>JAJIBD010000388.1:0-510000 GCA_021461705.1 Cryptotis parvus
AAAGATATACAATTAAAAAGTTCATGCTTGGGTTTTGGTCATACAGTGTTCCAGCACCCGCCCCTCCAACAGTGCCCATCTCCCACCACCAACATCCCCCGGTTCCCTCCCCCTTCCCGAGCCCACCTCCATAGCAGGTTCTTTATTTCGTTCCCTTCTCTCTCTTTCTCTTTTCCTTCCCTTCCAGACTATGGATTACAGAACATACATTAAACGGTTGTCATGTGTATCCTTTTGCCTCTATTTAATGCTCAGTTCTAGGTTGGTATTAGTACCCCCCGACAATTATTGGCACCCTGTTCCAGGAAAAAATGAAGTTATAAACTTTGCCTATAAATGGATGGACATGGAGAAGATTATGTTGAGCGAAATTAGCCATATTCTGTCTTACCTAGCCTCTGACTCCCACACGTTTGTGATAATTTCCACCTTTGACAAGACCTCCTGATATATGTTTCACTTGACCTTGGATATTGGTATCTTAATATGTACATATATATTTATGTTATGCAGATAAATGCAGTCATTCTGTGTCTGTCTCTCTCCTTCTGGCTAATTTCGATCAACATAATCTTCTCCATGTCCATCCATTTAGAGGCAGATTTTATAACTTCAGTTTTCCTAATAGCTGCATAGTATTCCATTGTGTAGATGTACCAAAGCTTCTTTATCCAGTCATCGATTTTCGGGCACTCTGGTTGCTTCCAGATTCTGGCTATTGTGAATAATGCTGCTATGAACATAAAAGTAGGGATGGTGTTTCCGCTGCGTATTTTTGGCTTCCCAGAGTAGATTCCCAGGAGTAGTATGGCTGGGTGAAATGGAAGTTCAATTTCTAGTCTTTGGAAGAATGTCCATATTGTTTTCCAGAAAGGCTGTACCAGCTGGCATTCGCATCAACAATGGATGAGTGTCCCCTTTTCCCCACATCCACGGCAGCACTTGTTGTTCTTGCTCTTTTGAATATGTGCCAGTCTCTGTGGTGTAAAGTGGTATCTCATTGTTGTTTTGATTTGCATCTCTCTGAGGATTAGTGATGATGAGCATTTTTTCATATGTTTTTTGCCATTCGAATTTCTTCCTTGCTGAAGTTTCTGTTCATTTCTTCTCCCCATTTTTTGATGGGGGTTGTTTGTTTTCTTCTTGTAAAGTTATACCAGTGCCTGATATATCCTGGATATTAACCCCTTATCAGATGGGTATTGGGAGAATATTCTTTCCCATTCTGTGAACTGCTTTTGTATCTTAGTCACTGTTTCTTTTGAGGTGCAGAAGCTTTTTAGTCTCATGTAGTCCCAAATGTTTAACTTTTCTTCTAGTTGCTTTGTTAGTGATGTTTCACCTTTGAAGATGCCCCTTAGCTTCAATGTCATGGAGGGTTTTTCCTATATTTTCTTCAATGTACTTTTTGAATTCAAGTCTGATATTCAGATCTCTAATCCATTTTGATCTTATTTTTGTGCATGGTGTTAGACACAGGTCCAAATTCATTTTTTTACATGTCGCTGCCCAGTTTTCCCAACACCACTTGTTGAAGAGGCTTTCCTTACTCCATTTTAGACTCGTTGCACCTTTATCAAAGATTAAATGATCATGTGTTTGAGGTTGGGTGTCAGGGTACTCAATTCTATTCCATAGGTCCACAGGTCTGTTTTTATTCCAATACCATGCTGTTTTAATTACTACTGCCTTGTAGTACAGTTTGAAGTTGGGAAAGGTGATGCCTCCCATCTTCTTTTTTTCCCAAGGATTGCTTTAGCTATCCTTGGGGGCTTTATTGTTCCATACATATTTCAGGAGTATTTGGTCAATTTCTTTGAAGAATGTCATGGGTATATTTATAGGGACTGCATTGAATCTATACAGAGCTCTAGGGAGTATTACCATTTTAACAATGTTGCTTCTCCCCATCCATGAGCAGGGAATATGTTTCCATTTCCTTGTGTCCTCTTTTATCTTTTGGAGCAGTGTCTTGTAGTTTTCTTTGTACAGGTCCTTTACACACCTAGGTAGGTTGATTCCTAGGTATTTGATTTTCTGTGGCACAATTGTGAATGGAATTGTTTCCTTAATATCCCTTTCTTCTCTTTCGTTATTTGTATATAGGAAAGCCACCGACTTTTTGGGTGTTGATTTTGTATCCTGCCACTCTACTATAGGCATCTATTGTTTCTATGAGTTTTTGGGTAGAGAGTTTAGGGTTCTCTAGGTATAATATCATGTCATATGCAAATAATGATAGCTTGACTTCTTCCTTGCCTATCTGGATGCCTTTGATGTCCTTTTTCTTCTCTGATTGCTATGGCAAGTACTTCCAGTACTATATTGAATAAAAGGGGTGAGAGTGGGCAACCTTGTCTTGTCTCTGATCTCAGGGGGAAGGCTTTCAAATTTTCCCCCACTGAGAATGATGCTCTCTGTGGGCTTTTGGTAGATGGCTGTAACTATCTTGAGGAAAGTCCCTTCAATTCCCATTTTCTGGAGGGTTTTAATCATGAACGGGTGCTGGATCTTATCAAATGCTTTCTCTGCGCTCTATTGATAGGATCATATGGTTTTTATTTTTTCTTTTATTGATATGATGTATTATGTTGATTGACTTGCGAATGTTGACCCATCCTTGCATTCCCCGGATGAATCCTACTTGGTCATGATGTATAATCTTCTTGATGAGTCTTTGGATTCTGTTTGCTAGTATTTTGTTGAAGATCTTATCATCCATGTTCATCAGGGATATTGGTCTGTAGTTTTCTTTCTTTGTGTTGTCTCTCCCTGCTTTGGGTATCAGGGGTGATATGTGCCTCATAGAAGCTGTTTGGGGAGTGTTTCTGCTTCTTCTATTTCCTGGAAGAGCTTGAAAAGGACTGGCAGTAGGTCCCTCCTTAAAAGTTAGGTAGAGTTCACTAGTGAATCCATCTGGACCTGGGCTTTTGTGTTTGGGCAGACTTTTAATTACTCTTTCTATTGCCTCAATGGTGATAGGCTTATTCAGGTATTGGAGGTCTTCTTGTTTCAGCCGTGGGAGGTTATAGGACTTCAGGAATTGATCCATTTCTTCTAGATTATCATGTTTCACGGCATACAGCCTCTCAAAGTAATCTCTGATGATCTTTTGGATTTCTGTGGTTTCTGTTGTGATGTCACCCTTTTTTATTTCTGATTCTGTTTATTTGGTTTCTCTCTTTCCCTGTCCTTACAAGTCTTGCCAATGGTTTGTCAATCTTGTCTAATTTTTCAAAAAAAAACAGCTCTTGGTTTCATTAATCTTTTTGGATTTTTTTTTTTTTTTTTTTTTGGTTTCCAACTCATTGATTTCCTCTCTAAGTTTTATTATTTCCCTCTTTTCTGCCTGGGTTGGGCTCCTTTTGTTGTTCTTTTTCTAATGTCTTCAGTTGTGTAGTGAGGTTATTTATGTGGGCCCTTTCTTGTTTCCTGATGTATGCTTGCAGAGCTATAAACTTCCCTCTTAACACGGCTTTTACCGTGTCCCACAAGTTCTTATAGTTGGTGTCTTCATTTTCATTTGTTTCCAGAAATCTTTGGATTTCCTGTTTGATTTCTTCTATGACCCATTTGTTGTTCAGGAGTGAGCTGTTCAGTTTCCAGGTGTTTGGTTTGATTCCCTGTTTCTGTGTACGGTTAACTTCCATTTTCAGTGCATCATGGTCTGAAAAGATAGCTGACACAATTTCTATCTTTTTTATTTTATGAGGTATGCTTTGTGGCTCAGCATGTGGTCTATCTTGGAGAATGTTCCATGTGCACTAGAGAAAAATGTGTATTCAGCTTTTTTTGGCATGAAAAGCCCTGTATATATCTACTAGCTCTCTTTCTTCCATTTCTTCCTTGAGGGCCAATATTTCCTTGGTGAGTTTCAGACTTGTTGATCTATCCATCGTTGATAGAGCAGTGTTGAAGTCTCCAACTATTATTGTGCTACTGTTAATGTCTTGAGGTCTCTTAGCAGTTGTTTTATATATTTTGCTGGCCCCTCGTTGGGTGCATATATGTTTCAGTAGTGTAATTTCTTCCTGGTGTACATACCCCTTAAGTAATAAGAGATGGCCTTCGTTGTCCCTTCTAACCTTTTTCAGCCTGAAGTCTATATTATCTGATACTAATATGGCCACACCAGCCTTTTTGGAGGAGTTGTTTGCATGGAGAATGGTCTTCCACCCTTTGATTTTGAGTCTGTGTTTGTTCTGATTATTCAGATGCGTTTATTGTAGACAGCAGAATGTTGGGTTCAATTTTTTAATCCATTTTGTTACTCTGTGTCTCTTAATTGGTGCATTTATACCATTGACATTGAGAGATATTATTGTCATGGGATTTTGTGTCATCTTTCTGTTTGTGCTTGTTGTGCTTATGGGTTTGGTCGTATTACAGTAGACCCTTCAGACCTTCTTTTAAGGTTGGTTTTGAGTCCATGAAGTTCCTGAGTTGTTGCTTATCCATGAAGTTGTGTATCTTTCCTTCATATCTGAATGTGAGTCTGGCCGGATAAAGAATTCTTGGTGAGGCCTGCAGTTCATTGAGTCTTTTCACAATATCCCACCATTGTTTTTGGGCTCAGAGTGTTTCATCAGAGAAGTCTGCTGTAAATCTTAGAGATGTTCCTTTGTATGTAATTTCCTTCTTTGATCTTGCTGCTTTCAGTATTCTATCTCTATCTATATTTTTTGTCATTTTTATTAAGATATGTCTTGGAGTATTCTTGTTGGGGTTTCCTTTAGCTGGTATCCTACGGGCCTCCTGAATCTTGAGGCAAGCGTTCTTTAGTTCGGGAACTTATCAGCAATGATGGCTTTGACAGTTTCTTCTCCATCAGGGTTTTCTTCTTGGCCTTCTTGGACCCCAATGAGCCGTATGTTGTTTCTTCTGGCTTCATCCCGATTATCTCCTGTCTGTTCGGTAATTGTGAGTCTTTTTTTCTATCTTCTGGTGTTGTGAATCTTTGGAACACGTCCCCGAGATCACTAATTCTTTCTTCAGTATCTATTATTCTGCTATGCTGGCTTTCCATTGTGTTTTTCATTTAATTTACCTCATTTTTAATAACTGTCATTTCCATTTGCATTTTCCTCACTTCTTCCATCATGTCCTCTTGTATTTTATTGAGTTTGCATTCCATTTCTTTTTGAATTCCCTATGAATTCTTAACATTTCTTTCCGAAATTCCTTATCAGAGAGGTTATACAACTCATTGGTATTGCTTGGCTCATCTGGACTAGTGATTTCACTCACAGAGCTTGATGGAATTTTGCGTTGCTTTACCATTATGGCTATTGTAGGTTGCAAATATGGGGTCTGGTGGACTAGATAGTACAGTTAGTAGGTGACTGTCTGTTTGCAGAGTTTGGGTGGGTAGCAAGGATGTAGGAACCAAGGTTCACTGGTACCTCATGCAAGATATGTAGTAAGAGGGTCGCGCAGTTTTGAGTTTTGGGATGTTCCTGGAAGCGCAGGGGCCCAAAGGGTCCCGAGTGAAACCAATGCAGTTTTCCTTGGTTCCCATTGATGGAGTTTCCGCTCTTCCCTGGGGCAACTTGGGTCCAGCGGAGATGCAGGGGGTCACACACACACCTGTGGGGGGGACTGACTCTCAAGCTTCTAGTAGTTAACAGTTCATAGTTTTCAGACATTGTAACTAATTTTTTAAAAAATATTAAATAAGCATTGTTTAATAATCAAGTTTCTGGGCCTGATCGGTTTATACTTTTGCCTTGCATACCACTGAACAGGGTTCAATTCCCAGCTTCCTATATGGACCCCAAGCTCCACCAGCAGTAATTACTGAGTGCAGAGCAAGGAGTAACCCCTGAGCTTTGCTGAGGATGGGTTTTTTGTGCCCTGTGATGCCATACATTATTCAGGCCATGCCGATATTAATTGTGGTCCTTAAGAGCACACCTGGCTGTGGTCTATCATCCTAATGATTTTATACATGATGCTCTGGGGCATACGTGGTATTGAGGATTAAAGTATGGTCAGGAGTATGTAAGACATGCATCTTAACTCCTGGGCTATCTTTCTGATTTCTGTCTTATTTAAAATTGTAATATAAAGCAATATTTATCTGAGCAGCATAATACTGGAATAAACAATCTTCTCACACAAATGAAATAGAATTGAGAACTCAGAAATAAACTATATATATATATATATATAATTTGTCATACTACTGTATAAACTAAAAAACAACAGGCATGTGGTAATTCTAGGACAATATGTCTGAGTGCGTGAAGTGGAGCAAAGAAATTCTCTTTAATAAATGGTGCTGGGTAAACTTGATAGTCACATACAAAATCCACCCCCCCATGCCAAATAAAGTTGTGAAATCACTGAATCTGGAACTTAAGCCATACATAGAAGTTAATTTAATGTTGGAAATGGACCCGGAAATCAGACCAGATTTTATGATACACTGAGGGAATAAAGGGCAGGATTCTTCCAGATAAAGATTTCAAAACTCTCTTTATCAATTCAGCATCATACACAGACAGCAAGGACAAAGAGAAACAAACAGGACTGCATAAAACTAAAAAGTATTCCATATACAAATGAGCTTGGGCTAAAAATAAGCCTTTTTACTTAGTTTGGGAAAATATTTATACATCAAAGGATTAATTTACAAGACATGGCAAGTACTTACAGGGCTCAACAATAACATCAACAAAACAAGAAATTACCTCATCCAAGTAATTGCGAGTGGAGATAAGTAACACCTCCTCAGAGAGGATATATTGATGGACATTATGCATATGAATAAAGTGTTTATCATCACTTTAGCTCTTTTTAGCTCAAGTATGTGTTTATGTGTTGTGAATCAAATAATGATGAGGCAACCTGTCATAGTTGCAGAATGACATACATGAAAATAAAAGATCGGGTCAACCAGTGTTGAAGTGATGTGGTGCAAAAGGCATTCTCTTTCATTGTTGGTAGGAAAATTTAGCATTTATGGAAAATAGTATTGAGATTTCTCAAAAATGTTAGACTGGATCTCTAAGTGACCCAGTAGTTGCTATTCTTGGCAACTGTCCCAAGAATTCAGAAATACAAATATATATAAACACACCAATATTTACTGTGGCACTCTGTACATTAGTCAGGCTACAAATGATATACTTGAGTTATGAATGAATTTCTCTCAGAGAGCCAAGATATTGCCAAGCTTGCCTATTTTCTTCCCTCATGTCCATTGTATTGCCTACTGAAACTTTCTATAGAGACTATCATGGGAATAAATGCAGCTAACTATCTGACTGTCCCATATTTATGGAAGAAGAGAATACAGCTTGGATCTACAAATTTTTCTATCAATAATGTGATTTATTAACTTTTCAGTTGATCACATCTGGAAACTAATTCTACTTTAATATATATACTTACCTATTATTTCTTTGCTTTAATTCCGATTCTTAATTTTTTGTAATAATTCCCTTGATAAAATTAGGAATCCTTCTAAGATATCAAATCTAATGTATATTCAATCGAATGGTATCTATTTCCTCAGGATTTCTTCCAGTTTAGCTCATATTGCTCATATTCTTTATGACGCTTGAAAATCTATGCTTTTAAAAGGGGGTTCGGAGAAGAGAGGAGAAGAGAAGACTAAGGAAATGAAACCAAAATGATCAAACATTGTTGCACTAGCTGCTAAGAAAAAAGGATACTCAACCACAAGCTGGTTAAATTTAACTGAAGTGAATTTTTTAAAATATATTTTATTATACCACCATGAGATAAACAACTACAAATATGTTCATGTTTGGGTTTCGCCATACAGTGTTTCAGCAACCATCCCCACCAGTGCCCATTTCCCACCATCAATGTCCCCAATTCCCTCCCCAGCCTGCCTCTATAGCAGGTTCTTTATTTCTTTTCTCTCTTTCTCTCACTCTTTCTTTTTTTCCTTCTCTTACATATTGTGGATTGTAATCACGTATACTTAGAGGTTATTATGTGTATCTTTTTGCCTGTATTTAATGCTAAGTTCTATGTGGTAATAACACTTTCAACAATTATTGGCACATTGTTTGTTCCCTTATCTGTATTACCTAACCTCTGCTCCCATGGTGGTAATTTCCACTTTTGACAAACCTCCTGATCCATGTTTTGCCTGACCTTGGATATTGGTATCATATATGTGTGTGTATGTGTGTATATATATATGTATATATATATACACACATACACCTATCTCTACATATATACACACATCATATATATATGTATATGTATATTTATGTCATGCAAATAAATGCAGTCAACTATCTAACTGAAGTGAAATTTATGGAGAACATATCAGGAATATTGAAGAGCTGTAGTTAATTTTGCAGAAATCCCAAATTTACTTGAACATCAACAAAGGAGGAATGCAGTTAAGGGTTTTTAGGCTCTACTATCAATCATCTCTGACTTATTTTTCCTTTCGGCAAATATGACCCAGTTTTCCCTTGATACTACCAACTTAAAAGATCCTTGCATATTTAACCTTGCATTGTGTCAATTTGCCAATCTAACACAGTGAATCACTCCACCATCTGCTTTTCACACTTTATTCCCAGGTTGCTGGACTTTTGCTGGATAAACTCTCAAAATTATGCTGACCGAAAATTCATGCTAACTTAATTCTGAGTCATGAATTTGTCCATGTTTTTCACTTGACCTTATTTTTTCTTCAGCCTTTATCCTAGACAGCTGCTGCATAAATGAAAGAACAGGCAACTTGGAATGAGAAGACCTAATCCTTTGACTTGTCACACGTGTAACTTAGGGAGAGGACTTTTCGTTTCACTCTGTCCTAGTTTTGTCTGTGACATACTGATATTTACTCTGATAAGGTGCATAACAAATGAAGTATGTAAAATTAACTCGACATGCACTATGTCTGCATTTCATAGAAATGTTGTGCTTTCTGTGAAAGCTAATCCAAAATATTTATTAAAAATATTCACTTGATATTTTCCATCACTGTTTATTCTCAAATTTCTATGATTTTTCTTGCTTTTTTTTTTTTTTTTTTTGCTTTTTTGGGTCACACAAGCACTGCTCAGGGCTTATTCCTGTCTCAGCAATCAGGAATTACTCCTGGCAGTGCACAGGGGACCCTATGGAATGCTGGGAATCAAATCAGAATTGCTCGCATGAAAGGCAAACGCCCTACTTGCCAAGGTATCACTGCAGACCCCCCAGGTTGTTTTTTTTTTGGGTTCACCCAGTGATGCTCAGGGGTAAGTCCTGGCTCTGCACTCAGGAACTACTCCTGGCAGTGCTTGGGGACCATATGGGATGCCTGGGATCGAACCCAGGTCGGCTGCATGCAAGGCAAACGCCTTACCCGCTGGACTATCACTCTGGCCCCAGTTTTTTTTCTAAGTAGTTTGAAGTCTGCAACATCACCTTAAAATAGTGTCTATAAAAAAGTTAATTTTGTAACAAAATTTCTCTCTGATTTAGGGCATTTCTCTCTGATTTGGGACATTGAATGAGTGAGACTTATCAGTATTATATTATACTATTGTTTAGTCACCTTCTCAGTTGTATTACAGTGCTTTTAAACACATTTAGGATTCACTTTTATCAAGGTTAATTATTCTGTTGTGTGGACTCTACTAATAATAAATTAGAGAGATTGTTTCAAGTTCCAATTTCCAATTTAGATATTGTATAATTTATGGAATAAGACAAAAAAATCTGTAATTCAGGTTATACAATTCCTTTATTTATTTTAGTTTTCAATAACTTATATAAATTTAATTCACAAACCTATTAGCTTATATTTGCACAAATATTGCATCTTGAAAAAGATAATACATACTGCATGCACTCTTCCTATAATTATTGTAACTCCTACCCTATATTACATATGAAAAGATTGGACCCCAAATCGACCTTGGTTATTACTGAAGGCCCTTCTGCTATTTGGTACTTATTTCAACACATCCATATGTATGCTTGCAAAAGACCCGCTGCCCTGGGGATCCTTGTCTTAGCAAGATGATTTTTTTCCAAATTTTTTTTCAGGCACCATGGTTTATAGTACTGTTAATGATGGGGTTTTATGCAGAACACATGCCACACAACACCCTCCAAAGAAGTGTAAACTTCCTTCCACCATCATCAATGCTTTTACTCTGCCATTCTCTTCTCCCCACTGTCTGCCTCTGTAATAAGCTTTATACTAACTAGATTTTAACATTTGATCCTTCCTAGGTAAAATGCTCTCTTTCAAATCTGAAAGGATAATTCTTAGAAACCAGCTACAAGAGTAGGTTTTGCTATTCTTGTGTTCACAATTGAGAAGATGGAAAGAAAACCCTACGGAGATGTAGTGTTCAGCTTTCTGTCCTGTGAGAGTGCAGATGGGAGAAGCAGCTGCTTTTCTCCCTAATCTGGTCCATCCCACTGGACTTCCTTTATCTTTTATCCCAGGTTAATTTTTTTTTGTTTTTTAATGTCTCACTTTCCCACACAATATAAATTATTTTTACGCAGTCAATTCTTAAGTTTAATTTTAACACTGAGATGGCATCCAAACTTACTTTTACTTCAATAAAAGTAATGAAATAATTATATTCTTTAATCTGAAAACGGTGAGCCTGGAATTCCTTAGTTGCGCAGTACAATTGTTGGACAATTGAAAATTTGACACATGATTAGTAATTTTTCACTAATTTTCAAATGTATAAATTCTACAGATAACTAGTGTATAGTAATGGAAAATAGACTTGGAAAGTGAAATAATTACAGTGAGAGTTTTTTTTGTCTTTAAATAGAGTTGTTACTGGTTTTGGCATATCGAACACAGATCGGACAGCTTGCCAGGCTCTGTGGTGCAGGCGCTATACTCTCATTACTTTGTGGGGCTCTCTCAGAGGGTGGGTAGAATATTCACAGCAACTTGGAGGTAAATTGCGTGGCAGCGCGCAGCCGCCGCACACAACAGGGAAAGCTGGTTTATGCTCTGCCGGCTGTATCTGTGTCTGTGGTTCAAGCATTCCTGGGCTTGAAATATTCTCCTCTGAAGGGCGGGTCTCTTCAGGGTGGGTCCTTGTAGGCTGGGTTTCTGACAAGCCGGGCTGGAGACTGGATTAGTCTGTTGGGTGGAGATCTTACAAGCTGCGGAGTGTGGATGGTGAAGATCGCTGCCAGCAAGGTGTGGAGGTTTCTCTGGGCTCTTCCGAGGCTCCATCGGGATAGTGGACTCGGGTTGGAAGTTGCTCTCGTGGTCCATGGAATGCAGGGGGTTCAACAGGGAAACTTGGTTTCTGCTCTGCTGGGGTATCAAACATCTCTGAATGCAGCAGTTATGTGTACCTAGGTTGAGAAGTCAACATGATGAACGACCTAAAACCTGAGCTACGCAGGAGGAAGAGAGCAGCATGGAATGCCTTCAAAGGCATTGAAGAAATAGCTAAAAGGAAAAAGAACCTTTGGCTCCGGGCACATCTCTTTGACTCCACCGTTCTCCCTGCATTAACATAAACCTCAGAGACCTGGGTCCTACAAAAGCAGGATGAGAATGCTATTCAGGTCTCCCAGAGAAGAATAGAAAGAGCTATGCTTGGAATATCACGCCTCAGTCAAGTGAGAGAAGGAATCTGGAGTTCCAGCCTTCGTCGCTATTCCAGAATCAGGGAAGCTGTCTCCTTTGCCAAGGCATTGAAAATCAGATGGGCTGGACATGTAATGCGATTTGGAGCTGACCGCTGGACTAGAGCTGTTACCGACTGGATCCCACGGGATGTTAAAAGATCACGTGGCCGCCCACCTACAAGATGGTCAGACTTCTTCGTTAAGACCCTGAAGGAACGGTTTGAGGCTCTTCATATTCCTGAATCAACCAGATGCCATTGGGCTACATTGGCATATGATAGGGTCCAATGGAAATGTTACTGGCGCCCGCTCAAGCAAATCGATGAATATCGGGATTTAGTGATCAAGTGAAATAGAGTTACTTACAAGGATGATATATTCACTAGTGATATATAAGAGCAAAATACAAGTTGAGGTAAAAATTAGCTCAATTGACTTAAAATTTTGAATATACAGATATATCATGCAGTGTTGCAGGACTCCTAAGGGCCGCTGCATCTGCTCTGGATTGCCTCCTGCAAATCACTTCGTAGATAAGGGGGTAGTCTAAATGTGGCAGTTTATCTGACCATGTATGCTGTACTAGCTGGTATAAATATTCTCCCATGCTACCACAATCATCGTGGGACTAGCTAGATCTTACCAGCATATTAGCCTGGCCACGCAGGACCCCTGGGTAATTAGACCAGAGTGAAATGCTGTTTGCTTCCAAGCAAACAAGCATGGCTCCCTGATATACTCAAAGGCAACTAAAATACAAAACTACAATGAAGTAGAAGAGACTTGTGAAGGCTTGGAGAAATATTTAACTGGCATTAGTATTAGTCTTTGGTACAGAGACATGCCATCTCAGAAACCCCCTTCTCTACCCTATAAAGGCATTTCCAGGCAGCTCTTGGCTCAAAACATTAGCATACTAAAGGGCCTAGGTGAGGTGCAGGGAGGGATTACCTAAGGGCATTTGACCCTCCCTGCTTTCCATAACAGTGGGAGGAAGGTCTGAGTTGCAGGGGTATAAACTAGCCTGTTTCCTCTCTCGCGCTGCTTTTTTGGGTTCTTTGTAAGCACTCACCCTTCTTGGAAGTCTTGTCTTCCCCTTTTACAAAGCCTTTACACGTGGTGGCCACCATCTTGGCCTACACGTGGCTGGGGTTCTAGCCTGGAATCCTAAGCACCGGGCTTTTCCTTTTGCTGATTTGTATGCCTGAACATGTGATAAGTAAAGCCTTTTAAAACTGCATCGGATTCCTGAGTTTTCATCCATTTCTCGCCCGCTTCAGAGGTAGAAGGGAACTTGCTTCCCGGCACTGTCGGGGACCCCCGGCGGAGCCCCGACATTATGCAGTATATTTATAAATGACTATTTGATGATTCTATGTGATTACAACAAAAATGTTATCTATCTGCCTATCTAGTTTAGACACATTTTCATTTATGCTTAGCATTCCCTGAGTTGATATAACACATATTGCTTATTGATAAGGTGGCAGGGAAAATATTTTGGGGGAAAAGCTAGTACCAATCATGAGGGCCAGGGGGAGAATATAGCATGTGGCAGACTCTATTAGATTCCCAGCACCACATGCTTCCCAAGCATTGCTGGGTATAGTCTCAAGTCCTCCAAACCACAGTGGCAACCCTGGTATCCCTGATACCACTGTTTGAGTAGTACCACATCCTGCAGTCCTTGCACTGAACAGTTGTATTACATCCATTCCAGTGCTCCTGGGGACACACTCTATACCACCTGGGCACAGCCAATCCTCTATTTAATTTTTACTTCTCCATTGGATACTTCTTCCTTTGTTAGTCACAAATCGCTCCTCATCAGACACAGTATCTTATAAATTTTAACCTTCTGATGGCTTTAGATTTTTCTAAATGTATGTGAACTCCTGGTTTTATCTTTCATTAATATCCATTGCATATCTTTTATGTTAGAACAATGTACTTTTGTTATATACACAGCAAGATAATTAATGCTATGGTTTTGTATATAGGAGCTAATCGACTGAAATATTTGTTCCTGGGCATCCATCATATTTACCTGACTTAAGCCTCAGTTGCTTTTAGATTAATCTTAGTTCCTTACTCACCAAAGGGAGTTTCCTGCCCAGGGACTTGATGAACACAGGGCAAGCTGTGAGTAACCCTGGCTTTGTCAAGGACTAGCCTAAGCACCATAAGAAGTATAACCCTGTTGGGGTTAGTAAAACTTAACATTGCCTGAGGACCTTAGTCTGGGAAATATGGTGAGATCTTCCCAGGAAGAGCCACCCTTTGCTATGAGCCCAGAAAGGCTATTTTACGCTTATTCAGGGTATAGTATAGATAAAAGTCTGTATCTCTTTTGTTTATACCAAATGATTAGAAATATTAATAAGTAAATTTAATATGATTGTTTAAAGAGATTATCAGTAAATAAATGAGAAAGTAATAGGCCACTAGATGGAATCCTACCCTTGGGCAGATCTAGAAGAAATCTAAAATGCTGTAGCCCCTAGTAGAATTCTGCCCTTAGGTGAATCTCCTAGAAGTCTGTACCCTTAAGGAAAGGGCTTTATATATTTTCATTGTTTTCCACAACTATCTGAATTGGCTGCCCCCAACCCTTCATAATTTCTCTGTAAGTAGCCAGTTTCACTTGAATTAAATTGCACTGATTATCAATGAATCTGTGGTCTGTTTTCTTCATCCATCAATCTGGGGATGGATGGTCATCAGCTCTGAACTTACCAGGAGACTCAGGAACTGAACCATGACATGTTTTAAGAAAAAAGGATAGTGTGAAAATATAATGTGTAATGTAGAAAAAATTATTCAAGCTGCTGTGTTGGACACAGTCTTTGGAGAAGAATAGTCCGGAAGATCAATTAAGTGATGCTACTGAAACCCAGAGAGAAAGAGAAGTTTGGACTAGAGAAATAAACAAAGAGTGTAAGAAACTGCAGATTTGAAATATATTTGTAGAAAGACAGTTGGGGCATGGTAATGGGTAGAAAATAGACGCCCTGAGAAAAGAATCATGATTATTCATCTTACTTTCCACCTTTTATTCAGATAACTATACAGCTATTTTTTTTCATTCTCCATACTTTGTGATTACTTGCCAAGTGGTTTCCTTGCCTTTTTCCTTAAGTTTAGTTTGGAACATCACTCTCCTGAGTTCAAAATTAAAAACCAAGTAAAGAAGACATTATATATTTTCAGACTATCACAGCAAATTAAACATTATAAATCAACATATTCTTTAAAAGTGTATTTTGCCTCTTCTCTTTCACAATGAATGAATAATGAATCCTGAGGACAGAAAGGTTGCATGCTTAGCATTTCCTCTGTACATCAACACTTCCAGTATCAAGAATGGAAATGATATTGCGTTCTTTCTTCAAGTAGAAGCTAATTGTCAAGTTGAGGGTAAGAATAAAAAAGTAACATATTTGGAGTATTTGCTTTGTGCCTGGCAAGGTTATTCATCTTTATGAATGCCACCTAATTTCCTTTTGATATATTTTGGTATATTTCAGAGCTGAGAATCTCAGGTGCTGGGAAAAAATTGCTCAAGGTCACGCTTAATATCTGATAACAGGATGGGAAGATGGGGAGTCTTAGGGTGGGGTCAGGTTTTGCTCCTTGACCTGCTCTCCCCAGGCTCTTAGAAGCCAGAAACCCTTGCACAACACAAGCACAGTCATCCTCAAGGTCCAGACTCCACATTGGACACAGCCCGACCCAAGAGAGAAGCTGAATTCAAGCCCAGGCATGCATAACTTGGTGACTACACCAACCAGGTTTTTAGGGAGCTGAAGCTGGGGTTTACTTCCCCCCCACTTCAGGTCCCTCCACAAAAAAAAAAAAACCTGCTGCTGGGGCTCTAGGCCAGACACCAGGTACTCAGGTGCAGGGCGGAGTCTCTGTCTGTCCTCCCTGTGCTAGGCTGACAGGGTGTCTTGGGGTGGGAGCAGGTTTTGCTCCTTGGCCTGCCCGCTCCCAGGCTCTTAGAAGCCAGAAAACCTCACGCAACAAAATCACAGTCATCCTCAAGGTCCTCCAGACTCCACAGCTGGACACAGGCAATCCCCATGGTGCTTGCGGGTGCAAAGCACCTTGCCATATCTCAAAACCTAGTATACCACAAACATGTGGGAGTCAGAGGTTAGATAAGACAGAGAAGGGAACAGTGTGGTAATAATCGTTGAAAATGATAATACCATCTGAGAACTGAGCATTGAATATAGGCAAAAAAATATACACATGATAATCTCTAAATGTATTGCAATCCACAGTGTCTAAGAAAGGGAAGCGAGAAAGAGAGAGAGAGAGGAGAGAGAGAGAAAAGAGAGAGAGAGAAGAGATAGAGAACCTGCCATAGAGGCAGCTCAGGGAAGGGAAGGGAAGTGGGGACATTAGGTGATGGGAAATAGGCACTAGTGAAGCTATCGGTGCTGGAACATTATATAACTGAAACTCAAGCATAAACATTTTGTAATTGTATAGCTCACCATGGTATAATAAAACATTAATTAAAAAAACATAGCATTGGCATTTGATTCCTGACTGCCAGTTCTAGTTGCCATATATTCTTATGTACTGATATTTCTTCACAATTTTGGTACAATTTCAGAAAGTGAAAGAATGACTGCTATTTTTAGCACAGTAACTCATGATGTGAATGAAAGCATTGCAATCTCAATCTAAGAAACAAGAGAAATCAGATCATTTTCTGATTGGCTTTTTTGTCTACATGATGTCAAATTATTAACATCCAAACATCATCTTCTGATTATATCTCAGGATGCTTAGAAATCTCTGAGTTGTGCAGAGAAAGTTTGAATATCTATACATTAGGGATAAGCTACAGCATTCTAAACATGGAACAGAAAATATTATATAGAATTAATATTTAAGATAAATTATATTTATACTATTTATTGCATATATTTTTGTATTTAACCATTTGTATCACTTGTCCCACTTGTCTTCCTGTTGATCATCGATTTTCTTGAGTGGGCATTAGTAAAATCTCCATACATCCTGTCACATGCTAGTGTAGCCCAAGGGCATCTGCTTGCTCCAGGAATATAAAGAGCCTCAAACCATTCCATCAGGTTATGGGAATGAGGTCTATAATTGTTACTGGTATTTGGCATATCAAATAAGACACGAGCAGCTTGCCAGGTCTCCGTGCGGGTGGGATACTCTTGTAGTCATCTCAATCTCAAGCATTAATTGATGAGCCAGACTGTGATCAGCTCTTCTGCTGTGTGGAGCTCTGATGAGAGGGGAGTCTGGATGTGGAAAATGGTGGCCCCTCATGGAGTGGGGGGGTCCTCTGGCTTCTTGCGAGGCTCTTCTGGAGTGGTGGACCAGGGCTAGAACCCGCCTTCCCTCCCGGGCACCTCATGATCAGCTGGGCATAGGGAGAGCAGGTAGCAGCTCTGCCCCATGTATGTGAGTCTCTATGTGATTGTAAACCATTTCTAATGACCATTTAATTTTTATAGAAATTAATAATTTGGATATATATATATATATCAGAAAGGTTTAGCCCAATTGACCAACAAAAATTAATCTATTGATTATTGTGTCAGACCATGATAAACACATCCAGTATACTCCTTCTTGCATCATGTCATCTTTGTTTTTTGTTTTGTTTGCTCCTTATACTTTCTGTTTTTCTAGAATCTCTGCAAGGGTTACCTAGCTATTCACCCAAAAACTAACATGTATATATCATACTTTGTCAAATGAAATGTATGGCCCATAGATGAAATTTTATTAGTACTCTCATTAGACACATACTTTTAAGAAGTGAGAAGATATTTTGGAGAGACCAGCCTTCTAGACACCCTTCATATCCTACCCAGTATTTGGTTTCTTGCACTTGGCCATTACTATGGAGAACAAAATATTACAAGTTTTGTACCAACAGAACTACTAAGAATTAAATCTGAATTTACTTAGCAAGACCTTGAAATCTGTATAAGGGCAACAACAGATAGTTGGAGTCATTATCATCATAACAATATTCACAGCAGAAACTGAGTACAGACCAAATGTGTAAACTGAATTGTGTCATTTGATAATTCTAGGTTAGAGTATCATTAGATAACTTCAGGTTGGAAGCTTAGCTCCAATATGCAGACAAGGAAACAAAGTCCTGAAGAGATGAATGACTTTTCACATTACAGACAATGAGATAGAGATTGGAATTCAGATCCAAAGGGCAAAGTCTTGGTCTGTCAGACCTCTGCACTTTCCAGGATTCTTCCCCCAATATTGTTTAAACCATTCACACCTTGATTCAGAAATATTATGCATGGGTATAAATAGTAAATTGTTTCTGAGTCGGGGTAAAATCTCAGAAAACTAAGCTCTATGTCTGTAGTGTTGAGAGAAATCATGCAGTTAATTATATATCCTACAATTATGAAAATGATCTTCTAAGTTATGAATTAATCAATGTTAATCACTTGAAAAATAACGAAGTTCTCTTTTTTTTATAGAGATGTGTCAGAGTATGTGAAATTCTCTTAGTAAGCTTCCTTTTTAAAAATTCAATTTTTTCCCTGGCAGATGAAGACTACTTGAATTATTTTGGTGTTGAGCAACAGCCACAGTAGGTGATTAAATTGGAGGCAGGTGTAAAACCCCTAAGACTTACTGGGGTTCTGTTTTTGATCACTGGAATTGGGGATTTGCAGTAAAGCTCTGACACTTGATTGCCTTTGTTTTGTGAAAAAAAAAGAAAAGATTCTAAAATGTTCTGTTATTTTGAAAGAGGATTCAATAAAGGCATAGAAAGAATATAAAATAAGAAAGATATGGTTTCATGTGCTTATTTGAATTCAAAAGTCATACACACTAAGCTGTGGGTATTTGGAATGCAAGTTAAGAAAAATGCAAATAGAGCAAATGAAATGGCAATCTCTCTTCCTATCAGCAAATAGTAAACTTAGTAACTCTCCCTTCATTTTCAAAAAGACTTTAATCTAATGATGTTAAGTAAAGTTCCTGGGGTTCCTCTGGTGAATGAAACTCAATCTAGTTGTTGACCTTCTTAATTCTGTAAAAACAATAGGAATGCAGGAAACCACTTCATTTATGGGTGAAAAGCTCCAAGTCAATCATAAAACAAATATTTGACTTAAAACTTTCAACATTTCCTGCTATTCATTTTGTTGGATGATTAGAGATGCATTTTCAATCTGGATTTGCAGCAGGGAAGGAATATATATATTTTTTTTTCTTAAAAAATAAATCATAGTACCTATTAAATTCAGGTATTGCAACTACTTTTAAGGTAAAAAAAATCCTTATATCTTATTAATCTTAAGCATCTGATTACTTTGAGTGTGCTTGCCACTTTTTCTTTATCTACTTCAAAGCACTACATTAGTTTTTTAATGGTTTTAAATGAAAATATTTGTTTTCCTTGACAGTTCTTACATTCTATGATCCTTAAAGTTTAGCAGTTTAATATGGATGGATTGAAAGTCATTTTGTAAATCAGATGTAGTTTGATTTTTCCCCTGAGTACCTCTAAACTATATGCACCTATTTACTATATGATTCTTCCTTATAAGATTCAATCATGTGGATAGAGCTAAAAATTAAGTTTTAAAATAAATTTACAATATATAGGAAGTATCTTTAGACAAAGTGACTGAAGATGGAAAAGGCTATGAACAGTTATCACACCAGTAGGATTTCCTTAAATGTTTTTGTTTTTAAGTAAATATTATGTCTTTTAAAATTATTTATTGTTGAAAGTCAATTACCACATAGAACTTAGCAATAAATACAGGCAAAAAGATACACGTGATAACCTCTGATAATACATATCATATTATTATATGATATGTATAATAATATAATATATTAATAATCATATAATAACGATATAATAATAATCATATAATAATAATCATATTATTACGTGATAATACATATACATAAAGTATATGTATTACAATTCGCAACATGTAAGAGAGAGAGGAGAGAGAGAGAGAGAGAGAGAGAGAGAGAGAGATAAAGAACCTGCCACATAGGCAGGCTAGGGGGGGGGGGAGGGAATCGGGGACATTGGTGGAGGGCAATAGGCACTGGTGGAGGGATGGGCGCTGGAACACTGTATGACCGAAACCCAAAGATGAACATTTTTGTAATTGTTAAAAAAAATAATTAATTAATTAAAAAATAAAATAATTTATTAGTATGTCAGTGCTGCAGAACTTGAACTTTATAGTTGTATGTGTCTGAAAACAGAACATTTTAGACACAGACATATAAACGCAAACATTTACACTTGATAAAATAGAGTTCAGGTTTTAAAGGTACAACCTAATAAAATGTCTTAGTTTGGGAAAACAGGAACTTTCACATAATTTTAACTTAGTTATTTTTAACATTAAAATGTTAATGTTCACTAAATGGTAATATGTTTAAAATCTTTAGAGACAGCAATTATAACATAGCAAGTGCCTAAAGTCATCAAACTTCATTGTAAAGTGACATATTGAAAAGTTTTATGTACAGTTTTATGGAAAAGAATTGTAAACTTTACCAAAGTCACACATACCTATGTGCTCAATAAATCCTTACTGATGAGAGTTGATGACAAGAGAATTATTCAGTAATCCAGGAAATGAAAATTCTTCATTCTGAGAGTGCACAGAGAGAACATTGCAAATGAATGTGAAGGTGAGAGTTGAATTTTCCCACAGCTAGTTAGACTAAATTGATTTTTTAATCTTAAAGTTTTTACCAATCATTTTAACTTATTTCAAATGAGTAAAACAAGTATCTTAAAATAAAAAGTCAGTAAATACATAGAATGGTTGAATTTAATTTCATTTCTCATTTATTATAATCATTCCACACATTTTATATATTATATAAATATGTATTTATACTCAATAATTGATTAAAAATTAAAAATTTATTTTAGGGTAAATATTTCAATTCCTTAAGTATTTTTATGCCAATTTAAGATGGACTAAATTTTGATTTCTGATTTCAAAATTTCTGATTGACATATATTTTCACTAAGCTATATAATACCTTCCTTATTTCTCCAAAACACTCATCTAAAATAGCTCATTCCTTGTGAAAACCTACAATTCTACTCAGTGTAGTTTAGTACTGGGTGACTTTCCTAACTAGTAGGTGGCATTCCAAAGATTATTCATTTCACAAAAAGGGAAGAAGTCTTGATATAGTGCTTGTGCTGTGACTTAAATTCCTAATAGTTCTGAACTAATTAGTTCAGAAGTTACTTTTAGATGAGTCAAGAAATGTTAGACAGAGAATACCAGTGGTACCACTTGCACCAGACTGACAAAGCCCAGAACTGGGTCATATAGCTTCTGTGTGAATTTGGTTCTGACAGACCATTAAAAGACATATGTTACAGGGCACCACCTGCACAAGAATATGCGATTAATAAATTAAATCACCTCACTAGACTTTCAGTTTATCAATTTCTATGTGTATCCATCCCTGAATTCAAATAAACTATCTGGCCCTACCTCAGCTGAACCTGCCAGAAACTATGTCTCAAGCTTATTATTATGATTTTATTTTGGCGATGGAGGCTGAAGAATGTTACACATAGTAATGCTCAGGGATTACTACTGACTTTGTGCTCAGGGATTACTCCTGGAGGACTCCAGGAAACCATACGGAATGCTGGGGATTGAACCCAGGTGCACTATATGCAAAGCAAACACTCTATCTATAGTAATATCAGTTGTCATTTCCCACGTTTTTTAAATTTAACAAAATATCTGGTTAAATATCTATAAAGTATATTGATTACTTCCTTTAACTGACTCCACCCACTTCCCCACGTTGTTTCCTCTATCTGTATGGTAGATCTTGAAATTATTTTGGTGGTTCTAACTAAGACCTTATGCCCCATATAAAACCCTCATTGCTAGACTCTCAGAGGCCAGAAAACCTCATGCACCACAATCACAGTCATTTCAAGGTACAGACTCCACAGCTCGATAGAGCCCCACCAAGGGCTGAAATGCACATCTTCCCCATGTGGCCTACTTATGGTTGGAGTTGCCGGGACGGTCCACCGAGGGAACTCTTATTTGGGCATTTTGGAAAAAAAGTTTTGGACTTGTCCAATACTCTTTTGTGGCAAATACTTGGAAAATCAAATTTATTAACCTGATAATTATTGGCAAGAACGCTCTTGCTTCAGGACCACCAATGAAACCAGCAGTCACATTTCAACAGAGTAACCTGGACATCTTTCACAGTGTAATCGCTTCATTTTCCTGTGAAGTATGACTTAATGTAAGGCAGGCTATTGGATAGTTGTCACAGGCTCTGCCCTGGACATGAGGGAGGACTTGTCGCACAAAAAGAGAACTGAGTTGACCTGACCCTCCAAAGCATTGGCCACTAAGTCAGTTAAAAATAAAATCTATACAAAACTTCCAAATGCGGCTACAGTAATAATGTAAGTGGTTTCAGATGTCAAGATTGCTATTTAAGTTGAAGTATCTTTCTTGACTACAGACTAACTGGTGAACACTTAACCTTTTCTACCTGAGTTTCAGCAAATATTCCAAGAGCTTAATGCAGTTCTTCAAATAAAAATCCATCACTTTACAAAAAAAAAGAGAGAGAGAGAGAAGCCAAATTCAAGCCCAGGTATGCGGGACTCTGCAGCCAGGTTCACGGGTTTCCCTGGGAACTGAAGCTGGGGCCCCTTCCCCACCTTGGTCCCCCCACAAAGGCCTGGTGGGTCCGCCCAGGACTGCTGCTGATGCTGTCAGCCATAATCCAGGTACGCAGGTGCAGGGCAGAGCTTCTGCCTGCCCAACTGCCCCGTGCTAGGCTGATGGGGCATCCTGGAAAGGAGGGTCGGTCTGACATTTGCCTGCCTGCGCCCCTGATAGACTCTCAGAGGCTAGGAAACCTCAGGAACTACAACCACAGCCATTCTCAAGGTCCAGAATCCATAGCTTAACAGAACCTCACCCCCCATGGCACACGGCCACAAAGTAGCCACGCAATATCTCAAAATCAGGTTTACTCATCTAATACGTATCCCATTACTTGTCATAGTAACATAAGTGTGTGGACACAATGTGTGATTCTGTAGGGACATATTGAAAATTTCCTATATAGTGGGCTCAGATGCACAATGGATATTTAAGAATCTCTAATGACTTTGTCTATGACAATTCATTTACTTTGTTTAAAGAAGTGGTCCCAATGAGCAATATTGAATATATTATTCAGTGTATGCACAGGACAAGCTCAAATACAGGTTGAGATAAATGTGAATTGGTGTTGTCAGTAGGTGGGGTGGTGGTTAGTCTGGGGTTGATGGTAGAAAATCACTGTGATCTGGAGATGCAGACAGTGAATCCAAAAAACAGAATCCGCCAGACTCCCACACAACAACCCAGGAAAAAATAGCCACGACTTTGACAATACATTCCCTTACATAGGCTGCAATGATCAATATAATTGACGCTGGCCAAGAGAGCAGGCAAGGGGATAGGGATGGGAGTTGATGGGTAATGCGGGTCTCTGGTGGTGGTGGAGGCACACTGGTGGTGGGATTGGTGCTGAACTATGTGTCTTTCTAACAACCATATTGCAAAAATCATTGTACTTTGTAAATCACGGTGTTTAAATAAATAAAAGAAAGGAAAAAAACTCATTGCTATATATAACAATGGAATTTTTAGTGAAACTTGTGCATTGGATTAATTTACCCCTAAAAATCATTTAAATTTAATACCAGAAAGTCTTTTCAAAGAGTCTACATTTCCCACCCACCTCATTGGAATTTTAGCAAGTAGACTTTTTGCTGTCTCTTTACAAAGTCAACTCTTAAAACATATTATCTTAGAGAGGTCAGAAAGATTTAAAATATTTTGAATGCATATTATATACTGTAGACATTCAATGATACAGAAACAATGAATGAGAGATGAACGATGTGGTGTAATTTAAAAATTTAATAGCTTTTTTTGATTTATGTCAAAATACATAGTGTGTCAAAAGACCAGTTTCTGGATTGTGCTACTTTTATCATGATGAAAAAAGCCATTAAATGTGTCATCGAAAATTAGGTAGTGAAATGATTTGACATATGAAAGAAAATTTTAAAACAGTAGTTTTTCTTCCAGCTGTCACAACTCATTTAGATACCAATTGTCTGTAATTCCAACTCTCTGAATTAAAATGTCAGCAAATAGTTGCCTGTGGTGGGAAAAATGTCTTTAAGGTGAATTTGAATATTAATTGCCAGCCAGAAATCAAGCAAAGAATACCTGTGTGTGGTTTACTTATTAGTACCAAGGCCTCTGCAGCTCCAAGAACACTTTATGTTGTTTTTCATAAAATGTGTTCTCTTACCAAATTACAGCATCATACATATACTACAATTTTTTCCCAGTATGCTGCTAGAGATCCTCCAAATATATCTGAAATTATGGTGAAAATAAGAGAAAAGCAACTTTTAAAAAAAATTTAGGTTTTGGGGTTAAATCATGCTGTGTACAATCTTTATCTCTGGCTCTAGGCTCAGACAGGACTCTTGACTGGGTCCAGGAAACCATATGTATTTCCTGGGATGTGGCATAATTGGACACATTCATTCAATACAATAACCCTAACCGTTGGTATTATCTCTTTAGACCCCAAATAATCACTTTTGAAGTTGACCTACCTTTGTAATTATCATTTCAAACACAGTGTTTTAAAATGTCAATGTTGTGGGGGCAATAAATTCTTTAAAAGAAAACTACCTTTTTCTCAATGGTCCCTGCAACACCTAAGGGTCAGGTGGCCAGTGAAAATGTCAACAAAAAATAAATTAAAAAATTTTTAAATAAGAAAAACATAATCATAAAAGAATGGTAGTTCTAGAAATTTTCATAATTTTTAATATTAAGTTCTTAATTACTTATCAGTTAAAATAGTTGAATATTTAGAATATAGACATATATTTTCAGATAATCAAATTTATTTTCACTGTAAAATGAATGATTAATACATATAAGATAAAATAATGCTGAAATTTCTGGTATTGATTTAAATCTATTATCACTTCACTTGTATCACTTGTCTTCCCATTGTTCATCAATTTGCTCGAGCGGGCACCAGTAACATCTTCATATGTACTGTCACAAGCAAGTGTAGCCCAAGTCATTTGCTTGCTCCAGGAACAAGAAGAGCCTCAAACCATTCCTTCAGATCATGGGAATGAGGTCCATAGTTGTAACTCGCTTTTGGCATATCAAATAAAACACGGGTAGGTTTTCAGTCTCTACCGTGTAGGTGGTATAATCTCAGTAGAAGGGTCTCATCTCAAGCATTTACTGATGAAACTCAACTGGGAAAGATCAGCTTTTCTCTTGGGTGGAGTTCTGAGGAGCTGTAGAGTCTAGATATTGAGAATGACTGACCTCATGGTATGGGGTTTCCTCTGGCTTCTTGCTAGGCTCACTTGGATGATGGGCCATGGCTAGAACCTGGCTAGAACTGTATAGAGTGTATAAATGTGAAATATCCTGGTAAGGACCTGATTCTAACATTCAGTATTATCTAAGACTGTCACATGGCCATGGAGCAACTGTGTGCCATCAGAGCTGTGGGTCTTCCTGGGTTGCTGGCATGGAGGTGGAGAAATGGGTGGAGGAGTCCAACTCCCCGCCTCCAAGTCTGGCCAGCATGGCTCCTCCCCTGCATGTGTGAGTGAACCCTTGGAGCTATGTTGGACTCAGCCAGGGGCTGGCTGAGCTCTTTACTACCCTCTGGAGCTTGGAGCTCCATAGGTTGATTCCACATGGGGACATGGGGCCTAGCGGCACATCTGTGGGTCTGGATTGTCTCGCCTCCCGGTGTGCTGACGGAGCTGTGGGTCTGGAGTGCCTCTCTTCTGGGGTTGCTGGCATGGAGGTGGAGGAATGGAAGGAGGAGTCCAAATCCCTGCTCCAAATTGGCCCAGCGTGGCTATAAATCTAGTAAGAATCTTTGCTGGATTATATCTTCCTTACAATACAAAGTAGATGTCTAACCATGCAGATGCTGTCACATGGTAGCTCAATTCTAAGTTCATGAGAACTCTCCATACTATTGTCAAGAAGTTTTGAATCAGATAGCATTTTCATGAGCAATGGATGGAGTTGCTTTTTCA
The DNA here is from genome assembly GCA_021461705.1 of Cryptotis parvus. Classification (NCBI taxonomy): domain Eukaryota; kingdom Metazoa; phylum Chordata; class Mammalia; order Eulipotyphla; family Soricidae; genus Cryptotis; species Cryptotis parvus. Next base: position 25,781 of record JAJIBD010000388.1, read on the forward strand.
TGATATCCCCACTACAGAAAAACATTAACTCAAAGGGATATGTGCATACGATATCATTGCAGCACATTGTACAGTAGCTAAGATATGGTATTAACCTAGGTGTCCAATGACAGATGAATGGAATATGAAGATATGGTGTATATCCATATCTTCACCATATCTTCATATTCCATATATATGTATATATGTATATAATTTAATACTATCAGCTGCAAGGAAAAATTAAATCTTCCCTCTTTTTTCTTCTGTTTTGCATTTTTAATGCAATTTTTATAGCCTGTTGGAACTGGAAGATATCATGCTGAGTGAAGTAAGCCAGAAGAAGGACAAACATTGGACTATGAGTACTGAATAGAACAACTGGGCAGGGAGCTGCAATGTAATAAAGGAGATACCCTTGGCCTCAGAATATAGGGAAAAGGACAGTGAAGGAGAGAAGACAAAGAGGAAATAGAGAAGAAAGGGGAAATAATGAAAGGTCAGGGATCAGGGACCTTGTTTGTACAGGTAATGTGGGACAAGAAGTGTAGCTGTACATTCAATCCACAGCATTAACAACACTGAAGACATGAGATCTAAACTACAACCACAGAACTTCGAAATGTGTCTGTGGGGGTGACAGATGGAATTGGGAGAGTGAGCATAGGAATACTGGTTGAGGGAAGTTGATTCTCATGGTGGAACTGGTGTCAAAATGCTGTATGCCTCAAAGCTTAATTACCAATAACTGTGTACCGACATGGTTCTTTAGTTAAACAATTAAAAACATAAGATGTAAGATATATGGTAACCATATGGATGGAAAGTTCATACAGCAGATATGTGACCTGCCTGAATTCAATCCCTAACAAGCAGAATACAGAATCAGGAGTCAGCCCTCCAGCAGTTGGGTGTGGTCCTAAAACAAAAGGAAACAAAACAACAAAAGGTGAATTGAGATTTGTCTGTATTGAAAGCTTTCAGGGACATTGTTAGTTATTGCTGAAAAATGACCAACACAGTTACAATATCCTAATTCTGGAAACTCTGCTATCTCTTATAATACCAAATACTTTTGCAGATGTGATTGAATTATAGATTTTGTGGGGAAATTATCATGAAATATATCCACCAGTCCTGAAGGTGTGTAATTAAAAAAATAATGTGAGCAAAAATAAATTAATAAATATATTAACAAATAAATAAGGCAAAGGGAGATGTACTGCAAGCATAGAGGGGAAAGTGTTAGGATGTGGGGCAGAGACCAGAAGAAAACAATCAGAAACCAGGAAATTTGGGCTTCCACTAGGAACTGAAGAGGCAAGGAACAGAACTCCCTGTGTGCTTCCAGGGGGAGCGTGCCAGGCCAATATTTGCTTCAGTCAAGCTTTCCTGTCACAATCAGGAAATGAATGAATTTCTGCTGTTTTAGACCAACCAAATTATGGCCATTTGTTACAGCAGTCTCAGAAAACTAATATATTCTCATATATAAAATATGCTATACTAGATATGTAATTCTGTCAAATATTCACTAAGCAAATTTCTGAAGGCAATCTACTAGTATTCAGAATTTTCTTTTGGTAAACCTCTTTGCCAGTTAGAGAAATGAGCAAGAAAATAGGATGTGAACTATTTAAATCAAAGCTTAACTCTGATTCCTTTAGAAGGTTCCATTGTCAGTAAAGCTATCTCAATATAAATAAAATCAGACTATTAGTAGACTCTACTACAAAGTGATGTAAATATCATTTAGATAAAATTTTCATTACTTACTAGAAATTCTTAGATTATAAAGAAAAAATTTGAACTTTTAAGTGTGCATTCTTAAAGCTGTTATAAACTGAATAAGAATTATTAAAGATTGATTTATTTTTATGTGTTTTTTTTTTTTGGGGAAGTGTTGCACCTGATTATGCATAGGGGTTACTCCTGGCTCTGAAAATTATACCAGGCAGTGCTTGTGAGACCATATGGGATGCTGGAGATCAAACCCAGTTCGGTCATGTGAAAGGCAAAAGCCCTAACTACAGTACTATCTGTACTCTGGTCCCCTCAAGATATTTACAATGAGTCTTTGATTTTATAAAAATTGTTTAGGCAAACAGATAACTTTTGATTTATTAATCTAAAAAGTATTTTATTTTTGTTTAACAACCCAAAAAATTTTGCTAGAGGATGGTCCTTCTATCTCAGTGTTTTTGTTAAACCAAGTTTTTACATATTAAAGAAGAATTGGTTAATATAATCAAAGGAATGAGAAAACATGAAAACCTAATAGCATAATGAAAGACAGCATTACAAATACCACATCTTTTAAGTTAAATACTAAAAGTATCACTGTATCACTGTCTTCCCGTTCATCGTGGATTTGCTCGAACGGGCACCAGTAACATCTCCATATGACCTGTCTCATGCAATTGGAGCCCAAGGGCATCTGCTTGCTCCAGGAACATAAAGAGCCTCAAACCATTCCATCAGGTCATGGGAATGAGGTCTATGATTGTTACTGGTATCTGGCATATCAAATACGACACGGGTAGCTTGCCAGGCTCTGCCATGCGGGTAGCATACTCTTGTAGTCATCTTAAAATCCAGCATTTATTGATGAACCCTGCGGCCGCTTGTGGCCGTGCAAGCAGGGCTGTGATAGGCTGGTCTGCTGGGTGGAGTTCTGACCAGGGAGAAGTCCGGATGTGGAAAATGGAGGTCCTCATGGAGTGGGGGGGTCGTCTGGCTTGTGAGGCTCTGCTGGGGTGGCGGGCCAGGTCTAGAACCTGCCATCCCTCATGGGTACCTCATGAGTGGCTGGGCACAGTGAGAGCTAGTAGCAGCTCTGCCCCATGTCTGTCTCTGGATCAGCATACCTGGGCCGGATTAAAAAAGACTGCAGCAGGGTGGATCTCAATGAGCAGGGCTGTGATAGGCTGGTCTGCTGGGTGGAGTTCTGAAGAGGGAGAAGTCCGGATGTGGAAAATGGAGGTCCTCATGGAGTGGGGTTTGTCTGGCTTGTGAGGCTCTGCTGGGCCGGATTAAAAAAGATTGCAGCAGGGTGGAATCTCGATGAGCCGGGCTGTGATAGGCTGGTCTGCTGGGTGGAGTTCTGACGATATATTGAAAGTATTTAGTATTTAAATTAAATACTAAACAATTAAATCATAATTGTTTATTTTAGGAATAATTACACAAACATTGAGTTATAGCACAGTACAGAAATGCTTGTCTAATGTGCAGACTAATCTGGTTTTAGTTGTGTTACCTCATATGGTCTAGAGTCCCAGTAGGATTATCCCTGATAGCAGAACTAGAAGTAAGCCCTGAGTACTGCTGGATGTGCTCCAAAAAACAAAAAAATAAATAAATAAAAAAGGAAGAAAAAAGAATAATTATAGAGGAATTTGTGCAGCTGTTAAAGAATTAAGGATGTGAAGATGGTGGGGGTATGATAAAGGAGGTTTGCCCTTTAATGTATTACAAGAGAAACTTCTCAATAGTTAATATTTGAGAATCTGTTTACCTCTTTAGTTGCAAAAAGGCAAATATTTTATGGTAATAATTATTTTAAACTTGGGGAGATAATCTGTTTCTTACCACTACCCTATCCCACTTTGTAGAACTACTGCTGCAAATCATTCTATCTGGGAGAAAATTTAGTTTTGGTAAATTTTTTTCTCCAAACTAAAACTAAATACAGATGATTCTAATCATAGGGCCAGAGAGACAGTACAGGGGGTAAGAAATATGCCTTGCATGCTACTTTCCCAACTTCCATGCTTAGCACCAGTGTGGTCTCCGGAGCACAGCCAGGAGTGATCCCTGAGCACAGAGCCAGGCCCCTCTAAAAAAATACAGAAGATTAATCTTAGTTCAGTGCTCTAAAGTGTTATGCTTAATTTCTTTTTCATTTTTATAAGTACAGGGCATGAAGTTTATTAGTAGAACTTGTTAGTTTATGTATTTTGGCCTTTATTCATTTTTCTGATGTATGAGAATAGATAAATAAGCCAATGAATGTACATTACCATGTGGTATATACGACTTGTCTAAACATGTATGGCAGGAGTTTGTTTTATCTGCAATGTCTTTTGTGATAGCTATTAGGCGCTAGAAGCTATCAGAGGTAGATGTAAATGAATTTAAAAATCCAATTCCTAAGGTGCCCTAGTCACATTTCAAGTAACTAGACATGTGACTGATTGCCATTCCACTTTTTTCCCCCTCCTTTTTGGGTCATACCCGACGATGTTCAGGGGTTACTCCTTGTTCTGTGCTCAGGAATTACTCTTGGCAGTGTTCGGGGGACCATATGGGATGCTGGGAATTGAACCCAGGTTGGCTGTGTGCAAGGCAAATGCCCTATCTGCTGTAGAATCTCTCCAGCCCCACATTCTCATTTTCTTCACTGCTGAAAGTGCTGTTGAACAGCATTGCACTAGAAGAGGAAGATGTTGAACTGAGAATAGAGATCCTGCAGGCACCGTTCTTGGAATACATGTCTTTTTCCTGTAACCTTCTGAAATATTCCTCAGGCCATAAGGACTCACTCTTAGGTACCTTCTATATATCGGATCTTGTGATGTGTTTATATCTACTACACATAACACTATTCATCTCAGCTGCCAGTGGGGAAAAAAAAAATTCCAGATTGGAAAATAGAGAATGACAGTCTGATTGCTAGACCTATTTTTATTTCTTCTGATACCTTTTGAAATTCTATCCCTCATGGTGTTGCAGGTGTGGCTGCAGTGCCCAGCTGCATTGGCAGGTGGCAGACAGGAGACAGGCTTGTCTATACCCAGGGCTCTGCCCCATGGGCCTGGATAGTTGATGGCCTCACATAGAAAGACTGGACCCCCTGCGATGAACCCAGAGTCTCAGCAGAGCCTGGAAAGCTACCCGTAGTGTCATAGTGTATTCAATATGTCAAAACCAGAAACAGTAATGGCCCATATTCCCAATGAAAGGATATGTTACTGGTGCCCGCTTGAGCAAATCCATGAACAATGGGAAGAAAAGTGCTATAAGAGACAAGTGGTAGAGGAAAAAAAATATTTTCCTTGGAAATTAAAAAAATTAAGAAATAAAAATTCAAAATAAATGAATGATTCAGGAAATATTAACTTATAAAATGAAGGACTAATATCTATGTTTGTTTTATGAGAAAAGATAAATATAAAAGGTTCTTATTACTTTTCCTAATAAGATTTTTATAATTTTTGCTTTTTCATTGCAAAATCTCCATGATAAGTGCGCCATGAGATAGAGTCTTTCATACTCAACTCTTGAGAACATGCATACTGTTTGCTGTTAGATGACAGACCTAGCTAACTTGGGAGCTTTGCTGTTTTATCCACTCAAAGCTTAGTCTATTTACATGTTCTTAAGCCAGGATTCAAACTAATGAGATCCCTCTTCTGTGTAAACACTGATGGAGGGTGTGGCAGTTACTGAAGTCACCTTGACTCTGAATGAGTAACTTCTGACTTATTATAAGACTTCTATGTTATCTGGATTGGGCACAGCTCCTCTTTATACCCACTGGACTCAGCGTGGGACAGTTAAAATTTACCAGGAGACTAACACCCTGGCTATATCGAGCCTATCTTTTAAGATTATAGGAAGGATCATACTAGTTTTCCTCAAGCATGCAAATGTGAATTCATTCAGTATACAGAGAATGGCTGTAACTACAGCCATCTATTTCAAGCCCAGGTAGGCCTGATCCAGAGACTCAGAGACATGCAGTAGAGCTGCTACACGCCTCTCCCTGTGCCAAGCTGATCACGAGGCACCCAGGAGGGAAGTTGGGTCCTGACATCCCAGCAGAGCCTTGCAAGAAGCCAGAGGAACCCCCACACCATGAGGGCCACCATTTTCTACATCTGGACTCCACAGCTTGTCAGAGCTCCACCCAGCAGAAAAGCTGATCTTTCCCTGGTTCATCAATACATGCATGAGATGAGAGGCTACTACAAGAGTATCCCACCCACACGGCAGAGTCTGGCAAGCTTCCCGTGTCATATTTGATATGCCAAAAAAAAAACCAGTAACAATTATAGACCTCATTCCCAAGATCTGAAGGAATGGTTTGAGGCTCTTCATGTTTCTGGTGTGAGTAGTTGCCCTTGGGCTACACTAGCATGTGACAGGATGTATGGAGATGTTACTGGTGCCCACTTGAGCAAATTGATGAACAACGGGAAGTCAAGTGATACAAGTGATACAAGTGATACAGAGAAAAGATATTCAGAATTACCTTGGTGCAGATAATAAATAAGAAGGACTTTGTGGGTGCCATCTAGATTACATGAACCTCATGAAATTAAGATGTATTACTTTATACCAGCCCCCTCTCTCTCTAGTATTTCACATAAGAGATAATCTCAGAAAAAGAGATTATCATAATCACTGGCATAATAACTTGTTTAAACCCATAGTAGGGTGTGGCACCACCCTTCTACACTCCTCTACTATCTAGAAGCTGTTTAAGTGATCTTTGTTGACAGACCTCTCTCTGAAGTTAGGATTACTTTTTTGTATATCCTGGATTACTTTTTTGTATATAAGGGGAATGATTTGAGGTGCTTTCTTCTCTTTGGTAGGACTCCTCTCTCTTTGCTGGGATCCTTTTTGGTGGGACCCTCTCTCTCTCAGGTGGGATCCTCTCTGGTGGGACTCCTCTCTGGTAGGATCCACTTTAGCTGGACTCTCTCTGGTGGGATCCTCTTTGGAAGGAGACTTGGGCCCTCATTTATGGTCTAAGTTCTGACCAGAACCAGAAGACTTCCATTATATTGGATTGCAGTGGTAGAGCCTGTTTTACTATTAAAAGCCTTTTGGAAGTGCACTGGACTCCTGAGTTTTCATCCATTCCCCAGTGGACTAGAAGGTAAAAGAGAACTTCTATCCTAATACTGTTGGGGATCCCACGGATCCCGACAGTTTGCAACAACATTCAAAGTTATTTGTTTTTATTTACTTGTTCACAATACTTAAGGAAAATAAAGTTTTATACTTCAACACGTAAGTCTATTTCTAGGAATCTTTTCAAAAGACGAGCTAAAGATGCATTTGCTTGGAAGGTGACAGCAGGTAGTATGCTTGCCTTGTATGCTGGCATTCTGGGTTTGATTCCCAGAACTACACATAGACCCCTGAAATCCAAAGGAGTAATCCCTGAGTAATCCCTGAGGATATAAAGGTGTTGACCAAAACCAGTAAAAGGATTTACTTGGGCTAGGGATGAATCTGCTCTTGCTTGGATGAGTGTCTCGGTTTGATCTGTAACACTGCAGTACTGAATGGCCCCTAACGCAACCAGAAATAGTTTTGGTAGCCTTGAAGTACCACTGCGAGATGTGGTTTTCAAAACTTAATTTCTTCTTTCTTTTTCATATTTGCTTTTGTTTTAGAGCCATGCCTTTCCTTCTCAAGAATTCATTCTTTCTTTTCTGGGAGCTACTCGGGTCCCCAACAATATCAGAAAACAAGTTCCCTTCTATCTCCAAAGCTGGAGGGAAATGGATGAAAAGTCAGGAGTCCAGTGCAGTTCCAAAAGGCTTTTACTAAAACAAGCTCAGCAACTGCAATCTAAAATAATGAGATTCCCCAGAACTCTAGCTCTAGGTCAGAATTAGACCAAGCAGGAAGGCCCAAGTCTCCCTCTGAAGTGGATTCTCATACCTCCAGTTAGTACCCTTATATAAAGAAAAGTAATCCTATCTTCGGGAGGGTCCCTCCAACTAAGATCAACAAATCTGCTTCTAGGTGTGGAAGTGGGATGGTTGGTACCATCCCATAGGGTGGTACCACACTTTTTCAGGTCTAAACAAATGATTATGCCAGGGACAAATCCCTTTCTCTGAGATTATCTCTAAATTCTCTGAGATTATCTCTAATGTCAAAACACTGGAAAGAGTGAGAGAGATGGTATAAAGAAATGCATCTAATGGATGTATATTCATGGGGATAAACACATCATAATTTCATGGGTTTCATGTTATCTAGATGGAACCCACAAGGTCTGTCTATTTTCTATTCTGCACTGACGTGATACTGTCTTGTTCTCTGCTTACTAAAAAGATCAGTTGAAGGTAAGTTTGCCAGTTTGAGGGCAAATTAGCATGAACCTTCCTTAATCTTAAACGATAGTCTCAATGTAGCCAGGGTGGTAGTCTCTTGTTAAATTCTAACTGTCCCACGCTGGGACCAGTGGATATAAAGTGGAATTGTGCCCAAACTAGATAACATTGAAGTCATAGTAGAGATTATATTAATTTTCAGAAGTTGCTGATTCAGAGTCAAAATGACTCTTGTAACTGCCACACCCTCCATGAGTGTTTACACAGAAGAGAGATCTCATTAGCATGAACTCTGGCTTAACAACATGTAAATAGTTTAAACTGTAAGCAGATCAAACTGCTCCCAAGATAACTAGGCCAGTCATCCAAAACCTTCTATATTTTTCTTATTTTTGTTTTGGAGTCATACTTGTAGTTCCCAAGAATTCTCTGCCTGCCTGCCTGCCTGCCTGCCTGCCTGACTGCCTGCCTGCCTGCCTGTCTGTCTGTCTGTCTGTCTGTCTGTCTGTCTGTCTGTCTGTCTCTCTTTGCTTTGCTTTTGAGCCACTCCCACAAGTGTTCAGGAGTACTCATGTTGCTGTGTTCAGGGATCACTTCTGATGAGTCAAAAGATCAACTATATTGACAGGAATTGGAGCTAGGTTGTAACATGCAAAGCAAAAGGATGATTTTTTGACCTCAGGCACTTTGTGGTTCCCCAAATCATCCTTTTCTATTCTGCACTGACGTGATACTGTCTTGTTCTCTACTTACTAAAAGGATCAGTTGAAGGTAACTTTGCCAGTTTGAGGGCAAATTAGCATGAACCTTCCTTAATCTTAAACGATAGTGTCAATGTAGCCAGGGTGGTAGTCTCTTGGTAAATTCTAACTGTCCCACGCTGGGACCAGTGGATATATAAAGTGGAATTGTGCCCAATCTAGATAACATCGAAGTCACTGTTCGATGAAGAAACTGCTGTGCTATTTCTCTTCTCCCCCTCTGCCAATTGTTTTTAATTAGATATATTCATTGCAGCACTACTTGAATGATTTGGGCTTTCTAGAACTTTGTAAATAAATTGTAGCCCCAGAGCTAGCTATAGTCAAATACAAAAGATTTTAGTTGTTGTTGGGTGTTTTATATTAATGAATAATTTGCATTTAACAAAAACCGGGTAAGGATATGGGCATTATTAAAACACCATTCAAATAAAAATAGCATAAAATGTCAATAAATGTGTACAGGGATTAGCTAAAAGTGTAAATCACTAAACATATATGGAGTTTAAATAAGACCTCTGCTAATTCACATCCTTATGCCATGGATTTGCCAAAGTTACCTTTAACATGTAAAGTGTATTGCAAAAGTGTAAGATTTAATTAATGATCTTAAAATGCAAGAAATTGCAATAGATTGTGCATTGTATAATTCTATTGAACTATTCTATTCACAGATGTCATTATAGAAGGAATGTGAAGAGTTCTCAGAAAAGGCAACTTGTGTTGGAAAAGACTGATTAAAATGATGTGCTTTAGACATGGAGGAAGGGTCATAATCAAGGAATATAGTCATCCAGGAGAAGCTTTAAAAAGCTGGCAGCCAGTCATCTTGAACACTTTTCGAACTATACTTACAGATATCTTGACTTCAGATTTGTAAAACTGAGTTTAGTCTTCTATTCTTCAGACTTCTGTGAGAGAACATTTATTGTGTGATTTTCTGTTTCCAGGCTTGTAATTATCTATTATAGCAACGGCAGAATGAATGCAACATGTATGTATACTTTTAAACATTTATCCATATTTATAAATATGCAAGTAATTTGGCAAACTCTCTAAAGTAATCTTGAATACATCTGCTCTTCTAATAAACCCTTCTCTCACACAAGAATATCAGGGGATCACTGAGTTTGTGTAAAACTAATATTTGTTTAATACATTCTTGTGGATATAATAAATGTTCTGACTATACAATAAGTGTGAAAATAAATGGCTTAGCAGGTAGGGAAACCAAAACATCCAATTAAATTAAAATTCTGGTGGATTCAAATTCTGGTGGTTTAAATCCAGAGTCATGTGGGAAGTGGGCACTGGTGGAGGGATGGGTGCTGCAATACTGTATGACCAAAACCCAAACATGACCATTTTTGTAATTGTTTATATCATTGTGGTATAATAAAATATATTTATAAAAACAAAAAATAAATAAATCCAGTGTCATATTGCAACCTTTCTGGGGGGGTGAGGTGGGGGTCTGTGGGACAAATCTTTGCTGATACAATTCTTGGAGTTCTAATTTATGGAAAGAAATTATATTTTTGTGAATTATGAAGTTTTTTAGAGTATATTAATTTTTGTGTTCTTAATGTCTATAAGAAATAGGGTCATGACAGAGTATTGAGTCAGGCAGATGGCTCAAAAGACTGAAACAAGTTCCAAGTTTGACCTCAGGCACTTTGTGGCTCCCCAAATCATTGAATGTACTTCCCAAACCAAGAATAGATAAGTATATCTATCATGTTTATATGTTATATATTTATACCATAAAATATTATATGCATTTTAATTTATTTATAAACTTTAATAAAATTTTATAAATTTGTAAAAATTACTTATAATTATATGTTTTTATAAATTGAATATTTGTATAATAATTTTTTAATAAATTTTATTTATAAAACATATGTTGGGGAACTCCGCCAGGGTCCCCGACAGTGTCAGGACAGAGGTTGTCTTCTACCTCCGAGGACGCCGGGAGAACAGATAAAAGCTCACGAGTCCGGTGCAGTTCCAAAAAATGGATTTTAATAGTACAAAAGCTCTTCCACAGCACTCCAATATAATGAACAAACTTTAGCTCTGGTCTGAGCTTAGACGCATAAAAAGAGCCTAAGTCTCCCACCAAAGAGAGAGGATCTCACCCAACCTGAGTCTTACCTAGAAGACGGAGCAAAAGGCCAAAGAGCAAAAAGCCAAAAGCCAAAAGCCGCAAGGCTGAGGAGCCAAAAGCTGAAGGCTGAGGAACCAAAAGGCAAAAGGTGAAGGGGCCTCAAGTCAGCCCCTTATATACACCACAGTAATCCAATCGGGAGGGGCATGTGAACAAAGAACTCTAAACAGAGTATAGTGCCACACCTTATTGCAGGTATAAACAAAGGTTATGCCAAGGACTAAGGAAATTATCTCTTATGTAAAACACTGAGAGAGAGAGAGAGAGAGAGAGAGAGAGGGCTGATATAAAGTAATATATCTTAACTTCATGAGCTTCATGTAATCTAGATGGTACCCACAAGGTCCTTCTTATTATTATCTGCACCAGGGTGATTCTGAGTATCTTGTTCTCGTGTACTGAAAGGGTCACCTCGCCTGCTTAGAGCAAATTAGTATGATCCTTCCTATAGTCTTGCTATAGTCTCAGCGTAGCCAGGGTGATAGTCTCCTGGTAAATTCTAACTGTCCCACGCTGGGTGCAGTGGGTATAAAGAGGAGCTGTGCCCAATCTAGAAAACAAAGAAGTCTTAGTGGATGTATAAGTCAGAAGTTATTCAATCAAGGTGACTTCTGTAAGTGCCACACCCTCTAGCAGTGTTTACATAGAAGAGAGGTCTCATTAGAACAAAGCTTGGCTTAAGTAGATTAAGATGGGAGTGAGCAAAACAACAAAATTCCCAGAATAGCTAAACCTGTCCTCCAACAAACATATATAATGTAAATAATGTTATGTTATATACATAAAACACAGGTGCTGTTCTCATTCTTATAGGTAACAAATTATGTAGATATGTATTTTTACACATGTTTTGCACTTGTTGTGTCTGTTTTTTGTCTAATGGTCACCATTTTGTAATAATGTCATGTAAATATTCTACATGTCTATTTATAAGCTTTTGATTCACGGGATTGTATCTCTGGATCCAAATTTCTCATGCTGTGAAAATAAATCTTTTTGCTCCAGAATGTGGAATTGACACTCAGTATGCAGAATAAAAAATCTTAGAATTTTTAGTTAATTCCCATAGGGCTACTATAAATGGAAAACCAGATAGGATTCAATCTGCTAGCAGAAAGAATCATAAGGTAGTTGTGGAACAGGAACACACTGGCAAAGTTTGGGGTAAAAACAGATTGTGAAGTCTTAACTAAAAAATTATTGCTTCCTCACTTTTCTCTTTCTACTTTTTTGCTGCAGAATTCAGAGCTTGGCTTGGAATCCAGACAAATGTTAAAAAATGTTGCACTTTCAGACTATATGGATATCTCTTTATATATAAACAAGAACCAATTTTCCAGGGTTAGAGGATGGCACAGCTAACCAGATGTTTGCCTTGTACATGGAAAATGTGTGTTCAATATCTGGCACCCCATATAGTCCACCAAGTCCTGTCAGAATGGATCCTAGAGCACAAAGCCAGAAGTAGGCCCTGAGAACCACAACATGTGCCTCATCTCCTGCAAAAAATAAATAAATACCCCAAAGTATTGGTGGAAATTTATATATTATAGAAGCAGTGTGTATTGGAAAAGAATAAAAATCAATTTGCAATAAACTCTGCCTTGCTAACAATGTTGAAAATTTCTATATTCTGTTTTATATTGCATTAACAAAATCTAGACACTCGGCAGAGCAAAAACCAGTTTTCCCTGTTGCACGCGGCCGCTGTGCTGCCGGGTGATTTAACTTCAAATTACCGTGAATAATCTACCCACCCCTCTGAGAAAGCCCCACAAAGTAATGAGGATATAGCGCCGCACAGCAGAGCCTGGCAGGCTGTCGGTTATGTGTTTGATATGCCAAAACCAGTAACAGTAATGTTTATTTTCCTGACCCCAAAAGAGCCCTTAATACGGCAGCAGTAAGAAAGGCGAACAAGCAGTGCCTGATAAAATTTCACAGCCATGCTAGGCTGCCAAAATGAAGAACGACTAAAATGACTGTCTGTACTTTCAATGCACGTACGCTGGCATCGAAGCATACATTGTAGATCTGATGGTGCAAGCACAAAAGATCAAGTATGACATCATTGTTCTGACTGAGACAAGGAGGCGCCAGTTGAATCATACTGTATTTGACACCGGAAAAGAATTGTTCCTTGGAACATGCGACAAAAAGAGGTGTCGGTGGCTTTGGTGTCCTTGTCAACACAACATTGATTCATTTGAATGCCTAACAGACCAGATAGGAAGATTACACTTGAAGAGATGTGGCCCACTGCCAGCAATTTCTATCTTCATTGTCTACGCACCAACATCCACATACAAAGAAGATGAAATTGAGAAATTCTACATGGAATTGGAGGAGTTCTATAAAAAAGATCACACCTTCTACAAGATCATAGTCGGTGATTTTAATGCCAAGCTAGGACAGAGAAAATCGGCTGAAGAACTCCACATTGGGCCACATGGCCTAGAATGGAATGAACAGGGTGAGAGACTATCTGAGTTCATCATGTCCACCAAGACCATTCATGGGAACTCACAGTTCCAGAAGGCTGAAGAGAAATGTTGGACATGGGAATCTCCTGGTGGACAGTTCCAAAATGAAATTGACCACATCATCTTCAATCGACGGTTTTGTCTGACTGATGTTGCTGTTGTCCCAAATTCCAAAACAGGATCGGACCACCGTCTCCTTCGTGCAAAATTCTACTTCCCGCAACAGGGAGAAAAGGCTGCAAAGTTTAAGAAGAGAACTCCCAGAATGACCACCAACTGGCAACACTTTGGCACCATTGCAGCAACATGGGAACATACCTTCATTGACAACATCGATGAAGAATACAACCGACTAGTTCAGCACCTCCATGATTGTTCGAAAAATGCCAAGAGAGAGAAAGACACAACAGGATGCTTGTCTTCAGAAACTCTTGAGCTCATTCGCCAACGTAGCAAGGTGCGAGCCTCAGGAGACCAAATGCTAATGTCCAAGCTTGCTAAATGGTGCAGATAAGTGATAAAAGAAGACCTCAAACACAGAAGAGCAGAAATACTGGAAGATGCAGCAGAAGCCGGGAAAAGCATTCACACCGCCCACCTGTCCTTCGTCAACTATAAGACCAAGTTGACTGCCCTCCGACACCCTGTTGGATTTATCACATCTTTCAGAAAGGCAATGGACAAGATTATCCATGACTTCTACTCAAATATCTTTGATATCCACATCCACCTGTCCACATACCAAATTCCACAGGATGGATTCTGTCATTCCCAATGTTCTCCCTTCTAAAATCCGACATGCCATCTCCTTGGTATAGAAGGGGAACAGCACCAGGCCCAGACAAAAGTCAGACCCAAACACCTGAAGAAACTGCCATCAGTACTCATCAATACACTAGCTCGGCTCTTCACATGCTACCTGTCCGAATGCAACGTGCCCTCCCAATGGAAAACCAGCAGGACAGTTCTACTGTTCAAGAAGAGAGACATTCACAACATCGGCAACTATCGCCCCATCTGCCTTTTGTCCGTCATTTACAATCTGTTTACACGAGTCCTCCTGAACAGGATTAGCAGAACACTAGTTGAAGGGACAACCATGCGAGCAAGCAGTTTTCCGGAAAGGATTCAGCACAATCGACCATATCCACACAGTAACCAAGCTCATTGAGGTTTGTAGGGGGTGTTTTGTGAGTACAATGAAGGTGAGCCACTCTGTCTCACCTTCATTGATTTAAAGAAAGCCTTTGATTCTGTGGAGATTGAAGCAGTCATTGAAGCCCTAGCCAACCAAGGTGTTCAAACCCAATACATCAAGATCCTTCGTGAGCTGTATTACAGATTCACCATCAGGATTTCTCCATTCTACAAAGAAGTGATCATTGATGTCAAAAGAGGGGTTCGACAGGGTGATAACATTTCACCAAAACTCTTCAGTGCCACCCTCGAGAACATCATGCGACAATTAGAATGGGAAGGAATGGGAGTGAAGATAGATGGTCGGCAACTACACCACCTCCACTTCACTGATGACATCGTTCTAATAACACCAAACATTTGCGCAGCCAAGCAGCGCAAATGCTGGCTGACTTCGACCGAGAATGTGGAAAGATAGGTCTACAGCTGAATCTAAAGAAAACTATGTTTATAAAAAATAAACTATTTCCAGAGGCCCCATTCACTCTCAATGGAACAAACATCTGTGAATGCAGCAGTTATGTGTACCTAGGTTGATGAACGACCTAAAACCTGAGCTGTGCAGGAGGAAGAGAGGTGGCATGGAATGCCTTCAAAGGCATTGAAGAAATAGCTAAAAGGACAAAGAACCTCTGGCTCCGAGCACATCTCTTTGACTCCACCATTCTCCCTGCATTAACATACGTCTCAGAGACCTGGGCCCTACAAAAGCAGGATGAGAATGCTATTCGCGTCTCCCAGAGAGGAATAGAAAGAGCTATGCTTGGAATATCGCGCCTCACTCAAGTGAGAGAAAGAATCTGGAGTTCTGACCTCCGTTGCTATTCTAGAATCAGGGATGCTGTCTCGTTTGCCAAGTCATCGAAAATTAGATGGGCTGGACATGTAATGTGATTTGGAGACAACCGCTGGACTAAAGTCGTTACAGACTGGATCCCACGGGATGTCACAAGAGCACATGGCTGCCCACCTACAAGATGGTCAGACTTCCTTGTCAAGACCCTCAAGGAACGGTTTGAGGCTCTTCATATTCCTGAATCAACCAGATGCCATTGGGCTACATTGGCACGTGATAGGGTCTAATGGAAATGTTACTGGCGCCCACTAGAGCAAATCGATGAATAACGGGATTCAAGTGATTCAAGTGAACAAAATCTAAAATAATATATCTAAAGACACTCTGCATTTCTCTGTTGCATCTGTTTCATGATGAAAAGACATATGTATATATCTTTATTTTAATACATTTTGAAATATAAAAATACTGTTTTTTGTATGGCTCTCTCTTACCTAGAGTCCAAGTGAGAGAAATCTGGGTAATGGATACACTGGGAAGGGTGTATATCTAGAATTATTTAAATTGATATTATGTTATATTTGAGTGTTATGCATTATTTTGTATCAAGAGAGAAGTTTACTTAAAAAAATTGTAGACTATTTTTAAAAATGTAATTCTATTAAGTCTTAATTGCTTTAAGTGTTATCCTTATTATACAGGTATACTATAGATGTTAATAAGAAAAGGATTTATTTACTCTATAATTTCCCCTGTAATTTTGTGACTAGTGAACCCTCTTTGGGATAACTTAATGACAAAGGAGGACCTGATTGATTTTTGCTTACCCATGAATTTGAAGAAAATAAGGGAAGGTCCTTTTTCTGTTTGAAATGGGCAATTACTGGCCCAGTCCCCAAACAAGCATTCGAGTTACAGCTATGTCCACTTCATATGCTGGGAATTAACCGTTACTACCTTAAACTTAAGGAGTTGTGAAACTTAGACTTGGGTTAGAATTAGTTCATTTGGATCTACAGAAATATATGAAAGTAAAGGAAAGAATTCAGCCTTGTGAGAAAGTTGCTATGTGAAGTGTCTGCAGCAGAAAATATTACCAGAAAACATGGAAGCAAGGCCAAGGGTTCAGTAGTCCTCGGTTCTTTATGTTTTACAAAGAATTCAAGATAGAGTGGGTAACAGAAAATTCATTAATGATATTGTATACAGTTTATACTGTACTTAAGACTGAGGTACAAACACTCTCATAGGAGAGTTGTGTACAGGATTTTGAGGCAAGATTAGAAATTCTTTTAAAAAGTGAGTTAGGAGAAGGAATATGCATCAGGCATTGGAAACAAGTCCACCAAGACCATTCATAGGAACTCACAGTGTCAGAAGGCTGAAGCAAAACGTTGGACATGGGAATCTCCTGGTGGATAGTTCCACAATGAAATTGACCACATCATCTTCAATCGATGGTTTTTTCTGACTGATGTTGCTGTCATCCCCAAATTCCAAACAGGATTGGACCACCGTCTCCTTCATGCAAAATTATACTTCAAGCAACAGGGAGAAAAGGCTGCAAAGTTTAAGAAGAGAACTCCCAGAATGACCAACTGGGAACTGTTTGGCACCATTGCAGCAACATGGGAAGATACCGTCATTGACGACATCGATGAGGAATACAACCGACTGGTTCAGCACCTCCATGATTGGGCAAAGAATGCCGAGAGAAAGACACAAAAGGATGCCTGTCTTCAGAGATTCTCCAGCTCATTCGCCAACGTGGCAAGTCGCGAGCCTCAGGGGACCAAATGCTAACATCCAAGCGTGCAAAGCAGTGCAGAGAAGTGATAAAAGAAGACCTCAAAGACAGAAGAGCAGAAATACTGGAAGATGCAGCAGAAGCCAGGAAAAGCATTCACACCACCCGCCTGTCCTTCGCCAACTATAAGACCAAGATGACTGCCATCTGACACCCTGATGGATCTATCACATCTTCCAGAAAGGCAATGGAGAAGATTATCCATGACTACTACTCAGATCTCTTTGATAGTCACATCTACCTGTCCACATACCAAATTCCACAGGATGGATCTGTCATTCCCAACGTTCTCCCTTCTGAAATCTGACATCCCATTTCGTTGGTAAAGAAGGGAATAGCACCAGGCCCAGAGAAAGTCAGACCCGAACACCTGAAGAATCTGCCATCAGTACTCATCAATACACTAGCTTGGCTCTTCACATGCTACCTGTCCGAATGCTAGGTGCCCTCCCAATGGAAAACCGCAGGACAGTTCTACTGTTCAAGAAGGGAGACATTCACAATATCGGCAATTATCGCCCCATCTGCCTGTTGTCTGTCATCTACAAGCTGTTTACATGAGTCATCCTGAACAGGATTGGCAGAAACTAGATGAAGGAAAACCATGTGAGCAAGCAGTCTTCCGAAAAGGATTCAGCACTATTGACCATATCCACACAGTAACCAAGCTTATTGAGGTTTTTAGGGAGTACAAGATGCCACTCTGTCTCACGTTCATTGATTTACAGAAAGCCTTTGATTCTGAGCTATAATTCAATAAAATAGGTTAAAATTAAATAACTATATATATGCAAAGGGTATATATATATATATATATATATATATATATATATATATGTTCATAAATAAGAGTGAAGAAGTGGAGACTGAAGAATCTCAGATGACAAAGAAGGGTTTGGTCAGGTTGGCTATGGGATGTGGTCCAGCAGGGAATGCTGGAAAGTAAGAATCTGAAGGGAAGGAGGAGGTGAGAGGAGCCCGATAGGCTGGACCTATTGACTTCTCAGTGCTCACAGTGACCTATTGACCTATTGACTTCACAGTGCTCTCAGTGCTTCTCACACTAAGGAGAGAAGTGCTCATGAACTCATGTTGGGCTGTGAGGCTAAAAATGTTTCATATTTAATATAAATAATATGTTAAATATTGTTTGTTTTGTTTGAGGCCAATCTGGGAGTATTTTGGGATGGTTTCTGCAGAATTTGGGTACCATGATCAGGGATCGAACTCAGGCCTCCCACCTACAAAGCTTATTCTTTAGCCCTTTGAGATATTTCCTGGACCCTCCAGTGTATTTTGGAATTTTAACTTTGTAGATTAAATTAAGAGAGACACAGATACACAAGG
Source organism: Cryptotis parvus (assembly GCA_021461705.1). Lineage (NCBI taxonomy): Eukaryota > Metazoa > Chordata > Mammalia > Eulipotyphla > Soricidae > Cryptotis > Cryptotis parvus. The sequence goes on from JAJIBD010000388.1 coordinate 44,402, forward strand.
CAGAGCTGCTACTGGCTCTCTCTGTACTTGGCTGATCATGAGGGATTTGGGAGGGAAGGCGGGTTCTAGCCCTGGCCCGCCATCACAATAGAGCCTCGCAAGAAGCCAGAGGAATCCCTGCACCATGAGGGCCGCCATTTTCAACAACCAGACTTCACAGCCCATCACAACTCCACCCAAGAGAAAAGCCAATCTCTCCCAGTTACGGTTCATCAGTAAATGCACGAACTGAGAACCTACTACTGAGAGTATCCCACCCGCACGGCAGAGCCCGGCAAGCTATGTGTGTCGTATTTGATATGCCAAACACCAGTCACAACAATTATAGACCTCATTCCCATGACCTGAATGAATGGTTTGGGGCTCTTTATGTTCCTGAAGCGAGCAGATGCCCTTGGGCTACACTAGCATGTGACAGTACGTATAGAGATGTTACTGGTGCCGCTCGAGCAAATCGATGAGCAACGGGAAGACAGTGATACAAGTGATACTTTGTTTTTTTAGACATGTGAGATACTCCTTTTTTTTTTTTTTTTTTTTTTTTGCTTTTTTGGGTCACACGCAGCAATGCCGAGGGGTTTCTCCTGGCTCTGCACTCAGGAATCACTCCTGGCGGTGCTCGGGGACCATATGGGATGCCGGGATCAAACCCAGGCCGGCACGGGCGGCTGCGTGCAAGGCAAATGCCCTACCAGCTGTTATCGCTCTGGCTCCCATTTACTTCTTTTTTTTCAAGCAAAATTTCTCTCAAACAAATTTTTTTTATTGTATCCTTTGGTTTAGTGGAATCTAAATTTGGACAGGTTTATCTTCTTGATTCTTCTCTGTTTGATTTATTGACATCACAATGATACTTTGTTAGAATGTTTTGAAATATTCAACAGATTGCTTTGTTTCTTATGTAGTTTCTCATTGCCTCTCCTAAAATGTTTATATGAATTTCAATTTTTAGAGGAAGTTCAGATTGTTTTATTTTTTATGTAGTTTCTCATTGCCTCTCCTAACATACCTTTTCTTATTTAAAAAAATTATTATACCACCATGAGATATATAGTTACAAAAGTGTTCATATTTGGGTTTCAATCATACAGTGTTCCAGCACCCATTTCTCCACCAGTGCCCATTTCCCTCCACCAATATCCCATTATTTCCCCCTCTCCCAACCTGCATCTATGGCAGGCAGTCTTCACTTATTTCTCTCTCTCTCTCTCTCTCTCTCTCAATACTCCATTGAGAATCTTTCTCTCTCTCTCTCTCCATTCTATTAAACACTGTGCTTGCAATACATATAGTTAGAGGTTATGTATATACTTTTGCCTACTTTAAATGCTCAGTTCTACAAATTTCAGGAGTGTTTGGTCAATTTCTTTGAAGAATACGGGTATTCTTATAGAGACTGCATAGAATTTGTATAAAGCTCTAGGGAGTATTACCATTTTGACAATGTTAATTCTCCCCATCCATGAGCAGGTAATGTTTTTCCATTTTTTGTGAAAAATTTAATTTTCATGAAAACTTTAATTTCTTGAAACAGTGCCTTGTTGTTTTCTTTGTACAGGTTCTTTACACACTTGATTAAGCAATTCCTAGGTATTTGATTTTTTGTGGCACAACTGTGACTGGAATCTTTTTCTTAATATCCTTTTCTTCTCTTACATTATTTGTTTATAGGAAAGCCACTGACTTTTGAGTATTGATTTTGTTCCCTGCCACTCTACTATAAGTATATATTGTTTCTAGGAGTTTTTTGGTAGAGAGTTTAGGTTCTATAGGTATAATATGCCATCTGAAAATAGTGATAGCTTGACTTCTTCCTTGCCTGTCTGGATGAACTTAATGTACTTTACTTCTCTGATTGCTATGGCAAGTACTTCAGTACTATATTTAATAGAAGTGGTGAGAGTGGGAAACCTTGTCTTGTCCCAGATCTTTGGGGAAGGCTTTCAATTTCTCCATTGAGAATAATACTGTGGTATAATAATACTGTCCATTGAGAATAATACTGTGGTATTATTATACTGTGTGTGCTTTTGGTAGATGTATTTGACTATGTTGAGGAAGGTTCCTTCGATTCCCATATTATGGAGGGTTTTTATCATGAACGGTGTTGGATCTTGTCAAATGCTTTCTCTGCATCTATCGATAAAATCATTACTAGATCACTAGATCACTAGACATCCTGTTGTCCATCGATTTCCTTGAGTGGGCACCAGTAACATTTCCATTTGACCCTATCACGTGCCACTGTATCCCAATGGTATCTTGTTGCTCAGGAATATGAAGAGCCTCAAACATTTTGTTCAGGGTCTTCATGAAGGGGTCTTGATCAATATGATCATATGGGTTTTATTTTTCTCTTATTGATATGATGTATTATGTTGATTGACTTGAACCATCCTTGCATCCCGGGATGAATCCTACTTGGTCATGATGTATAATCTTTTTGGTGAGTCTTTGGATTCTGTTTGCTAGTATTTTGTTGAAGACCTTAGCATCTGTGTTCATCAGGGAGATGCGTCTATAGTTTTCTTTTTGTGTTGTCTCTGCCTGCTTTGTGTATCACGGTGATATGTGCCTTGTAGAGCTATGAACTTTCCTCTTATCACTGCTTTTGCTGTGTCCCACCATTTCTGATCATTGGTTTCCAGGTATCTTTGGACCCTATGGCAGTCTAGAACCACTTTGTGGATATAGGAGCCAAGATCTGATAAGACCTCTTTTTTTTGTTTTTGGTGGGGGGCACTTTGAACAATGTTCAGGGGTTATTCCTTAGTCTGCACTCAGGAATTAGCCCTACAGCTGTGCTGTGGCTCTCGGCCTGACTTGATAAGACCTTTACTTGGAGCTAGCCCTGACAAGATATGGCTGGACCCACCCTCCAAGAGAAGATCCAGCATGAAGAGATGTCAAGAAAAGGAGTTTTCAAAGTCCATTCCCAACTCTACTCCCCTTGCCAACTGTCTTAGCAATGAACTTTTATGTAGGTAGAAGGACCACATGGGGGCAGCTTGGGAAAAACCTATAAAAGACACCTTGAACAAAGGAAGGAGACATATATGCTGTCCTAGCCTGTGTGCTGCTTGAGCACTCATGGATTAGAACATGTGGCTCTTGAGCACATGTGAGACCACATCTCCCCAATTTTGTTGTGTACTCTCTCCCACTTTCTCTCCTCTTTCCCCTTCCTGAAAACCTCCAAATAAAATCTGTTTTACTTCACTGTTCACCTCCTCCTGAAATTCTTCTTCAAGAGGCAAAGTTAAGAATTTTCCTGGGTTTAGGGGGTGGTGGAGGGTCCCAGGTTGGCTAGTGAATAGGGAGAAAATTTAGCATATCTCTTTTCCCGCCTCATATAAGCCACCAGTGGGGGCCCACCTACATCAGAATCAAGTTCTCTTTTTGGGTGTGGGGAGTAGGAGGCATGAGGGCAGTGGGATAGGGACTTCTTTACTAGTGCTGACAATATGTGAGGCCCCTCTTCAGTGACAGTTGGCTACCCATGCTGGACAGTTCTGTACTATATTTTTCAGGCCTGTCAAAATTTTCAGTTCCTGCACTGCTGGAACTATCAAGGTCACCTTGACAATGATACACCCAGTAGAGACTGGTGGCGATGTTTGTGGGCCTCTTAGGTTGCTTTTGTGGGGCATGGAGGAGAGAGACTGTCACTTTCTCCCAATCAACCTCTGCCTCCCAAGAACCCCCTAGGAAGGCTAGGAATAATAAATTCTGGGTAAGCTCCTGCATGGTACAGCCAGAGCCCTGCCAGCACCCCGAGGTGGCCGTCGACTTGATCCCCACCACCTGAATTTTCTTGGAGAGGTTTCATGGACTCAAGCTGGAGAGAGGAATTGCTCTTTGCAGGAAAGGAAAGTCATTCAGCCTTACCAAGGGTTCCCAGGGTTTTGTCTTCCTCAGTGAAAAGAATTTCAGGAGGAGACAAGCGCTGAAGTAAAAGCAGATTTTATTTGGAGGCTTTTAAGAAGGGGAAGGAGAAAAGTGAGAGAGTACACATCAAAAGAGGGAGGTATGGGTGACACCTGTGCTCAGCTGTGGGGAGCTCAGAGATGGACCGTCATGCTGATCGCTGATCTGTCCCTCAGATATCCAGCCAGGGTCTCCATTGCTTGGAGGACCCGTGACCATCCCCATGACCGCCGGCTACCTCCTTTGCTTTGGGAGGCATTGTAAAACCCTAACCCCTAACCTGCCTGTCCCTGTAAAGCACATTTCATTCCTTATATGGAAATAATGAACATTTACCCATTTCTCCTTCAGCATACTGTAGGTCATGTCCTCTTCCCGCCCTTTTCATTTATAAATACTGTTAACTGCTCAATAAAGACAGGCTCCTGATCAACCTTGTTGACTTGTGCTCCTCTTCTTTCTGCTTTCTCATGCAGATTGCATCCCCCGTAGAGATTTCCCCAGTTGAGTCCTACCCAGTGGGTCGGGGCGGGACACTCAGCCATGTGGGCTCCAACAGCACAGGGGTTTGGACAACATATGTGCGCTTCCTTTGTTCAAGATGGCTTTTATAGGTTTTTCCCAAGCTGCCCCTAGGGGACTTTTTACCTAGTTAAGAGTCGGTTGCTAAGATGTTTTCAAGAAGGTAGTTTTGGGAGTGCTGAATGGTTCAGAAATCAAATTGGGGTAACACACATAAAAGTGTGTGCCTTTGACACCTGTACTATCTTCCTGGCTCAGTCAACCTACTACATGCAGGTCTTAGCCCTAAGGAGATCCAGGTAATCTTATGAATTTTCTCTCCTTTGTCAGGACCTTCATCCATGGCATTCATTTCCCCAATTCCCTACAGCATACTTACTTTGCAAACTGCAACTGAAATGGAGGCAACTATTCTACAAAAAATTTTAAATAATTTATGTATTGAAATCACTTGCATATTAGCCATACTAAATTGTGGGATCTTAAAGGCACAGTATCTCCCATGGTCTGTTAATAAAGTTGAGGCCAGGGTTCTGAACCTGGCAGAGACTATAAATAGGGGTCCCAGGACAGCATCCTGGAAGGGCGGGGGCTTCCAGACTGAAAGAGTGGGGGGCTTCCAGACTGAAAGAGCAGCAGCCTCTGGTACCTGGCCAGCACCTAGACTATGGGGCCTCTGGTACCTGAGCTGGATGGCCAGCACCAGGGAGGAGAAGCTGCTCCTGATACCTAGACCGAGGGCCAGCAGCAGAGTCACAAGGCCTGGTGCCTAAGCCCGAGGGCTAGCATCAAAGCTACATGGCTACAGAGCTTCAGGGCTACTGAGTATTAGGACCACCAGCAGTACAGCATTACAAGAAACTCAAAGACTTAGATAGGGATTCAGTGACACAAGACATGGTAGCAAAAGATGAAACAAGGTAGCTAGGGAAATAGAGAGGGACATAGCCAGGGGAGTCCAGAGAAAAGAAGCCCTGAAGAGAAAAGCCCTGAGCTCAAAGGTCCTAAGGAAAAGGTTCTGAAAGGAGACAACCTGGGAGAGGACTAGAAGCATGAAGCCTTGAAGAGAGACATTCGGAAGTGAGAGGCCCTGATGAGAGTAGCCCGCACAGACCGCCAAAGAGATAGGGTATATATTAAGGTACCATATATTAAGGCTTAAAAATAACTGTACTGGGACCAGAGCGATTGCATGATGGTAGGATGTTTGACTTGCATGCAGCTGACCTGGGTTCGATCCCTGGCATCCCATATGGTGCCCCAAGTGCTGCCAGAAGTAGTTCCAGAATGAAGACCAGGAGTAAACCCTGAATGTCGCTGGTTGTGACGCAAAAAGCAATAGACAAACAACAAACAAACAAACAAACAAACAGACAAACGAACAAATAAACAAATAAAATAACTGTACTAGAGGGGGATTGTGGCTCCCTCCTCATGGAGGACCCAAGGCTCCAGGCTCAAGGGACCTCCTGTGGGTTCCATCACTTGATCACTGGATCACTTGAATCCCGTTATTAATCGATTTGCTCGAGCAGGCGCCAGTAACATTTCCATTAGACTCTATCACGTGCCAATGTAGCCCAATGGCATCTGATTGATTCAGGAATATGAAGAGCCTCAAACCATTCCTTCAGGGTCTTAACAAGGAAGTCTGACCATCTTGTAGGTGGGTGGCCACGTGAACTTTTGACATCCTGTGGGATCCAGTCAGTAATGGCTCTAGTCCAGCGGTTGTCTCCAAATCGCATTACATGTCCAGCCCATCTGATTTTCGATGCCTTGGCAAACGAGACAGCATCCCTGATTCTGGAATAGCTAAGGAGGTCAGAACTCCGGATTCCTTCAATCACTTGAGTGAGAGGTGATATTCCATGCAGAGCTCTTTCGATGCCTCTCTGGGAGACCCGAATAGCATTCTCATCCTGCTTTTGTAAGGCCCAGGTCTCTGAGGCGTATGTTAATGCAGGGAGAACGGTGGAGTCAAAGAGATGTGCCCAGAGCTGGAGGTTCTTTTTTCCTTTCAGCTATTTCTCCAATGGCTTTGAAGGCATTCCATGCCGCTCTCTTCCTCCTGCGCAGCTCAGGTTTTTATGTCGTTCATCATGGTGAATTCTCGACCTAGGTACACATAACTGCTGCATTCAGACATGTTTGTTCTATTGGGAGTGAATGGGGCCTCAGGAACTAGTTCATTTTTCATGAACATAGTTTTCTTCAGATTCAGCTGTAGACCTATCTTTCCACATTCTCAGTCAAAGTCAGCCAGCATTTGTGCTGCTTGGCTAATGTTTGGTGTTATTAGAACGATGTCATCAGCGAAGTGGAGGTAGTGTAGTTGCCGACCATCTATCTTCACTCCCATTCCTTCCCATTCTAATTGTCGCATGATGTTCTCAAGGGTGGCGCTGATGAGTTTTGGTGAAATGTTATCACCCTGTCGAACCCCTCTTTTGACATCAATGATCACTTCTTTGTAGAATGGTGAGATCCTGGTGGTGAATCCGTAACACAGCTCACGAAGGATCTTTATGTATTGGGTTTGAACGCCCTGTTTGGCTAGGGCTTCGATGACTGCGTCAGTCTCCACAGAAGACTATGGGTTCCATAGCCTTAACATTACATGGGGGTAGGGGATAACCATGGCATCAGATGCTGGGGTCTAGCTAGGTCCCTAAGGGTACTCACTGTCCATTAGGTTTCCTGACCTGTGTCCTAGGTGGACACCATTTACCTTGACCTGTCCTCAGAATAACAAGCAAGGCTAGAGGTTCCTGAAGTTATTATTTAATGTTTACTTTGCTTCATCTCTTGCTTGCTCTCTGCAGGAACGTCTCCTGAACCTCTGTCTCTTTCCCCATGGTTTCTCCTACAGGCTGCTCTCTCTCTGAGGGTCTGTGCGGATCCTCACTTGCTGATGCCTATTTTCAGGTTTTTATGCTTCTCCCAGGTCGCCTCCTTACAGGACCTTTTCCTTAGGTCATTTAAGCTCAGGGCTTTCTTTTCAGGGCTTCTTTTCTCTGAACTACTCATCTCTGTCTCTATCTATTATTTCCTTAGTTACCTTGTTTCATCTTTTGCTACCATGTCTTGTGTCACTGAATCCCTATCTAAGTCTTTGCATTCTTACATGTTTCTGGTGGTCCTAATAACTCTGAAATCCTGAAGCTCTGTAGCCCTGAGCCCGGCCCTTTGCTTTGTGACTCTGGTGCTGGCCCTTAGGCCTAGGCATTAAAAGCAGCTTCTCCTCCCTTGTGCTGGCCATCGGGCTCCAGGCACCAGGGGCCCCATGGTCTAGGTGCTAGCCAGGCTCCAGACACCACTGCTCTCTCAGTCTGGAAGCCGCCCAGTGCTCTCCTGGGACCCCTATTTATAGTCTCAGCCAGGTTCAGAAGCCTGGCCTCAACTCTCTTAACAAACCTTGGGAGATACTGTGCCTTTAAGATTCCCACACTAAATGATTGAATAAAGATGGTTCAGGCTAGGGAGACAGACAGAGCAGTTGCATGGCTGACCAATTCCTGGTAAAAACAAAGCAAATGCATGCAATATCCACGGTCCACTGCAGCTGGAGGGGGCCAGCCAATTCAAGAGACAGAGTGATGGGTTATAAAAGTTTTATTGGCAAAAATCCAGAAGGTTGAAAGCTCTCTGACTTATGTCCTAGAGAATCATCTTGTGCTCATGGTCACAAGATGCAATTTATGTAACAAAAGAATCGGGAAGTGTATTTTTAGGAGGAAGGACACAGACTGGTGGGTGCCAAATGGTCAATAAATTCCCTGTGGATTAGTCTTTCCAGGCATCTGCAAATTTAAGCAATTTCAATCAATTAAGTTTTAGTATTTGGTCCACATCCTGCAGTACCCAGGTCTTATTCCTGTTCTCAGGGATCAGTCCAATCTGGGCTGTGGGAGTAGGAATGGGATAAGGAACCTGGGATAGAACCCAGGTTGCCTGTGTGCAGGCAAGCATCCTACCCATTGCATCCTTTCTTTTGCCTTCAATTAAACAGTCTGCATGTTATTTTCCATCTACTAGGCTTTGGGAGAAGGGAAAGATGATGGTAATGGATTTTCAGTCACAACTGCCCAGAAGAATTTGCTGGTTTCTCATTTTTTTTTTTTGTGTCCCACCCTGCGATGCTCAGGGGTTACTCCTCAGGCTGCACTCAGAAACTACTCCTGGCAGTGCTCACGGGACCATATGGGATGTTAGGAATGGAGTCCTGATTGACCCCATGCAAGGCAAACACCCTCTCTGTTATGCTATCGCTCTGGCCCCAGGCTCTTCATTCATAAATCCAGTTTTAATTTCTTCTCGGCAGTTCCATACCTAGTAATTCTTAAATAATGAGAAGCATCAGAGCTTTCTGTGATGTTCAATTTACTAGGAACCGATATTAAAATAAATTGTTTATAAAAGACTAACTTAGAAGTGAGTCCAGAAGATCCTGACATTAAATTCTAAAATGAAGGGAGGTTCAGTGATGGTGATGCACTGAAAATGATCTCTAAATGAAATTATTTATTGCATTAAAGTATTTGGAGCTCAAATTAGACTATGGTTGAACTCATGGAGTTGATGATGATCTCTGGTTAAGAATAGTAATTTAGGGGCTGAGACATGGTACTGCAGGAAGGGTACTTGCCTTGTAGGGGGCTGACTCAGCTTCATTCCTCCAGCACCACATATGGTGGTCCTCTGAGCCAACTCTACACTTAGGAGTGATCCCTAAGTGTAGAGTTGGGAGCATTCCTAGGCAAAGTCGGGTGTGGCCCTCAATCAACAACAATAACAACAAACCAAAAAGTATTGTCATTGATGGGGCCCATCAATAGCTAAAAGGGCTATTTCATTTTTACATATAAAAGTCCAGGTTTGATCCGCACCACAACATGGACTTTGTAGCCAAAAGTGAAGTCCCTTTACCTGGAATTCAAGACCCCTGGGGATCTGAATTTCATTTGGTTTGAGTCAGGTATTAGAATTTTCCCTTGTTTTAGGAACAGAAAATTCATCTTATTTGGCAACTTTTCTGTATTTCACTATGTGTAATAAGAGCTGTTCAAATTCTCTTGCACAGTAGAACAAAACTTTAAAAATGAACACCTTTGTTTGGTATTTTAACTCAGGAATGGAGTCACATAAGCATCTGAATAAAAAGGTTTGTGCATGTTCATTCCAACTGCTGTTCAGGAATCTGACTTTTTAAGTGCACTTGCATAAAAATCTTAGGCAGCTATACTCAAATGCTAACCATTAATTAGGTAGCCTTCAGGAAAAGATATGTTCAATGAAATTAGCAATAAAAAGAAGAATGGAGAAATAATAAGCAAATTCAATGATTTGGGCATTTTAAATTGTTAAATGTTACTTACCAATTGACATTTTGTTTCAAGAACACTGGAAGAATCATTATGCAAACAGATGTTCTGAGGGGTAACTTTGCTCAAAGTTATTAGCTAAGAAGAGGAAGTTTTTATCAGACTAGTATTACTCCTAAATGTTATGGAAAATTCAAGTGAGTTTAATAGCTTTCTTTCAATTACAAATGTCTCTTTCATAAAAAAATTTTCTCAGTTATCTATTACAAATGACTATATTTATGTTGGCTTTAACATTTCAAAAAGAAATTTCTTAATCATATTGGATCTATAATATACAATATTCTACAAAGGAAGCCCATTGGAAAAAAGTACTTAGAGTACTATTGATGGTAGATTTTGTGCATGTCAAAGGGAAGGGAAGAGAAAGGTATTCTTTCCTTCCCTTCCCCTAGGTAAAGCTAGCTCAGCTTTACCTGTACTTTATTTCTGTCACATGATCTGGAAACCCAAACATTTACAACTCTGGGATATCAGATTAATAGTTAAGCTTTTCTATGTTAGCCTAACACAGTCGTTTGGCTGATTATAACAGTAATTGCATTCAATTTCATCCAGTTTTCATATGAATTTTTATATATGATCATTAGTGAGTCACACTAATGCCTTCAAAAGCATCCAAGAAATAGCAAAAAGACAAAGAACCTCCGGCTTCAGGCACATCTCTTCAACTCCACTTTCTCCCTGCATTAACATACGCCTCAGAGACCTGGACCCTATGAAAGCAGGATGAGAATGCTATTCAGGTCTCCCAAAGACGAATCAAAAGAACCAAAACGCAAAAAAAAAAAAAAAAGAACTATGCTTGGAATATCACACCTCACTCAAGTGAAAGAAGGAATCCGGAGCTCCGACCTCCCGTCACTGTTCCAGAGTCAGAGACGCTGTCTCTTTTGCCAAGGCATCGAAAACCAGATGGGCTGGACATGTAATGCGATTTGGAGATGACTGCTGGACTAGAGCCGTTACCGACTGGATCCCACGGGATGTCAAAAGATCACTTGGCCGCCCACCTACAATATGGTCAGACTTCTTCATCAAGACCCTGAATGAACGGTTTGAGGCTCTTCTTATTTCTGAAACAACCAGATGCCATTGGGCTACATTGGCATGTGATAGAGTCAAATGGAAATGTTACTGGTGCCCGCTCAAGCAAATGGATGAATAATGGGATAGCAAGTGATCAAGTGATCAAGTGAAGTGAGTCACAAATACATGTTAAATACTTATACATAAAATTTATTTTAGTCCTAAAATATACTTATACTTAAAATACTTATACTTAAAATTTATTTTAGTCTTAAAATCAGGTTTTAGACTTAGTATAAGATGCTGAACTAGATATCCAGATCATTTCTTCATGGTCAGTAAACTTTTGAAAGAAAAATAAATTTTTAAAAAATATTATAATTCAAGGAAGAAATAATTACCTAACAATGATTTAGAAATTGATAAATATATGGCCTGTCTTCATAGCTTATAATTAGCTCTCAAGTACATAACAGTTGCAAATATTTTAATAACATGTGGCTTAGGGTTCAGTAGGTCCCTGGTATTTGGTTTTCTAGTCTGGTTACTCTTGGTGCCATAGTTAAGATTTGGGCAAATTCTTCTCTATAATGTTTTTCTATGTCTTAAAATAAATAGCTACCCATTCATATATATTTACATGTGTACACCCTTGTATACATAAACAGAAAAAGGTCAGCCAAAAAGTCATGGCCTGTTGGGGAACGCCACCGGGGTCCCCGACAGTATCAGGGCAGAAGTTCTCTTCTACCTCAGAGGACGCCGGGAGGACAAATGAAAACTCACGAGTGCGGTGCAGTTCCAAAAAAGGCTTTTAATAGTACAAAAGCTCTTCCACAGCCTCCACTTAAGACCATACAAAAGAGCCTAAGTCTCCCACCAAAGAGAGAGGATCTCACCTGAGCTGAGTCCTACCTAGAAGAAGGAGCAAAAGGCCAAAGAGCAAAAAGCCAAAAGCCAAAAGCTGCAGGAGCCAAAAGCGGCGAAAAGGCCAAAAGCCAAAAGGTCCAAAGGGCAAAAAGTGAAGGGGCCTCAAGTCAGCCCCTTATATCAATGTCTTCACTGTCTTCCAGTTCATCTTCGATTTGCTCAAGCGGGCACCAGTAACATCTCCATATGTCCCGTCTCATGCAAGTAGAGCCAAGGGAACCTGCTTGCTCCAGGAACATAAAGAGCCTCAAACCATTCCATCAGGTCATGGGAATGAGGTCTATAATTGTTACTGGTATCTGGCATATCAAATACAACACGGGTAGCTTGCCAGGCTCTGCCGTGCGGGTAGCATACTCTTGTAGTCATCTCAAAATCAAGCATTTATGGGCCGCACGAGCCAGGCTGTGATAGGCTGGTCTGCTGGGTGGAGTTCTGACGAGGAGGAAGTCCGGATGTGGAAAATGGAGGTCCTCATGGAGTGGGGGGGTCGTCTGGCTTGTTGTGAGGTTCTGCTGGGGTGGCGGGCCAGGGCTAGAACCTGCCATCCCTCCCGGGCACCCTCATGAGCAGCGGCTGGCTGTGCACAATGAGAGCTAGAAGCAGCTCTGCCCCATGTCTGTCTCTTATATACACCAAAGTAATCCAATCGGGAGGGTTATGTCAACAAAGAACTCTAAACAGAGTGTAGTGCCACACCCTATTGCAGGTATAAACAAAAGTTATGCCAAGGTCTAATCCTTTCTACCAAGATTATCTCTTACATAAAATACTGGAGAGAGGGGGTGATATAAAGTAATACATCTTAACTTCTACAGGTCTACAGCTGTAGGTCTACAGCTGAATCTAAAAGAAAACAATGTTTATTAAGAATGAACTAGTTCCAGAGGCCCCATTCACTCTCAATGGAACAAACATCTGTGAATGCAGCAGTTATGTGTACCTAGGTCGAGAAATCAACATGATGAACGACCTAAAACCTGAGCTGCTCAGGAGGAAGAGAGCGGCATGGAATGCCTTCAAAAGCATCGAAGAAATATCTTAAAGGACAAAGAACCTCCGGCTCCAGGCACACCTGTTTGACTCCACCGTTCTCCCTGCATTAACATACGCCTCAGAGACCTGGGCCCTACAAAAGCAGGATGAGAATGCTATTCAGGTCTCCCAGAGAGGAATCGAAAGAGCTATGCTTGGAATATCACGCCTCACTCAAGTGAGAGAAGGAATCCTAGTTCTGACCTCCTTCGCTATTCCAGAATCAGGGACGCTGTCTCGTTTGCCAAGGCATTGTCAGATGGGCTGAACACGTAATGCGATTTGGAGATAACCGCTGGACTAGAGCCATTACCGACTGGATCCCAAGGGATGTCAAAAGATCACGTGGCCGCCCACCTACAAGATGGTCAGACTTCCTCGTCAAGACCCTGAAGGAAGGGTTTGAGGCTCTTCATATTACTGAATCAATCAGATGCCATTGGGCTACATTGGCACGTGATAGGGTCCAATGGATATGTTACTGGCACCCGCTCGAGCAAATCGATGAATAACGGGATTCAAGTGATCAAGTGATCTTAACTTCATGAGCTTCATGTAATCTAGATGGTACCCACAAGGTCCTTCTTATTATTATCTGAACCAGGATGATTCTGTGTATCTTGTTCTCCTGTACTGAAAGGGTCACACTCGCCTGCTTAGAGCAAACTAGTATGATCCTTCCTATAGTCTTCCTATAGTCTCAACATAGTCTTCTGGTAAATTCTAACTGTCCCATGCTGGGTGCAGTAGGTATAAAGAGGAGCTGTGCCCAATCTAGAAATCATAGAAGTCTTAGTAGATGTATAAGTAAGAAGTTATTCAATCAAGGTGACTTCTGTAACTGCCACACCCTCTAGCAGTGTTTACATAGAAGAGAGGTCTCATTAGAATGAACCTGATTTAAGTAGATTAAACTGGGAGTGGGCAAAACAACAAAACTCCCAGAATAGCTAAACCTGTCCTCCAACAATGGCCCAAGCCTTTGCTTTTGTCAAATTTGCTTATATTTACTTGTCCAAGGCTAGTTACCAGGTCAGACATTAAACAAAGGGCCAGAAAAGTGCATTCTACTTATTCTCTGACTAATACAAGTTGTACAATAAAGGCAGGCTGGGGAGGGTGGAGGGAATATGGGGACATTGGTGGTAGGAAATGTGCACTGGTGGAGGGGTGGGTGCTGGAATACTGTATGACTGAAACCTAATCATGAACAGCTTTGTAATTGTATATCTCAAGGTGGCATAATGAAATATAAAAAAGTAAAATTAGAATAACAAAAGAGATAAAAAAGTTTTACATATAAAAAATTAATACATGTACTAATAACTGGGCATATACATTAATTTTATCATTTATGACCAGTTATGCAACCCACTACTTTGATTATTGGGGAGAACATATTGGAAATTTTAATCAAGACCTGAATTATATGAATTCATATGCAATATGAATAAAAGAATAGAATGTGGTGGGCATGTGAGCAACCAAAGTATGAAGATTAAGAAGAAAGAGACAGCTGTTCTTATTGTGTGGTATAAAATGAAGGAAATGTAGTAGGTTAATAGGTATTCAATGTCAAAATTATTAAAAGCTTGATATTCACTGAAAGAAATTTAATTTCATTCTCAGTGCAAGTACAATGACTTTGTATATTTTGAATAGAAAATAATGTGATCAAATTTCCATTTCTGAAAGATAAGGGGAAAATACCATGTGAGGGCAAAAACAGAAAGAAAACAATTAGGAGAAGAGAAGAGAAGAGAATTCAAACCAGGATGTTGATGGTAACGCTACCATACTTGTTTTACAAAACTTAAGTTTGGATGTTTTGGTGGTTTTTCTCTTTTTTTTTGGACGTGCAAGTAGAATATAATTGTTGGAAATATTAGTACAAAAAAATGGTCCTGAAGATATAAATTTAGAAATAGTCAGAAATAGTTGAAAGTCTAAGATTTGATGAGATTGCTTAGAATAATAATGATTCAGCTCTGAATGTTTTAACATTTAATTTTTGAAAAGAGTTGAAAGAGTAGTTAAGTGATACAGTGTGGCTTCTAAGGTAAAATAACCTGTGGGATAAGTGCTCTTCTGGGATCCCACAAAATTTTTTCCAAGAATAAAGTGACCAACATGTCTAATGCTACTATGGGATCAATGAAGATGACTTGGAACACTGATATATGTTGAGACTGATAGTTGTTTTTTTGTTGAGATATTTGGTAAAACTGAAAAGCAAATATAAAGGTAACACTTAAGCATCATTGTAATATAATATTATGTAAGTTTCAGGTACATATCTTAAATGTATGCATATTCTATTTTAATTTTGCCATTAAAAGGCCAATTAAATATAATTTATCCCTATAATTTAGCTTACCAACTTTATTCCTTCTTTCCCTCTGGGAGCCACTAACTTGGTTTATAGTTTGAAATAATTTTATTTTATTTAGTTCATGCCATTCTTTGTTTTGGTTGTATATATGAAAATATACAGAATCCTCCTCTGTTTGAAATATTTCACTAAATTGATTGCCTTCTATATCCAATATTTTTTAAAGAATAGATTTCATCTTTCTTAAGTTGATATGTTTTTAATATATATCATATGTTTATTATTGATTATCTGTTGTTGTGCATGTGAGTTGTTACTGAGTCTTTATTACTTTAAATCCTGCAATAAACATGGGAAGGGGTGTGCATATACTTAGTTTTCTTGTATTTTCTTGGTAAAAACTTAGAAGTATGATAACTATTTCCTCTGAAATTTCTGTTTCAGTTTATCTGAAGAATATCTAAATGTTTTCCATAACACTTGCAACATATTTATATTCTTATCAACAGTGTTACAGGGTACACTTCTGTTCACAACCTCTGAAAACTTGTTCTTTCTTATAGAGAATAATTTTTCATCTAGTATTGTCCTGACAGTCTCATTGTTGTTTTGGTTTGATTTTTCCTGAAAGGAACAAATAGTAAGCAACATTTTCATGTGCCCATCGTTCAGTGTATCATCATTCTGCATCTTTCCTTGGAGAATTTTTTGTGTATTCTGTACATATTTTGAATATTAGTCCCTGTCCCACCTTATGATAGCCAGAAACGTGTCAGGAGTGATCACTGAATGCTTACAGAGCCAAGAGTAATCCCTGAGCCACGCCACATGTGGCCTCAAATCTGACAGAGGAGAAGGCGAGAAAGAGTATAGAGTGAGTAAAAGAGAGAGAGAGAGAGAGAGAGAGAGAGAGAGAGAGAGAAGGTATGTGTGAGAAAGAAACAGAGAGAAATACAGAGACAGACAGAAGGAGAATGAGAAGTCAGTTAATTTAGATTTTTTTTTTTTTTTTGGGGAAAGGTGTGGTTCCTGCCTACTAATGTCTTCTTATGTTATCACTGCACTTCTCAACTTTCTGTTCATTTCTGATAATATCACCATAATATCTAAATAGTTTAATAGTCCTATTATACTTATTTTTATTTGAGTTAGGGGTAATCTAGGTATTGCCACTATTTAATACTTGCATTCCCTCTTCCTATTGTTCTGTATACCACAGATAAGTGAGATAATCTGTTTTTCTCTTCTTTTGATTCACTTAACTTACTATGACATCCTCCAATTCCATCTAAATTGCATGATTTATGAATTTCATGATTTCATAATTCTTGGCAGCTGCATAGTATTCCATTATACACTCACAATTGTTGGATACCCAGGTAAAATTCTTTATTGTAACTATCACACTAAGTGCTGCATTAAATACTTGTGTGCATATGTTCTTTTGGGTGAATGCTTTTTGCATTATCAGGGGACAGTACAATATCAAGAAGTGAAATTACTGGGTTGTATGGCAGCTTTCATATCACTTTTTTTTGACAAATGTTCATAATAATTGAACCAAAATGTTCATTCTAGTTGTTCATATTAATTGAACCAGACGACATTCTCACCAGCAGTAGATGAGTGTTTCTTTTCCACCATACTGACACAGATTCATCTCAGTTTTCTTGACAAGTGCTACTTTTACTGGTGTGAAATGACATATTATTTTACCCTTATTTGAATTTCTCTGGCAATATGTGATTATGAGCAATTTTCCATGTGTCTCTTGGCCATCCTTCTGTCTTCTTCAGAGAATTATCTATTTACTTAATCTCCCCTGTTTCCAAAATGTAGCTAAAACATCCTTGAGGTTTCAGCTAAGAGGAATTCTTGGATATTTATCACATCTAAAAGTCAATCTTACACTAAGCATATGAATTGAGTGAAAGATACATTAGTAACTTCTTTTTTTAAGAAAATTCTATTATATTATTACTTACTTTGAATATTTTATTTCTTTCAACACATATAATCATTTGTATCGACTTACCCATTTTCCTGTTATCCTGTTTCTGAAGATTGCTTAAATGGCTCATTTAACAGCCAGAAAATACTTTGTAGGAAAATGATGAAGATCACTAGATCACTAGACATCCCGTTGTTCATTGATTTCCTAGAGCAGGCACCAGTAACATTTCCATTTGACCTAATAAGTGCCAGTGTAGCCCAATGGCATCTGGTTGTTTCAGGAACACAAAGAGCCTCAAACCATTCGTTCATGGTCTTGACGAAGAAGTCTGACCATCTTGTAGGTGGGCTGCCACATGGTCTTTGACATCCCGTGGGATCCAGTCGGTAATGGCTCTAGTCCAGCGGTTGTCTCCAAATCGCATTACATGTCCAGCCCATCTGATTTTCGATGCCTTGGCAAATGAGACAGCGCCCTGACTCTGGAACAGTGATGGAGGTCGGAACTCCGGATTCCTTCTCTCACTTGAGTGAGGCGTGATATTCCAAGCATAGCTCTTTCGATTCCCCTTTGGAAGACCCGAATAGCATTCTCATCATGCTTTCTTAGGGCCCAGGTCTCTGAGGCGTATGTTAATGCAGGGAGAACAGTGGAGTCAAAGAGATATGCCCAAGCCGGAGGTTCTTTGTCTTTTTCACTATTTCTTCGATTATTTTGAAGGCAATCCATGCCTCTCTCTTCCTCCTGTGCAGCTCAGGTTTTAGGTCATTCATCTTAAATGAATGATGAAACCAGATGTTAATTGGTAATGATGAAACTAGATGTTGTTACCCTAGAAATAGAGAAATGAATATGATGAAACAACTGTAAGATTCTGATATAATCACTAAAGATGCAAATTCTATTAAGTACCTGGCTTCCACAGAGGTCGGACACAATAGTTGTGGCAGGAATAGATGCAGAAGAAGAAGCAAAGAACCAGGGTAACGTTCCTTGGGGCCAAGTACACAGGATTCATATCCATAGAACTCTGATAAGGCTCCACTCCCAGGTCAGAAAGGGGAAGCTGCTACTAGACTTTCAGTTAAACTCCCGTGGACAGCATATAAGATACTTTTAGAAAGAGGCTCCACATAGTTACAAAGAAACATCATAAAGGAAGGGAATATCCTAAAAGGAGAAAAGAAGATATCACCACCCCCACACTGCCACAGGCATGAGTGCAAAATCCCACTACTAAGATTGAAGGAAGATAGGAGCCCTGAAACTTCAACAAGGAATACTCACATACAAAATATCTCAGATGAATAATTCAGAGATATGATGATGAGGATATTTAATAATTTCAAAGAAACAGTGGAACAGACAGCCAATAAAATGTGGAGGAAATAAGAGCAAGAATAAGAAAACTACAAACAGAAATCTCATTAACAAAAATTTGGTAGAGGCAATGAAAATCTCAATAGGTGCCATCGGCTAAGGGTGTAATGTTTTCTTTACAAAGAAAACTACAAAACACTACTTCAAGAAATTAAAAAGGACATGAGGAAATGGAGAAACATCCCTTGCTCATGGGTTGGAAGAATTAATATTGTCAAAATAATAATACTTCTCAAAGCATCACATGAATTAAATGTGGTCCCTAAAAAGGATGCCCATGATATTTTTCAAAGAAATAGAAAAAACACTCCTGAAATTCATATGGATCAATAAACTCAAAATAACAGCTAAAGCAATCATTGGGATTAAGATAGAAGGCATCACCTTCCCCAATTTCAAACTGTACTACAAAGTGGTAGTAAGTAAAGCATCATGGGATTGGATTAAAAACAGACTGCAGACCAGTGGAATAAAGTTAAACATCCTGACACAGACCGTGTGAATGATCATTTAATCTTCAAAAAAGGAGCAAAAAAACATGAAGTGAAACAAGGAAAGATTCTTCAACAAGTGGTGCAGGAAAAACTGGGCAGCTACATGTACAAATTACCTCAGACCTCTAACACAATGCACAAAAGATCAAAATGCATTAAAGAGGGCCGGAGGGACAGCACAACTGGTACAGCATTTGCCTTACACATGGCCAATCTGGGGTCAATCCCCAGCATACCACATGGGCCCCTGAACACTACCAGGAGTAATTCCTGAGTTCATAGCCAGGAGTAAACCCTGAGCATTGTCAGGTGTGACCCAAAAAGCAAGCATACAAAAAATACATTAAGGATCACAGCTTCACACCTTAATTCATAAGGCACATGAGAGAAAACATAGACAAAACCCTGCATGACATTGAAGCTACAGACATCTTCAAGATGAAACACCACTAACCAAGTAAGTGTAAGCAAATATAAACAAATGGGACTACAGGAAATTAAGACACTTCTGGACCTCAAAAGAAAATGGTGTCTAAGATATAAAGATAGTCCAAGGAATGGGAAAACTTATTTACCCAGTAACTATGTATATATATATATGTATAGAGTATGTGACTAATATCTAAGGCTAAGGACAACAGGGGTCAGAAGAGAAGAACTGGTCAATTATTTGAAGCTTGCCACAAGAGTGTCTGGAGCATTAATGGCATTTAGGAAAAAAAAGTACCAGTATGACAATGATAGTTGAGAATGATTGATTTTTCTGGACAAGGAACTGAGTATAAGAATAGGTAAAGTGATGTGCCTGATAGACTTTCAGTATCTGGTTTGCAAAGCATACGGTCACTCCAGAGCCATACATGGAAATCTGAATCATCTCTAGTGATGCATTCAATATGTTTGGAGGTCATGATGTCCCAGGGATCAAATTTAGTTTGAGCACATATCTTGAACTTTACTAAGCACTGAGTTATTTATTGCCTAGCCCCCATAATTTAAGGAATTGTGATTTTATCTCTGAATGGCAAGATAAAACACTATGGAATGATTTGGAGTAGAAGATTTCTAAGCCAGGGAATGTATTGGTATCCCAACATAAGAATCAGATTGGCATGTTTTAAGTTATGGATAAGACTTTTCTGACAACATCAATAATTAGGAGGATGAAAAAGAGAAACTCTCAGATAGAGTAATAGTATAGTGGTTAAAGTTATTAACTGAGACCACAAAAGAGCTAAAATGAGTTTGTGACCACCACCAGGTGTAATCTACCTCCCTCTCCACTCAGGGAAAAACAGTAGAAAAAAAGTTCAGAAGAATATCCAACAGGACTTATAGACATGGGAAGAGTTTGGATTTTGTTATGATTGTAGTGTCTGCGCGCAAAGGGGGAGAGCTGGTTTCTGCTCTGCGGGTGCACCTGTGTCTTAGGCTCAAGCATTCCTGGGCTTGAAATACTCTCCTCTGAAGGGCGGGTCTCTGCGTGGTGGGTCCCTTGTAGCTGTATTACTGATTCACCACCAGGATCTCACCATTCTACAAAGAAGTGATCATTAATGTGAAAAGAGGGGTTCGACAGGGTGATACCATTTCACCAAAACTCTTCAGTGCCACCCTCGAGAACATCATGCGACAATTAGAATGGGAAGGAATGGGAGTGAAAATAGATGGTTGGCAACTACACCACCTCCGCTTCGCTGATGACATTGTTCTAATAACACCAAACATTAGCCAAGCGGCACAAATGCTGGCTGACTTTGACCGAGAATGTGTAAAGATAGGTCTACAGCTGAATCTAAAAGAAAACAATGTTCATGAAGAATGAACTAGTTCCTGAGGCCCCATTCACTCTCAATGGAACAAACATGTCTGAATGCAGCAGTTATGTGTACCTAGATCGAGAAGTCAACATGATGAACGACCTAAAACCTGAGCTGCGCAGGAGGAAGAGAGCAGCATGGAATGCCTTCAAAGGCATTGAAGAAATAGCTAAAAAGGACAAAGAACCTCCAGCTCCGGGCACATCTCTTTGACTCCACTGTTCTCCCTGCATTAACATATGCCTCAGAGACCTGGGCCCTACGAAAGCAGGATGAGAATGCTAAACGCCGTCTCCCAGAGAGGAATCGAAAGAGCTATGCTTGGAATATCACGCCTCACTAAAATGAGAGAAGGAATCCAGAGTTCTGACCTCCGTCGCTATTCCAGAATCAGGGACGCTGTCTCGTTTGCCAAGGCATCGAAAATCAGATGGGCTGGAAATGTAATGCGATTTGGAGACAACTGCTGGACTAGAGCCATTACCGACTGGATCCCACCGGATGTCAAAAGACCATGTGGCAGCCCACCTACAAGCTGGTCAGACTTCCTTGTAAAGATCCTGAAGGAACGGTTTGAGGCTCTTCATATTCCTGAATCAACCAAATGCCATTGGGCTACATTGGCACATGATAGGGTCCAATGGAAATGTTACTGGCACCCGCTCGAGTAAATCGATGAATAACGGGATTCAAGTGATCAAGTGATGATTGTAGTGGGAAATCGAGACTTGAACTGAACAGTTATATAAGGTGATCAGCAGTTGACTAATTTATGTGATTAAAGGGTCTCACATGCTCTCATAAATGAATATCTTCTATTATTCGACTTATGGTAGATTATTCAGACTCTAAAATTAAATAATGCCTTTTATAATTTCTTATGTTTTGTCACACAACTGATTTTGCTGTATCACTCTATAAATAAATATTCTTTCTTCTAGAGGTGGACCTTATGTGATGATGGAGAGAACTTATGTTCATTATGTCTATCCATAATAGAATATTCACACAGAATGATTTTGTGTGAATATTCTATTGGTAGGAGGTGCTGAGATAAGATTTTGAGAGAGGATTGAGAATATCAAGGTGAAGTCCAGCGGGTAGGGCGTTTGCCTTGCACGAGGCCGGCCTGTGCCTGCCCGGGTTTGATCCCCGGCATCCCATATGGTCCCCTGAGCACCGCCAGGAGTAATTCCTGAGTCCAGAGCCAGGAGTAACCCCTGAGCATCGCCGGGTGTGACCCAAAAAGCAAAAAAAAAAGAGAGAGAGAGAGAGAATATCAAGGAGAATGTCAGCAGCCCGTGGCATGTTCTGTCAATAGCAAAACATGGCTCCATTTATTTACATATAGGCACAAACTGACGTCACTTACAAAGAACTAAGAAACCATGGATATGGACCACCTCAGAAACGTAAGTGTGACCTTCCACATCACCCACTTCCTGCACATTCCTTAGCCTGGTTACACAAAGGCTTAAAGTTCAAGCTAGAGCAACAATGGGTAGAGAAGAGGAGAAATAAAGGCTTTGTGCTGTTTAACTCCATTGAGGGGAAGTGTGCCTGTACCTTTTCAGAAGGGGAGCCTCCAAAGGTAACAGCCTGCCCACTCAACAGGGAGTGGTATCTTGGTACTGCCGCCTGCTTGCAGTGACAGCATTCAAGAATTCATCTTTCTTACTTGGCTTTATACCAACAGCGTTACACCATTTTTGGTCTACTTTGCCTTTAGCCATCATCTCTTTGAAGTTGAGATGGTACTCTGCTCAACCTTATCACCCAGGCTTACCACAGCGCATAACATGATCACTTTGTTACTTGTTGAAGGAAGGCACTATGGAGGTCGAATAGAAAGTTTTAATGATCTCACCATTTGGTTGCTTTTAGTTTGGCTTTGTTTTGGACTTTTTGATTTTTGTTTGGTTTGGGTTTGGGATTTTTTGTTTGTTTGTTATTTTGTTTGCCTTGGTTTTAGGGCCACATCCAGAGTGATGGTTTGCTCCTGGCTATGAACACAGGGTTCACTCTTGGAAGGTATCTAGGGATAACTTATGTACCACTGGAGATAGTATTTAGGTAGGCTTGTACAAGGCAACTGCCCTACTGGATTTACTACAGCTTTCAGCCCCACAAATTGTTAATACATATTTTTGTGTTTTTAAGCCCATAACCCATTTCTTCTTTGTAAAAAGGGTCTACAGCTCAATTTAGTCTTCAGTCTCAATAAATTCCTGCTTCTTGCAAAATGTCGGCATTCATTTCTTATACCACAACTAGCTGGGTACTTCCTGTTGCAAGCATTAACTTAGATTCCAAATCACAGGGTTAAAAAAACTAATTAAAGTGAAATTTATGATTGAATGGAAAAGACATACGATATTTTTATTTGCATTTCAAAATGTGAAAGACAGAATCCAGACTTCTAGAATAGGGCAGTGATTGACAGTAATGAGAAAGAATTTGAAAAAGAGAAACATATTGCTAGAGTCATAAAACCTCTAATGGCCCAAACATTTTTCTCTTTGAAAATTTGCTGGTTTTTTACATTATATTTTATTTTTTGCCAGAGAGTTGTAGTTGCCATTCTTAGCTCAGTTTTGTTTGCATTTTTACTCATAAAAAGGCAAAATGCATGGCACTAATGCTGTATATTTATATGTTCTGTTGAAAGCTAAAATCTCAAACACAGGAAGTTATTGACAGTTCTGACAGACCCATTTCTGGTTTTAGCAGTCAACATTGCTTTCATGGAAACATTAACAGTCAAAAAATAACTCCATTGTTACCCCAAAATAATAAGAAGGAGATAAATTGAAAGGCTTTTGGACCCAGCTTAGTGCGACAAAGATTATTCTAAAGTTTCGACATGACATCTTGTCTGTTCATTTCATTCTAAAATTTTCAAAATAGCCTCAGAAAAACTTCCTTTACAGATTGCTAATTTAAATTTAGAGGAAAGAACTGATTTTCTCACAGTAACTTTAAAAGTGTTTCATTCTAATTTTTCCTGCTTTGTTGGATAGCCTAGCTCTTATCAACCTCCCTCCCCACCTTCCATCACCTTCCTAGATGCAGGGGCTGAGAGTCTTATTTCAGGTTCTCAATTCCACTTTCATAATTTCATCATTATGAGTACAGTGCATTACTATAGCATAAGGTTTTCCTATGCCAGTGTGATAAAAACAGAAAGTAAATACTTAAAGGATATTTTTAATATTCAGTAAATAGACTTGATCATAGGTCAGTGAAACTGTCAAACTATTTAGAAAGTATTTTTTAAAAGTTGTAGTTTAATAACATGTTTTGTATTCTTGTGAGACAGATTGGCAGACTAGAGTAAGCTTTATTTCTGAAAAGTTTGACTTGAGTGAAAATGGACATTATCACAGTTTAAGAAGAATTGAAATTCAGCAGAACTCATTTCCCCATATCTATAAATAACTGTTTATTGAATTTCTCCCTCTCACAAATTCTATTTCCTTTCTACCTATAAAGCTTTGCTGAAAAGTGTCCATCTCTCATTAATATTCATTGGAATTATTTCCTTATTTTTTCTGTTTCTTTATTCTCCAAGCATATTACTATACCTTAGAGGAATCAAGAATCATTAATTTTTGAACTCTTTGAATTTTAGTGGTACATTTTTAACAAACTGATTTTTGATACATTTTTCTGCTTAGTTCAACAACAGACAAAATTTAATGATAGAGGTTGATTAATAATTTTGAATTTTGAAAAGTAAGAAAACCTGAAGGCGAATTCTCGTTACCCTGACCCTCCTCCTTACAAAAAAAGAAAAACAGATAATTTTTTTCATGGTTGCTTTGCACTTCTATACTATAACAATGTACTGTATTATAATTAGCAAATATATCAATATGCATTTTTATTTTTTAATAAATTATCTATTAAATATCAAGTTGCTGGTCCTAGGAAGTACTACAAAAGTCCTATAGAAACATAAAATTATAGATGGGCCTTTCTTTTTACATCACAAAAATCATACTTAACAAAACATCTTTTATGATGTGGCTGGAGAGATGGTATAGTTGTTTCCAAAGGT
This sequence comes from Cryptotis parvus, assembly GCA_021461705.1. Lineage (NCBI taxonomy): Eukaryota > Metazoa > Chordata > Mammalia > Eulipotyphla > Soricidae > Cryptotis > Cryptotis parvus. The sequence goes on from JAJIBD010000388.1 coordinate 69,269, forward strand.
CATAAATTTTATTGTTTTGACTAATCTTCATTCTTCAATTTTATTTCCTTTCTAAACACAGTAATCACGTACAAACATGAGCTATAGAGTTTATATACTCAGTTGAAGGAATCAGGATAATATCAAAGAATCCCCTGACTGGCACACCCAGAATGCGTTTTTTACTAGTGTAAAACAGGAAGGGACAGCATTGTTCTATTTGAAGAGCATGACTTTTGGAGTTTGAGCTGAATTTGTGATTTGTCATGTAGGAACTAGATAACTTTGGAAACATAATAGCTTTCCACCATGCTGTAGAATCCTTATTAATGAGAAATGCATTATTCCATAGCCTACTGGAAAGGGTTCTGTAACTGTTAAATCAGTTAGTTTCAAATTCCAAGTTCCAAAAAGTGCCTGACTTCATTTGTACCAACTTTGTATCTGTTATCTATTATGTGTCTTTTGGTTCTTTTGCTTATCATATTTTGGGATTAATACTGATTCCCTTGCCGGCTGGTACAGCCTTTCTGGAAAACAATATGGACATTCCTCCAAAGACTAGAAATTGAACTCCCATTTGACCCAGCCATACCACTCCTGGGAGTCTACTCTGGGAAACCAAAAATACGCAGCGGAAACACCATCCCTACTTTTATGTTCATAGCAGCATTATTCACAATAGCCAGAATCTGGAAGCAACCCGAAAGTGCCCGAAAATAGATGACTGGATAAAAAAGCTTTGGTACATCTACACAATGGAATACTATGCAGCTGTTAGGAAAAATGAAGTTATAAAATTTGCCTACAAATGGATGGACATGGAGAAGATTATGTTGAGCGAAATTAGCCAGAAGGAGAGAGACAGTTACAGAATGACTGCATTTATCTGCATAACATAAATATATAGGTACATATTATGATACCAATATCCAAGGTCAAGTGAAACATACATCAGGAGGTCCTGTCAAAGGTGGAAATTATCACAAACGTGTGGGAGTCAGAGGCTAGGTAAGACAGAAAATGGAACAGTGTGCTAACAATTGTGAGGGTACTAATGCCAACCTAGAACTGAGCATTAAATAGAGGCAAAAGGATACACATGACAACCCTTTAATGTATGTTCTGTAATCCATAGTCTGGAGAGGAAGGAAAAGAGAAAGATAGAGAAATGGAAAGAAATAAAGAACCTGCCATGGAGGAGGGCTGGGGGAGGGGGAGGGAACCGGGACGTTGGTGGTGGGAGATGGGCACTGGTGGCGGGATGGGTGCTGCTACACTGTATGACCAAAACCAAATATGAACTTTTTAATTGTATATCTTTGTAATTGTAAAAATAAAAAATTAAAAAAAAATTTTAAAAAAATACTGATTCCTTACAATAGTTTCTTAAAAATTAAGTAATTTGACTACAAAGCTTTCTTTAACCTTCCTTTAAATTCATTGCACCACCCAAGTGCCTAATTCATCTTATCTTAACTCCAGACATTATTTTGAACTTACTACCATGATTGATTTTTCAAGATTTCTCTGAATATGATGAAATCATAATTATATTTTGTGTTTTAATCATTATAATTATTAAATGTAAAATATATTTAGAAAATAAACTTTTGACAACTATATATATAGATGATTGAATAGAAAATAAATAGAAACCTGTGCAATGACCACCCAGGTCAAAAATAAATATGGGCAGTATCGCAAGGTCCTTTCACCCTGCCACCCTCTTCAATAATGAGAGTTTTATGTTGGTTGAGTCCTCTCTTGGATTTTATGATAATTATACACTGACATATTTGATCACTGTCCATCTAAGCATGCAATTATAATTTACACATGCCAGCCGTTTTGGGGGTCTGAGGACACATCCAGTGTCATTCAGAGGCTACTTCTCTACATCTTCAGAGATTACTCCTGGGGGCTTGGGGGAATCTCACAGTACTGACATCAAACCTTCATATTCAGCATGCACATTAGCCCTCTGAGATAACTCCCCAATACAGAATGACTGATTTTTTAAACCAACAGGATTATATCTATATAGTATGTATTTATTTTGTTACTTATACTGAACTCTGGCTTGTGATGTTCATGCATGTCATTGTTTGTTACTATAATTGTCTAATTTCTCCAATGAGCAGTAACTCATTGTATAAACATATCACTACTTCTCCTTTATTCATTCTACTATTCATGAGTTGTTTTTGTTTGCATGGGGGTTTTGTTTTCAGTTAAATTTTGTTTTACTTCAAGTTTTCCCAAGTTTTGGGACATTTTTATAAATAATTAACAATGGTAGTTGGACAACTCACTTAAATATTTTTAAAGTTCATGTTAGATGTTCTTGCATTTTATAGCAGACATGCATTTATTAGAATTAGTATTATGCTGGTTTTCCAAAGGTTTCCTAGCAACTTTTATCTAATAAAATAAAATTATGCTGTTAGCCATGCCCCAGGAATCCAGATTCTTGACTGTTGCAGAAAAGAACTCAAGGGCAATATAGTGAAATATATGTATTGCAAACTTTATTAGAGTAAAATTATATATTCATGAATAAGAACTGTAGGCATAACTCGAAGCAACTTTGTTTCTAAAATATTTAGACCACTATGGTTTATTATTTTAAAAATTTTATATCTTGCTTACGCTATAAAAAAACATTGTGGTTTAAAAAAGTTGCTTATGATGATTTGTTATAGACATTCAATATAGTCACACAATTCCACCACCATTACACCTTCCCACTACCAATGCATCTTCCCACCACGATTATCTCCGATTTTTCCAACCACTTTGCCCAGAGCAGACCCAACAGTAATTTATTTTATACTACTTTTTATAAATCATTTGCTAAAAGAATGATCAAACATGTTTCCTTATAAAAAAAGTTAGTGAAGGTTGTTGTATCTCATAATGGAAATAGTAAACACTTTATAAGAGATACTAAAATGTTGTTACAGGCTAAGACTCTGTGTTTGTATTTTGCTAATTGACATTGGCTGCCTTCTATATTATATACCTTTTAATCTGCTGTGCTAATCCTGTTTCATCAGTGTTGCAGAGTTTGCAACACAGTCACTAATGTAGTGGCACATTCTAGGAAGTCTGAGATTTTTAATGTTATACAACTGGTGGTAGTTAAATTTTTAACTGGGTGGCAGCTTTGGAGCATGTTTGTGACTGCTTGGTTTTTTTGAATTACAGGGAGATGGGGGGGAGTTAGCCCATGCCCTGTAATTCCTAGGAATATGGGGAAATATTTGTGAATACTTCAAGATGTTACTGAGATTTCAGTCACAAAACCCACATACTTGAGTTTTTCAACAGAATGTTTTCTGAATGAGACTCACACAGCAGCGTTGTCCAGCTGAGAGAATGGTGGCAGTTCTGGAGTATGGGGGAGTTTTGATGCCTGGGCTCTGTTTGTGTGGGTGATCACTTGTTTATGAAGTGGTGATCACTTCTTCAAGTAGGGAAGGACAATGGCTTCTTTTAGCTTGCATCCTTTGTTTAATTCTAGGTTCAGCATTATAAAAAAATACTACATAGAACAAACCCATAGAATTTTTCATACCTACAGATAAAGCAATTGAACTTATATGTTTTGTTTGTGCTCTTTGGGGAGGAATTGAGCGTTTAAAAAGTTTATGTTGATTACATATTTGTGTTGATAAGCCAGGAATTTATGAATGATTTATCTGGTAAAAAGTGTGTGTGTATGTGTGTGTGTGTGTGTGTGTGTGCGTGTGTGTGCATGCATACACAATCATATATACATCAAGAAAATTTTTTGTCAGCCTAGTATTTCTTTTCATCATCTTCTAAATATAGCATATTCAATTTTTTTAATTGTAGTTTGTTTTGTTTTGGTACCACACCTAAAATTCATGGTAATGAGGATTCATTTCTGACTCTGGATTCAGGAATCACATTGGCAAGTTTGGGGAATTAAATGGATTGCCAGCGATTGAACCTGAGTCTGACATATGCAATTTAAGTGTCCTATCTGCAATACCTTCTCCTCAGTCCTTAAATATAATATTCTTAATATATCCCTATTTGGGTAATTGTTTCACCCCTAGACCCTGACTCTTATCTAGGAGAATTATATTGAGAAAGCCATCATTGTTTTAAACCACCCAATTTAAAAATTTTGTTTGCTTAAGCCAAACAAAATTCTCTATTCTTTTGGTCCTAGACATTGAGGTATATTACACGATTTAAGTCATAGCAGTGAGAATATAACCTTGTAATGCTTGTATATAAGCAAGTGGAAAGACCACTCTCACTTCTACAGTATAATCTTGATTTATTTATTTAAAGGTTCTATTAGCAGCTATACCCAGATATGCCCCGCCACAATAAGAATGCCTGTAAAAGAAATAATAAAAAGTATAAGTACATTAATAATTATGTAAGTACATTAACTGATGACAGTGCTAAATATAAAGTGCAAGTGAAATAAGTTATATACCATGAATTCAAAATCGTGTAAAAATATTCACCACTTTTTATGATTTAGAATAGATGAAAAAGAGCTTTAATTTTCGTTTAATTAGTAATGGACAATATTGAATGTAAACACAATATTTACATTCTCAAATATTGCATAAGAAAAATAAAACAGCATATCACTAAATTGAGAGTCAGGAATATTGTATTGTAGTTCAGAGTAGCTCAATAATAATTTATAAAATATGGAAAATGATGTGTCCTTTTCAACTTAGTTCTCTTATATATTTTTTGTTACTGGTTGTAAAGGACACCTGTAACAGTTACAGTTTTTTACTGTTTGTAAAGGACGCCTGCGGGGGCCGGAGCGATAGCCCAGCGGGTAGGGCATTTGCCTTGCACGCGGCCGGCCCATGCCGCCCGGGTTCGATCTCCGGCATCCCATATGGTCCCCCGAGCACCGCCAGGAGTAATTCCTGAGTGCAGAGCTAGGAGAAACCCCTGAGCATTGCCGGGTGTGACCCAAAAAAGCAAAAAAAAAAAAAAAAAATAAAGGACGCCTATCTTCAGAAACTCTCGAGCTCATTCGCCAACATGACAAGGCGCGAGCCTCAGGAGACCAAATACTAATGTCCAAGCTTGCAAAGCGGTTCAGAGAAGCAATAAGGGAAGACCTCAAAGACAGAAGAGCAGAAATACTAGCAGATGCAGCAGGCGCCGGGAAAAGCATTCGCAACACCTGCCTGTCCTTCGCCAACAGGACAAGATCAAGATCAAGATGACTGTCCTCCGACACCCTGATGGATCTATCACATCTTCCAGAAAGGCAATGGAGAAGATTATCCATGACTTCTACTCAGATCTCTTTGATAACCACGTCCACCTGCCCACATACCAAATTCCACAGGATGGTATGTCATTCCCAATGTTCTCCCTTTTGAAATCCGACACGCCATTTCTCAGGTAAAAAAAGGGAACACCACCAGGCCCAGACAAAGTCAGACCCAAACACCTGAAGAATCTGCCGTCAGTACTCATCAATACTCTAGCTCGGGCTGTTCACACGCTACCTGTTCGAATGCAAGGTGCCCTCCCAATGGAAAACCAGCAGGACAGTTCTACTGTTCAATAAGGGAGACATTCACGACATCGACAACTATCGCCCCATCTGCCTGTTGTCTGTCATCTACAAGCTGTTTACACGAGTCTTCCTGAACAGGATTGGCAGAACACTAGATGAAGGACAACCATGCGAGCAAGCTGGCTTCCGGAAAGGATTCAGCACAATCGACCATATCCACACAGTAACCAAGCTCATCGAAGTTTTGTAGGGAGTACAAGATGCCGCTCTGTCTCATGTTCATTGATTTACAGAAAGCCTTTGATTCTGTGGAGACTGAAGCAGTCATCGAAGCCTTAGCTAAACAGGGAGTTCAAACCCAATACATCAAGATCCTTCATGAGCTGTATTATGGATTCACCACCAGGATCTCACCATTCTATAAGGAAGTGATGATTGATGTCAAAAGAGGGGTTTGGCAGGGTGATACCATTTCACCAAAACTCTTCAGCCCCACCCTTGAGAACATCATGCGACTATTAGAATGGGAAGGAATTGGAGTGAAGATAGATGGTCGGTAACTACACCACCTCTGCTTCGCTGATGACATTGTTCTTATAACACCAAACATTAGCCAAGCGGGACAAATGCTGGGTGACTTCGACCGAGAATGTGGAAAGATAGGTCTACAGCTGAATCTAAAGAAAACTATGTTTATGAAAAATGAACTAGTTCTTGAGGCCCCATTCACTCTCAATGGAACAAACATCTCTGAATGCAGCAGTTATGTGTACCTAGGTCGAGAAGTCAACATGATGAACGACCCAAAACTTGAGCTGCGCAGGAGGAAGAGAGCGGCATGGAATGCCTTCAAAGGCATCGAAGAAATAGCTAAAAGGACAAAAGAACCTCCAGCTCTGGGCACATCTCTTTGACTCCACCGTTCTCCCTGCATTAACATACACCTCAGAGACCTGGGCCCTATAAAAACAAGATGAGAATGCTATTCGGTTCTCCCAGAGAGGAATCGAAAGAGCTATGCTTGGAATATCACGCCTCACTCAAGTGAGAGAAGGAATCCGGAGCTCTGACTCCATTGCTATTCCAGATTCAGGGATGCTGTCTCCTTTGCCAAGGCATCGAAAATCAGATGGGCTGGACATGCAATGCATTTGGAGATGACCTCTGGACTAGAGCCGTTACTGACTGGATCCCACTGGATGTCAAAAGATCACGTGGCCTCCCACCTACAAGATGGTCAGACTTCCTTGTCAAGACTCTTAAGGAATGGTTTGAGGCTCTTGATATTCCTGAATCAACCAGATGCTATTGGGCTACATTGTTACGTGATAGGGTCCATATGAAAATGTTATTGGCCCCCACTTGAGCAATCGATGAATAATGGGATTCAAGTTATCAAGTGATCTCTCTTTATAAAGTGTAAAATTGGATTCATCTATATCAAAGACTGTTAAAATGATAACATTAACATGTACTAGGCATATACATGTATGTGAACAGATCACACTGTGAAATAAGTGCCACCCTATGAGTAGGTGCTTAACATTTTTTCTTATAAAAATCATTCTTTACATTTTGTTTGCTTTTAATCTTTCTGCTTTTGGGGGTAAAATGATGCTGCTAGATTAATCCAGCAGAATGTAAATGCAATCAGTGACTAAATCAAACACGCCTGTATTCTCCAACACTTCCAAAGCAAAAACAAAATTATATATCCTTCTAATTTGAACCAGCTGAAATAACTGCTGATTTTTATAGTTCCAATGAAATAGTGAGTTGTCAGAATTGATTGTCTCCACAAATTACACTGCCGAGTAGTTATGTATACAGTAATATAGCAGCCCTGAAACTGAATTTAGAGTCTTGAAGTTTGGTTTTGGAATTACTCCCATGTTTGTCCTTTCATCCCTCTCAATCTGTCCATCTGATTCCTTTGTTTATTTGCAGTAATTAAATTCATTATTACAACCAACTAAGATAAACTGTAGTGACAGCATAGAAAAGCAGTCACTTTCTGTGTTGGAGAGGGTTTCAAAGCATAGGGCCTGTGCAAGAGTTTAAAAGCATAGGGCCTGTGACTGAATAAGTAATATTTTCAAAGGAAGCAATCCTTTCAAACATGATTTCTGAGACTGAGTTTTGGGAGTAATGCAGACACTGTCCAATCTCTAAGTTAGTTTTGTATTTCAAATGTCATTTGGAATTTAATAGAAAGCTTTCTAATTCAATTTTAAATAATAGCACTGTATCTTTAATTTATATATAACAGTCTTCTCTACTAGTGGATATGTTTTGGTACAAAACATTTTCTACATTAGTCTTCATATCCAATCATCTGTTCTACTTACTGACCATACCAAGCAAGGCTGTATGAATTTATATAACCAGTGTCATTCACAACACCAATTTGCTCTCAGCATGAAAAACCACTTATGCTGGTTTGAAATTTTATTCTAAACTTGGAACTCAAGATTTCTGTGTGGGATGTAAAGTTGACAAAACATGTGCTTTTTCCTAACGCAAATCATATACGCTTTGGCTTTCAGGTAGTCAGGCTGACACTGTCGGGGCGTGCAAGACAGAAAATAACTCCTGTTAAATAAAGGGGTAAGGACTGAGGAAAAAGAAATAGATATTTTGTTAAATGGTATTGTTAAACCAGTAGATAGAGCAAATAATTCTGTTTGTTCCAAAGGAGAGTGTATACACATTAAGAGGTCAAGGAAAGCTGACCATCTGCCAGTTGTGACAACATTTAATGATATTCAAATAATTATCATATTCAAATGGAAAACTGACTCCAGATGAATAATGAATAGCAAAAGCAGACACAGCTCTGAGGTGAAATGTGATTTTCATGAGATGGGAACATTTAACATTTATACAGCAGTTCATATTCTCAAAGTCATATATCAGTGACAACTGTAAAATACATCTTTAATTTGAATTGATAAAATACTCTGCTAGGTGGTAACTCACTCTCCTCCCCAAATAAAAGACAGTGAGTCAGAAGAGATTTGGGTAAACAAGTGCTTAAAAATTGCCTATAAAAATGTATCTCAAATGCTTTAATATCCAGTCATTGAAGCACATTGATTTAATTCTTGGGAGTATAACTTTGTTATTCATACACATGAATATTCATAGTATGTCAAAATTTCTCATGTGTTAGATGTTAAAGGGAGTCCACATTCTGAATGCAAAGAATTTATAACTACATGCTCTAATCCTTAGACATTACTTTAAATAAAAGACTTTTAGAAATGTATTGTTTCCCCACAATTTATCATCTCTACTTATCTTTTCTTACCCTTGTCTTTGTTAAATGTTTTTGAGCAAAATTTTCTTAAGCCCATATTTGGCCAAATATATCAGTCCAACTATGTAAATCTCATTAATATGTTCAGCTTGCTAACGTGACTCTGGAGAACATAAAAATATATCTGTGACGCTGTTTTCTGCCTAGCCATAGGTCTTAGTAACATGTCACAGACAACTACTGAGTTAAGTCTTACAGTTTGAGATGATCAAGAATCACTTCTCAAATAAAACTGAAGAATCTTTGTGTAACCTCGAGGTTGACCAAAACAGCTTTAAGCTTTTACCACTTTTGAAAGCTGGTTTGGTAATTTTGAGGAAAACATATTTTGGGGCCACACAAAAATCTTTAATCTGCAGTCCTTCGGTGAAGAGCTGTCTGCTAATCTGAAGCACCAGCCTGGACTGCTAACCTGAGAGATATGTGAATTTTCATTTGCTTTGAGAGGTATATTTGGAGGTCCATTAGTTCTTTTACCTTCACTAATGTAAGTCTGGATTTGTAATACAAAATAATGGTCTCTCAATTTCTGCAACTTTGTCTCAGTTGAACCTGTATAGGCATGACAGCTGTGTGAATCCATAACCACCCTTTTCAGGGTGTCTTTCAAAAGTCTTACCCTTTGTTTCTCAACAGATGACCTTGGCTCACAAAAATATATGATTAGAGATTAATTACTTTATTTTCCTGCTTCATAACTCAAAAGTTTTCCATAACTGTCTGATCTTAATTCATTAAGTCTTATGTTGGGATCTGAGCTGCTAGCCTTAAGGTCCAGCATTTTCCCACCACAAGACCTAAAGGCAGACCCAGAAATGGGCCCTGCCTATAAGGTTACACCGAAACATCTGTGCTTATCAGAGCTAAGGTGAGGAAGAATGTGCCTGGTCTTCTGACCTCTGATCACAGGGATATGTAAATCAATGATTGTTATCTTGCAAATGCTAAATCTGTGATTGTCATTTGTTCAGCTGTTACAATGGCCCAGGAGCTTGCAAAGGCCCTGTGATGTGTTCTTGTACCTACCCCTCCGCCCAAATATTGTATAAAAGGTTTAAACTACTGTGCCCTTCCTTCCTTCCTTCCTTCCTTCCTTCCTTCCTTCCTTCCCTTCCTTCCTTCCTTCCTTCCTTCCTTCCTTCCTTCCTTCTTCCTTCCTTCCTTCCTTCCTTCCTTCCTTCCTTCCTTCCTTCCTTCCTTCCTTCCTTCCTTCCTTCCTTCCTTCCTTCCTTCCTTCCTTCCTTCCCTTCCTTCCTTCCTTCCTTCCTTCCTTCCTTCCTTCCTTCCTTCCTTCCTTCCTTCCTTCCTTCCTTCCTTCCTTCCTTCCTTCCTTCCTTCCCTTTCTTCCTTTCTTTCTTTCTTTCTTTCCTTTCTCAGCAGTAGCTGCTGCAAGACAGAGTTTCTCCAAAGTCCATCCCTCTCCTTTTTCGCAGGGTTGAAATCTGGCAAGATCTAGGTCTTCCTCATTTGTGCTGGCAGCTGCTGGCCAGTCTTACCATTTTCTATTTAAAAAGATTTTCGACATAAGTCCAATTTTGCCTTTCATCTGCTTAAATCTTTATCTAGAGTTTTCTTTATTCTCTAATAATTTGGCCTGTGGCACATCTAATTTCTAACCCATATTTTAATTCCCTTGCTTTTGATAGAAAATTCTGTAACGTATAATTTGATTTCCCAATTTTGAGATCTCTCATTTTCCATACATCCTGCAATCTAGCTTCTATTTCTAAGACTCACATGGTATACATTTGGTGTAATTATAATGCTCAATTTTAGTTGAATCCAATATTTCTAAGAAGTAAATTTGATCATTTTGCATTTCTGTATAAACACCTTCATAACATGCTAAATTAGAGTTAAGGAAAAACAAAAACAAAAAACAAAAAACAATCTCATTACAGCTTTTAATACACTTACATATTTATTTTTTCCCTTTCAGGTCCTCTTTATTCATATTTATGTACTTCATTTTAAAAATTATGACTTCTCTTCACGCATATACTTTTATCAAAGCTCTTTTTACATTAGGGATATTCTTTCTCTATCGCATAGGTTGTCACCAATTTTCCCAGTCTGTGTTTTGCCTTCTAACCTTGAATAATACATATACTTGCTTTCACAAATATATATCCAACTTTATGATTTCTGGACTCAGTGTCTTAAACATATAGCCCACAACTATATAGACATTGGTAGCCCTAGGCCAAACACCTGTTATTAATCTCCTCTCCATCCCCAAATATTCAACATTCAGAACCTGAGATTCTTTTCTCAAACATTAGGATAAAACATCTGGCCTATAAGTGAGGGGCAAAAGAATCAGTACATATTAAGGTGACTTTTGCTATTTAGACATTATATAAGGAGAAGTAGTGGAGCAGACATTTCTTTGGTTGGAGTCATTACCACACATGGTTTTTGGCGCTTACTATGTATCAGATTATTTCAAGTACTTAGTGTCCATTTAATCCTCTCCTACTCTTGAATCAAAAAGTGGCAAATTTCTGAAGATCTGAAAATTTCTTTTTCATTTTGTAAAAGTAGGAAAGACATTTTCAGTTATGACAATATTTGCTGAAATTGTATTACTAACTACACACAGCTACTTGGGGGAGCCTGGGAGATAGTTTGAGTGGCAGAGAAAATACCTGGTAGATGGTAAGCCCTGAGTCTGATCCCAAGCACTGCCATGTGCATCGTGGGTGGTCCCTAAGCACCACTGGGGGCTGATCCCTATGAAAGTGCTTTGGGTATACTCTTTCTTTGGTTTGTTTGCTTTTTTTGGGTCACATCAGGCGATGCTCAGGTGATACTCCTGGATCTGCACTCAGGAATTATGCCTGGTGTGCTCAGGGGATCATATGGCATTGGCCCGGGTTGGTCACATGCAAGACAAATGCCCTACCCACTGTACTATCATTCCAGCCCTTAGGTATACTTGTTCATTTAGTTTGAATGAACTGTTCATTTAGTCCTGGCCCGCCACCACAGCAGAACCTCACAACAAGCCAGACGACCCTCCACTCCATGAGGACCTCCATTTTCCACATCCGGACTTCCCCGTCGTCAGAACTCCACCCAGCAGATCAGCCTATCACAGCCGGGCGCATCGAGATCCACCCTGCTGCAGTCTTTTTTTAATCCAGCCCAGGTATGCTTATCCAGAGACAGACATGGGGCAGAGCTGCTACTGGCTCTCACTGTGCCCAGCCGCTCATGAGGTGCCCGGAGGGGTGGCAGGTTCTAGCCCTGGCCCGCCACCCCAGCAGAGCCTTTACAACAAGCCAGATGACCCCCACTCCATGAGGACCTCCATTTTCCACATCCGGACTTCCCCTTCATCAAAACTCCACCCAGCAGACTAGCCTATCGCAGCTCGTGCGGCTGCGGCTGCGCAGTTCATCAATAAACGCTGGATTTTGAGATGACTACAAGATTATCGCGACTCGCACAGCAGAGCCTGGCAAGCTACCGTGTTGTATTTGATATGCCAGATACCAGTAACAATTATAGACCTCATTCCCATGACCTGATGGAATGGTTTGAGGCTCTTTATGTTCCTGGAGCAAGCAAGTGCCCTTGGGCTTTACTTGCATAAGACAGGTCATATGGAGATATTACTGGTGTCCGCTCTAGCAAATCGATGATGAAAGGGAAGACAGTGATACAGTGAACTGTATATGAAAAACTCTCTATGGAGGTTATTAAGAATGTTCATTCATATTTATAAGTTTTGGTAAATGCACATAGCCTAATTTTACCACTGTAGTCAAATCTAACCACTCACTCTCAGGCTTTGGAAAGTTTGAACTTAGCCCTGTCGAAAATGGTCTCTCTGATCTTTCTTTCTTTTTTTTTTTTTTTTCTGTCATTTCTTCTCTGATACCTTTCAAGTATTCTGTCACCAAATCTTATAGGATTATTTAAGGTTCATTATATTAAAATACTGTAGCTTTTTTTTCTGAGAAATTTCCTTTACTAAGAAAGTATGTCCTTAACTATTAATTTAAGTGTATGTATACTTCAAAACCCAAGACCAAAATTTTTGTCTGTTTAAAGCCTTTCAGTTACAGTAAGTTCTTATCAAGCATTGAATTCACAAAGTATACTTTACCCGTTAATTTGTTACACTGAATCATCATGGTTTGTTCACAGCTTTTACTCTTTTCTTACAATGTTTTCTCTTGGAGGAAAAATTCTATTTTTTTTTATTTTTCAGGAAGAATTAAAATTTTTTAAATTTTGTTTTGGAGACAAACTGGCATTATTCAGGTGTTACTAATAACACTGTACTCAGGAACTATTCATGGCAATGCTGTGGGGACCATACAGATGCCAGCGATTGTCCACATGTAAGGCAAAACCCTACCTGTTATACATTCTCTGCCTCCACAAAATTCTTTTCTTTTGTTATGGGTCAAGTGAGGAAGCTAGGCAGTTGTTTTAGACAAATGGATTGGTCATGACAGTTAAGGGTTAGGATAACTATTATATGTTATTTTACATATAATATAAATCTAATATATTAGTTAAAGTGTATTTATATAAACGTGGGCCACAGTATTTGCAGACATTCAGACTGATAGTAAAAGAAAGAAAACTCAGAAATTCAAATCCACTGAGGACAACAGCTTTCCCCGTTGAACCCCCTGCATTCCATGGACCACGCGAGCAACTTCCGAACCCGAGTCCACCATCCCGATGGAGCCTCTGAGGAGCACAGAGAAACCCCCACACCTTGCTGGCAGCGATCTTCACAATTCACACTCTGCAGCTGGTAAAATCTCCACCCAGCAGATTAATCCAGTCTCCAGCCCGCAGATTAATCCAGTCTCCAGCCTGGATTGTCAGAAACCCAGCCTAGAAGGACCCACCCGGCAGAGACCCGCCCTTCAGAGGAGAGTATTTCAAGGCCAGGAATGCTTGAGCCTAAGACACAGGTACCCCAGGCAGAGCAGAAACCAGCTTTCCCCTTGCATGTGGCAGCTACACAGCAGCGCGATTTACCTCCAAATTACCGTAAATATTCTACACACCCCTCTGAGAGAGCCCCACAAAGTAATGAGAATATAGCGCCCGCATGGCAGAGCCTGGCAAGCTGTCTGATGCATGTTCGACATGCCAAATCCAGTAACAGAAATGTTTATTTTCCTGACCCCGAAAGAGCACTAAGTACGGCATCAGTAAGAAAGGAAAACAAGCAGTGCCTGATAAAATTTCATGGCCATCCTAGGCTGCCAAAACGAAGAAGGACTAAAATGACTGTCTGTACTTTCAATGCACGTATGCTGGCATCGGAAGCATATATTGAGGATCTGATGGTGCAAGAGCAAAAAGATCAAATACGGCATCATTGGTCTGACTGAGACGAGGAGGCATCAGTTCCATCATGCTGTATTTGACAACTGAGAAGAATTGTTCCTTGGAACATGCGACTAAAAAGAGGCATCGGTGGCGTTGGTGTCCTTGTCAAAACGAACATGGCCATCAACATTGATTCATTTGAATGCCTAACAAACCGAATAGGACGATTACACTTGAAGAGATGTGGCCCACTGCCGGCAATTTCTATCTTCATTGTCTATGCACCAACATCCACATACAAAGAAGATGAAATTGAGAACTTCTACATGGAATTGGAGGAGTTCTATAAAAAAGATCAAACCTTCTAAAAGATCATAGTCGGTGATTTTAATGCCAAGATAGGACCAAGAAGATCGGCTGAAGAACTCCACATCGGGAACCATGGCCTAGAATGGAACGAACAGGGTGAGAGACTATCTGAGTTCATCATGTCCACCAAGACCATTCATGGGAACTCACAGTTCCAGAAGGCTGAAGCGAAACATTGGACATGGGAATCTCCTGGCAGACAGTTCCATAATGAAATTAACCACATCATCTTCAATCGACAGTTTTGTCTGACCAATGTAGCTGTTGTCCCCAAATTCCAAACAGGATCGAACCACCGTCTCCTTCAGGCAAAATTCTACTATCCGCAATGGGGAGAAAAGGCTGCAAAGTTTAAAAAGAGAACTCCCAGAACGGCCACCAACTGGGAACTCTTTGGCACCATTGCAGCAACATGGGAAGATACCATCATTGACAAAATCGATGAAGAATACAACCACCTGGTTCAGCACCTCCATGATTGTGCAAAGAATGCTGAGAGAGAGAAAAACACAAAAAGGACACTTGTCTTCAGAAACTCTTGAGCTCATTCACCAACGTGGCAAGGCGTGAGCCTCAGGAGACCAAATGCTAACGCCCAAGATTGATAAGCGGAGCAGAGTAGAGATAAAAGAAGACCTAAAAGCAGAAGAGCAGAAATACTGGAAGATGCAGCAGAAGCCGGGAAAAGCGCTCACACTGCCCGCCTGTCCTTTGCCAACTATAAGACCAAGATGACTGCCCTCTGACTCCCCTGATGGATCTATCACATCTTCCAGAAAGGCAATGGAGAAGATTATCCAGGACTTCTACTTAAATCTCTTTGATAGCCACATCCACCTGCACACATACCAAATTCCACAGGATGGATATGTCATTCCCAACGTTCTCCCTTCTGAAATCTGACATACCATCTCGTCGGTAAAGAAGGGAAAAGCACCAGGCCCAGACAAAGTCAGACCTAAACACCTGAAGAATCTGCCATCGGTACTCATCAATACACTAGCTCGACTCTTCATACACTACCTGTCTCAATCAAGGTGCCCTCCCAATGAAAAACCAGCAGGAGAGTTCTACTGTTCAAGAAGGGAGACATTCACGACAATGGCAACTATCACCCCATCTGCCTGTTGTCCGTCATATACAAGCTGTTTATACCAGTCATCCTGAAGAGGATTGGCAGAACACTAGATGAAGGACAACCATGCGAGCAAGCAGGCTTCCGGAAAGGATTCAGCACAATCGACAATATCCACCCGACCATGTCCACACAGTAACCAAGCTCATTGAGGTTTGTAGGAAGTACAAGATGCCTCTCTGTCTCATGTTCTTTGATTTACAGAAAGTCTTTGATACTGTGGCGACTGAAGCAGTCATAGAAGCCCTAGCCAAACAGGGTGTTCAAACCCAATACATTAAGATCCTTCATGAGCTGTATTACGGATTCACCACCAGGATCTCACCATTCTACAAAGAAGTAATCATTAATGTGAAAGGAGGGGTTCGACAGGTTGATACCATTTCACCAAAACTCTCCAGCGCCACCCTCGAGAACATCATGCAACAATTAGAATGGGAAGGAATGGGAGTGAAGATAGATGGTCGGCAACTACACCTCCTCCACTTCACTGATGACATCATTCTAATAACACCAAACATTAGCCAAGCAGCACAAATGCTGGCTGACTTCAATCGAGAATGTGGAAAGATAGGTCTTCAGCTGAATCTAAAAAAAAACTATGTTTATGAAGAATGAACTAGTTCCAGAGGCCCCATTCACTCTCAATGGAACAAACATCTCTGAATGCAGCAGTTATGTGTACCTAGGTCGAGAAATCAATATGATGAACGACCTAAAACCTGAGCTGCACAGGACCGAAGATAGCATCATGGAATGCCTTCAAAGGCATCGAAGAAATAACTAAAAGGACAAAGAACCTCCGGCTCTGGGCACATCTCTTTGACTCCACCATTCTCCCTGCATTAACATACGCCTCAGAGACCTGGGCCCTACGAAAGCACCATGAGAATGCTCTACGGGTTTCCTAGAGAGGAATCGAAAGAGCTATGCTTGGAATATCACGCCTCACTCAAGTGAGAGAAGGAATCCGGATTTCTGACCTCCGTCGCTATTCCAGAATCAGGGGCATTGTCTTTTTTGCCAAGGCATCGAAAATCAGATGGGCTGGACATGTAATGTGATTTGGAGACAACCGCTGGACTAGAGCCATTACCAACTGGATCCCACGGGATGTTAAAAGATCACCTGGCCGCCCACCTACAAGATGGTCAGACTTCCTTGTAAAGACCCTGAAGGAACGGTTTGAGGCTCTTCATATTCCTGAATCAACCAGATGCCATTGGGCTACATTGGCACATGATAGGATCCAATGGAAATATTACTGGCGCCCGCTCGAGCAAATCGATGAATAACGGGATTCAAGTGATTAAGTGATCAAGTGAGGACAATGAAGAACGGAAGACAAGCAATGCATACAGTGACAAAGTAGCAAGACAACCAGCTGCAACAAGGAGGTTAGCAAGTGGTCAGCAAATGGCAATCTGCTACCGGAGGTTGACGAATGGTCAGCAGCAGAAGAATCCAGCAAGAGGCCTGAGCAGATACCAGTTTTAGAATTCACCCTCTTCCTAGAAACTCTATTACCCATGGTGTTAGACCCACATTACCTGTCAAAAAGAGTGATTAAAAGAAAGACTAGAAACATTAAAGGCTTCTTGAAGTCTGTGTGCCAATATTACACATGGTCTCCAAGGACCCAAAGAAGTTGGTATTTGTTTTAACATTGTTCATCCTTGTCTCGCTACAACCCCTACTAGAACCCTCTTTGGTGCTGAGGTCAAAGTATAGAATAAATATTCATATTTGTTGAAAAAATAAGTTTATATTTATACATTTATCATCTAAGTTACATATATGTTACTTCTTTCTTTGTAATTAAACTTAGAGTGTTAGTAAATCTACACTGGTATTCAGGAACAGCATACTAGACAAACTAGACAAATGATCTTCAATCGTTCTATACCCTACAAGGTGCACCTCTTCCCACACCTCTCCATGGACTGGCAGTTACAGCCATTGTGGTAGATCATGAGTTTTCATCTTTTTGTATCTGCACACTGGCATGAGCTCACAAACTGACAGCTGAAGATCACTGTGATAGATTACATTATTGACAAGTAAGACATGAAGATGAACAAGTGGATGATAATGAATTTTTCCAAATAAGCAAATATAAATAGCTAATCTTTAGAGAGAAGGAAGTTTTGTTTAATAGGACAAGAAATACATGTCATCAGAAAATTTCAAAAGCATTAACCATCAGTTACTTTTTTAAAAAATTATTTATTTTCCTTTTTATTATTTACTATTTCCATCATCCAACCTTTATCCCACCACCAGTGTGTTCAAACCACCAAAGACACACTTTTCTCACCGCCCCCTTCCCCTTGCCTGCTCCCTCGGCTGGCACCAATTGCATTGACCATTGTAGCCCATATATTGTATAGATAAAGCCATGACTTTTTATTCTGGTTTATTATGGACTAATCTGTTATATTTTTGTTCTTGTATTGACCATCTGAATTCCTAGAATTTGGTTGTTTTCTACTAGTTTGATGTACTGCATGGTGGCTTCGTAACCATACAACACTGGGAGAGCCAGTAGCAGCTCTGCCCTGTGTGTCTGTGTCTCTGGATCACAGCTGACAGCCCGGGAGTAGTTTGTAGGTGGGTCCACTGGGCTTCTAGGTGGGACAGAGGTGGGGGAAAGGGACCCCAGCACCATCTCTATGGAAGCCTGGTGATGTTAGCCGCCAAGACCTGTATATCTAGGCTTTAAATCAGCTTCTCTATATGGAACTTTGAAGAGCCGGGCTTGATTGGCATGGAGATGGAGCTGGGGTCCCTTTCCCTACCTCTGTCCCATAAGGGAGGCCCAGTGGACCCAACCAAAAACTGCTCCGGGGGCTGTCAGCTGTGATACAGAGACACTGACACACGGGGCAGAGCTGCTACTGGCTCTTCCTCTGCTTGGCTGATCATGATGCATCCATGAGGGAGGGCAGGTTCTGATCCTGGCCCATCACCCCAATAGTGTCTCAGAAGAAGCCAGAGGAAACCCCCGCACCATAATGACAGCCATTTTCAACATCCGGACTCCAAAGCTCATCAGAGCCCTATCAGTTACTTTTGAATAGCAAGTTGCACTCAAGTGTGATAAAGTGCAGAGGAGAAAGCAGTAATGTAAAATATGGACATAACAGAGCCTCTAAAAGAGAACAGAGGTAAGAGACAGATATCAGTGCTTCAGAGCATGACTTTTATAAAGAGAAGTGTTTATCTATTGTTTTGTTGAATTAAAGACTGAATTAACTCAGGCAATCGAGAGAAAGTTTGACAATGTCAACTGTGTGTGAGGAAAGAAACCTGATATTGGAGACTCAGCTATTAATGCGTGAGTCAGAGCTAAAGAGAGGAAAGTTTTAATTGCACTGGAATGCTTCTGTCATTTGAAACGAGCAGGATTACATAGTCTCTAAATAATCAGATGGAAGTCAAACCTATGGTTGAGGAATTAAGCACAGAACAGTTAGAGAAAATAGTAAAGACAGGAGATTTTAATGGCATTTTAGAGGACGAAATAATTAAAAATGAAGTACATAGCAGCTGTGATATGAAGTAGGAATAATGAACTAATATCAGAATTGAGGTTTTTCTAGTGATTTGAAATATTCAGTTCAAGTATCAAGGGAATTTCTAGGCCACATGGTAAGATTTTAAAATCAACTGGAATAAAAATACAATCATTTGACTCCAGAGTTCACTTTTAATATCTAGAGCTTATTATGTACTTCTTTAGTATAAGGTATAGAAATTACATATTCAAATATATAGGAATTTTGATGTGTTTTTTTTTTTTTTGGTCATTTTTCTTCACATAAAAAGTTGAAAGCCAAACATTTCTTTTATGGGACCAAAGCGATAGCACAGCAGGTAAGGTGTTTGCCTTGCATGCGGCCGACCTGGATTTGATCCCAGGCATCCTGTATGGTCCCTCAGCACCGCCAGGAGTAATTCCTGAGCAAAGAGTCAGGAATAACCCCTGAACATCGCCGGTGTGACCCCCAAAAAAAGCAAAAAGAAAAAACATTCTTTTGTATATCTCTCCTGGTAAAATTCTTAAAGGAGGTAAAAAAGAGTAATTTAAATTATACGATAATATATACAAAATTTCATACCCCATTCTTATTTCTTTAAGTCTCTCTGTTTCTTTCTTTGTCTCCCATTAAAATTTACCTGGAAAAGTAGGGTCACAAAAAGCTATACTTCTTATTTTAAGAGTCAGCTACAGAATTACTCTCTATTCTAATTAAATATTATAACAGAACTTGAGAAAATTTCTTCATCTTAATTTACAAATCAATTTATAAATAAACTATCATCTCTGTGTCTGTAAATTAAGAAATAGAAAAAACTGGGAAGTAATCCTAAAGTTTAGCATCTCTCAAATAATCCCAATTCTTTGGAAATAAAGATAGTAACTATTTATTCTTAATTGTATCTGTTTTTCACCATTGTACAGAAAGATAAAGTTGACATTGAATAGGATAATATTGAAAAATGATCACAATTATTTTTTTTTTAAATTTTGGTTTCAGTTAAAACCAAAATTTGTCTAAACTTCCCTGGTGTCACATACATAATATTTTTAGATTCTGAAGTTCAATATAGAGACAAGAAGCATGTTGAGAGATAAATGCAGTATTCCACTGTTGGTTTGGATGAAATATAACAGAGCAGCCAGATCCTTTTTTTTGTTAACGAAGGAGGCATTTTGTTGTTTTTAATACATAAAATATACAGTGGAAAAGTCAAGATAAAGGCACTATCCTCCCTTTGCTACAATACATATTTTCATCTACCTATTTTATATGTTATATATAAGTGAGATAAAAAGCTTGTGTTCCTCCTTCTGACTTACATCACTAAAACTGCAACCAATAAGCCTTTACATATACCTGTCAAGAGCAGGCATAGGTAAGGAACACTGGTGAGGGGAGATTGATATTTGTGGTGAGATTGGTGTTGAAACATTCTATGCCTAAAACTCAACTGTCAGCAGCTTAAAAAATAAAAAAAACATATTAGGACAATAGGATTGGATAGGCAGATTATATTAAACAACACCCTTAGTAAATGAACAAACCATTATGACTTCAACTGATTTATATAGACAATGTCAGTTAATTAGTTTCTAGCTTATTAGTGGTTCTATATGCAAAAGCAGGATAAGTGCACCTATGTTGATACTATAAAAATGGAAAATATATGAGTTCATTAGAATTAATTACTGAGAAATAAGAACTTAATTTGTGGTATGGTAAAATAAAAACCCAGTGAACTATCAAAGACTTTTTAAAATTAATGTATTAAAATGAAGGAATAATAGTACATTGTTTGCAATTTTTTAATTATTTGAATGCCCTAAAGAATGAGACATATAACCATAGAAGAATGACAATTTCTTGACTATGTAAAGCTTCACTGGGTTCATTTTGAAATTCAAAGATATAATTTATGAATTGATTTTTAAATAATCTGGAATAACTTTACATAATGAGAAATATACTGGTTTTTAAGAATTGTCTAAAGAGATCCATCAACATATTTAACAACACTATAAAAATAATTTGCAAAAAAGGTTTAGAATATATTTTTCTTTTTATACTCTTTTATGTATGATAGGAAATTAGTAATTGCGTATCAGATTAAAACTAATAACTGGCATTTGATTTTCTATTCTATAGTTTTAGTAACAAATTTCATTAAGCAGCAGTTTGAAATAGAATTTTCCTCACTTAGCAAGTTTTATTTAAGTCCTGACCAATGTACATTCTCAATGAGTTGCATTAAGGATTCAAGGAAATATTATTTCCTTTGTTAACTACAGCTAAAAATCATGAAAGTCACTTGAAGTAGAGAACTAGCACTTTTGACTGTGGTGTGCAGTAACTTTATATAGCAATGCTATAAAATTAGACACTATTGTAATGATATTATTTAAACTGTAACAACACAATTATAAAAAATAAAATAAATCACTCTTTCCCTAAATCCACAAGCACTGAGGTGAGATTGAAAAGGGATGCCTTTCTTCTAAGTGTATGTACTGCAATCCACAATATGTAAGAGAGGGAAGAAAGAGAGAGAGGGAGAGAGAGAGAAAAGAGATAAAGAACCTGCCATAAAACCAGGCTATGGGAGGGGGAGGGAATTGGGGACATTGATGGTGGGAAATGGGCAGTTGTGGAGGGAGGGGTGCTGGAACACTATGTGATAGAAACCCCCAAATATGAACAACGTTGAAATTGTATATCTCACTGTGGTATAATAAAATATTAATTAAAAAAAAGATCTTAGAGAGTGATCAGCAAAAGGAGCCCAGCCCAGGCAGAAAGAAAGAAATAATAAATCTTAGAGCGGAAATCAATGAGATGGAATTGCAAAAAACAATCCAGAAGATCAATGAAACCAAATGCTGGTTCTTTGAAAAAAAATAAACTGTATCACTGTAAAAAAAAAAAAAGAAAAGGGACGCCTTTGTGAGAAAGTGAAGTTAATTATATTTCTAACCTACACGTGGGCACGTGGATACATGTTCAGAATAAACTTGTGTACACAACAATTGATGATGAATACATACGTATATATATATATATATATATATATATATATACACACATACACAAAGTAACAATATGCAGATACAAGGGAGCATGCAATTAGCTCTAACTTGGGTGAAACTGGGAATATAACATTAACCGAAATATATTAGGAAATGGACATATTCAGGACTACTCTTTTATTAATAGAGTAACTGGATGAGGGAATAAAAACATTTAAAAGGCAAGATACCTGGATCACCATTGGCTCCACTGTTTTGGGTGGACGTGGAAGGAAAAAAATAAAAGTCAAGATAAGAATAGGCATACAGGAGTAATAGGGAGCATGTGCCAAGGGTCTCAGTACATTGGTGGTATAGAGGGTGGGACACCAATATATTCAGACCACACAGTCAAAAACGAAAAGCAAGAGATTCACAACAACAAAAAAAAAAAAAACTTGACAATGTGCTTGTCATGTGTCTATGTCCAATCACCCATAGACTGGAAGGATCAGAGGGAACCTGGGGACATTGGTACAGGGAAGGTGCCTGCCGTGGTGAGACTGCTGGTGGATCTATGCCTGAAACACAGCTAAGAATAGCTTTGTATCATGGTGCTTTACTCATTTCTATTTAAATGAGGCTGTGAGGAGTTTGCATCTTTCTATCTGTTGGTTAATCTAATTTTTCCTCATTTATGCTACCTGTTAGTGGTGGTGTCTAAACAGAATCTCACTATTTTAAAACAGTATCAAAATTAGTAGCTTAAGACTTCTGATTCCAAGGGATGGAACAATATTGTACAGGTTAAGGCATTTGCCTTGCATGTGGCTGATGCTGATATGATTCTGAGCACCATCTATGGCCTTTCAAGCACTCTTTGGAGTCATCCCTGCACACAGAGCCTGGAGTAAGCAAAGAACACCACTGGACCACTGGATGTGACCCGTAAAGCAAAAAAAATAAAACAGAATAACATTCTAGTTCTAGCCTCGGTTTGAAGTCATTTTGTATAAATTCTTATATAAAAATATAAGCGTTTCCTGGAGTTATTTTCTCCTTTTTGAATAATTAATATTGCTCCCTTACTAATCTATTTATCCAGCTGATATATGAGAACTTCCTGTTGTGCAAAGAATTGGAGCAACAAAGTTAGAATGACCAACAGCAACAAAGTTATTGGAAATAACTGCTGCAGCTATGTTGTGTCACGAATATTAAATTAATATAGATGACTTTGCTTTATGACCATAAATTTATACACATCAAGGTTTAGGTCACTACAGGTAGCAAGTGAAGGATAAAAATTTAAAGACATATTTTTTAGGGTTTAAATATGGGACTAAAATAAAGGATAAGTGTAGTCAACCTTGATTATTCACAGATTGCCAGCTTTATGTGATTATCAATGCCCTTTGATTCTCCTTATCCTTCCAACCACTATTGAATATTTCTCTGCTCATTAACACCTGTTTAGGAGGGGGAAGGTGAAATGGTAATCAGTCAATTTGGTTAATTATTAGCCGATATCAGTCTCTTTATTATTACTTTCTTTAAAAATAGAGACATGGAAAAGTTGCAGTCTTTTGTTAAAATGTGGCATGGATTTCTCAACTTTATGCCAATCCTATCTCTACTCATTTCTTTTTTAAATATATAGATAACCAACCACAAATAGTTTGTTTTCATACTAAAAGGAATGAAAATTCCAATAATTCATTAGTTTTCAGGTATGAGTGTGACTTCAAATGACATCGTTTCTTATTGGCAAGTGATGGGAAAATTTTATCTCCCAAAGAAAACTTTAAGATTTAATAGTTGCCATTTTAAATGTAGCCTTATAAAAATAACTGCTCTTGCTCACTGGATTTAAACCAATAGGGAGTCAACTTGGGGAAAATGAGTTACAATTACCTTCTCCCCGTTGAGGCTGGTAGACATTTCTGGACCCTCCCCATCCCCAAATAGGGCTTAGAGGAATGTTCTGAGTATTAAGGGCGCTAAGAATAAATCTGAGCTATCACAGATAAGATTACTTTCAACTCTTTAGTTCATGTTTTCAGCAGAGACCCCAAGATCTGTAATTATCTCAGGGAAACTGTGGGGGCTTAGACAGTATTCTCTAGTGCTTCTGACCCCCTCCTTTTTTGCCTATTTCTTTTGGAAGCTGCAGAGCTTGTGGTCTCTTTTTCTCTCTGTGTGTTCATCTAGAGTGACAAAAAAAGTGCTGAAGAGTCTAGCCTAGGGAGATGAGGCTATTTTTTGTTCCCAGCAGAAGCTGATACTTCTGCTGAGCCACAAGTGCTGCTTGGAAAGGGCTCAGGTTGTTTCCAGGGGAGAACTCTGCAGAGAAGAGACAAAGTTGAACAGGACAACAAAGAAGCAGCAGAAACAGCCAGCAAAAGGAAGACAGAGCCCTCACGTTTTCACACAGAACCCCCCAGAGTTCTTGAATCCTAAAGTATTCTGTAAATTGCCACTTAACAGGACCTTTTCACCTGCCTTTTCCTAACTCCAACCACCATGACTGAGATCACGGCTGAAGGTACTGCTATCGCTTTCCGATTTTATCAGCTAGTGGGGTAAGGTGGAAATTAACAGTTAACTGACAGTCAACGTTGGCTTAAAATGTTGTTTTCAGCAATTGTCATGATCTAAAAATCCATTATGGGAACATAAAGATCTGGGGAACTTATGAATATGTGTGAGAAGAATACAAGGTTCCTATGAAATATGCATGTGGAAACTGTTCTTTGCTGTGTCAAAGGGCCTATGAATTAATAGCTATCGTCCACACCTCTATAAATAGACATGGCCATGTAACATATGGCTGATAACTTACAGAGCTTACAAGGAAAAGACCATGATAAATGTAGTTACTGTATTTACTGTTTAAACGGAAAGGTAATTTTACACATTTTGGTCATGTGATATTTCAAAATGAAGACCTTAATTAGAAAGCTCTTTCTAATTAGACTACATGACTATATGTACACATGTAAGTTTTGCATATAATTTTAAGTATAACTTTCTCATAAAAAGACTTGCTTTGTACTACTGGTGAATATAGCGACAAGGTTTAAAATGCCCTGCCCAAAAACATCACTATTAAATTTGTAAGACTTAAAAAGTCAAGCAAATGAGTGTTAGAAAACTTATTCTTTTCAGATACTTCAATTTTCTATGTAAATTATGTAAATTGTATATGAAAACAAATATCTTTTGTGCATTTCTTATTCTGAGAGTTATCATAGCAAAAATTCAATTAGTTTTGATCATGATGATAATAATTATACATACATGATATCTGTCTACATAAATTGTTCTTAGAATACAAGAAACCTTTTAAGTAATTATAATGTTATAAATACAAATATAATCTGGTTCTGCTTGGGGTAAAATTTTGGGAGACTGATCTAAACGTTGCTTCTGACAGCCTGGAGGAAATCAGACAGGTGTTGCTTCCAAGCTGACTTCTGCACTGGTTTGCTTTTCATTTGACAATCAAAAAATAGAGCAAGTACTTGGCTGCTTGGGTAGACATTAGTATGAACACAGAATTATTTCCAGTAACTATTTATGAAGGAAAATGTCTCATATAGATATTCCCAAATTAATAATAATTACTAAAATATTTCCTTTTGTCAGGTATTTCCCTTAGGACTTTATGCTTTTACTTAAAGTTCACACTATTCAATTAAGTTAGCACTATTACCTTTATTTTGCAAGAATAGAAACTGTGTTTTTATTCTTGCAAAATAATAATAGAGTTAGAGTCTCTGTCTTACATAAGACTGCAGCATGGCCAAGATTAGAAGCCAGCTTTTTTCACATAGTTTTTTCTAATAGGAGGCTCACTCTTTACTAAATTTAATTCAAGATTCACTAATTAAATATAATATCTTTTTCCTTTCTTTTTCTAGACATTTTGCATCATGTGGCCTTAGATCTGTCTGTCTTAAGAAGAGTTATCTATGAAAATGTCTTACTTAGCCTTGCAACTTCTTAACATACTCATGTGTATGTTTCCATACCTCTGCACAGGGCATAGGCTGTTAGCTGATTTAGAAGATCTCTTGGCCAACACAGTTTTGGCTTGAATGTGGATTATGATCTATAAACCTTTAAACTTGATTCATAAAACACTTTATAGGAAAGTTCTTGATTATGAAATATAGCTTGGTTTCTGTCTTCTACTCAGGGACTTAAAATGGTTCTAGAAGACATCCTTGAGTTCTCTATAATAAAATAATTTAATTGGTAATAAATTAAATTATTAAAGAGGTATCTATGAAATTATTAAAGAGATAGCCAGTTTCTGAGTTATGATTTTTTCTGTTTACTGGGCTTATTCTGTTGCCAAAATCAAAGTCATCTAAATATCAGTTAAACACTTTTACTTTTTTTGGTAATCATTAATAATCATACTCAGCCAATGAAAATCAGATCGCAAACTCATTATAAGCCAAAGATGTTGAGGTTACAAGCATTGTGATTTTTCACAAATTTCTGCACAGTGTTCTTTTATGTAACTCATTTTATCTTCATAATTCTTACTTTTTAAATATCCCTACTAAACTAACCTTTCAGTCTTTCTTAAGTGGTGCACTTTATACTGGGTCTAGGCATAATTTTCCACCTTGACAGTATTTCATCTCATCTTCTTCATATTTCTTTTTCTTACCAATTTATGTGTATTGTTCTAAGGTAAGCACAAAAGTAGCCTTAAGGTAACCAGTGGATACCTATCCCATTCAGGCATACCTCTTGGGGAGGGTGCTGGAGGCAATATGGGAGCACAGGTGGAGGGAAGTTGACACTAATGGTGAGATTGATGTTGAAACAATGTATACCTAAAACTGAACAATCAACAACTTCATAAATCAGTGTTATTTAATTAAATAAAAACTAATTTTAAAACGAAGTAGTTAATTAGATACTCCAAGACCCTCATAAGATGATTGACATTCATCATCACAATTTTGGTTTTTGTTTGGTCAAGCCTGGCAGTGCTCAGGTTTACTCCTGGTGGGGACCATTAATATGTGCTACTAAGAACTGAACTCAGGTCAGTTGTACGCAAGTGTCCTATCTACTGTATTGCATCTCTGAACCCTCATCACAATGTTTATAAAACCAATGCTAAGAAAAAATGACATGACTCTCTCTTATACGAATCATGGGAGGATATAGTTCATACCAGCCTTGACACAGCTCATTGCCTAGTCAGCTCTGTAATACTGAGCATGTCTATACTTTACCAAGTTCTTCAGATAGATTTCCACTACATGTTCCAAGCTAGATTACTTCATTTGTCAGATTAAAGAAAGCTAAATATGGAATTGCAAATCAGGTACAGAGCAATAGATGAGCTAGAACTAGAGCAAAGTTGAATCACAAAGTATTTTAGAGAAATGGCCCCTCAGAATCTGTGATCAATTAATAAAGATAACCATAAAGCAATGATAATAAGAATATGTATTTATAAAATACTGGATTTCAGGTATAATATAAAACATTCTTTATTATCACCTTCTAAACCATTTATTTACCAAAATAAATACCCTTATTATTTTTAGTATTTTTATTTCTATAAAGGAACCCAAGGTTTGAAGAAATTAAACTTTACTTGCATTTAAATGGCATTATATGGGGTAACTTGGATGTACACCCAGATCTCTAGGTCTGCAGTCATTTAAAATAATTTCCTCTTAATATGTGAAATTAACAATAAGGTTGATGCTAAATTAGAGTTTGATGGGGTCCAGGTCACAATAAGTAGCTTGGTTTATGCTGCATTGTATAAATAATATCAGGCAGATGATTGGATCATACACAAATATTCTGGGTTATAAGTATAAATAGTTTCTTACCTTCTTGAAGAGGCTCAAATATTCCTGAACAAGTGCCAGATTTAGCTTCTCTTTCTGAGGTTCATTTGAACTTTCAACTACAAATTAAAGCATCTGTTTGATCACATGTGCTTCTATGCAAAATTTTTATTTCTCAAAAAAATTTATTTTAAGCAATTTTAGTAAGTTCAACAAATTATTAAGAATTATGATTTTAAAAGTATCCAGGTTATAAAATTTCTAGTGAAATTAAACGACAAATTCCTCTTACTATATTCAAGACTAGCTTAGTTCCATTTAGATGCTTTTCTTGTAGTTTTAACAGTGTCTCTTCCCACCTCTTAAGAACACTGCAACCTTGGTTATTGTTATTTTCTCAGCTTAAATTTTTCTTAAAATTTTTTTTCTTAAAATTTTTCACCAATTGTGACTGTAACCAAAAATAATTCTACATTTACAGTGCAATTATGAATTGAGGTTATTCGGTTATTTTATTAAGGGCCTAAACCCTTAATATACTTAAACAACACTTTATATTCAAAACTAGGTAGATACTCATATTGCCCAGAGAAAATAATAACTGAGATCTTTAGGATTTAAATTTTTTTGTGCTGTTTGTATTAATTTTTAATCAGTTAGCAATGTTTACCATGAAACACAAAATGTGCCAGTAAGCAATTTTTAAAAACATCTGCATTGACCTTTGGGTTAAATATATCTGTTTGGAATAGGATGCATATATTAAGATTTTACAGTTAATCTCCTGGACTTAATAGCTGTGCTTAGTTGGAGTTTATTCTTATGCTTTCCCCTTTAAACAAAAAGAAATCCTTTGGGGACATGCTTGATATATTAAAAATGTATATTATCGAAAGCAACACATTTAAAGAGAGCACATCAGGCACAAGTCTTTATCAAGTAGCTTTGGATTAACATCATGCGATCACTCAGTTTATTGAATCTACTTTTTTATTTGTTTATTTTTTTTTACTTTTTGGGTCACACCTGGAGATGCCAGGGCTTACTCATGGCTCTGCACTCTGGACTTGCTTCTGGAGGTGCTTGGGGACCATATGGGACACTGGAGTTGGAACCCTGGTCATCTGCATGCAAGGCAAACACCCTACCCACTGTGCTATTGCTCTGGCCCCTGGAGTCTACATTCTATTCAAGTTTAATTTTTAGGAAGTTATGTCAATTTATATGTGAAGGTTAAGTTGTTCTTCCTCCCAGTTCGTATTTTCTCTGGGTAATATGAGTATACTCCTAATTTCGGATATAAAGAGTTACTTGAGTATAATTTAATCATCTTGCCACAAAGTGAGGATTATGCAGGCAGATGAACCTTCTGAACTAAAGTGATAATACTTTACATCTTCAAAGCAAGTTTAAAAAACTCCTTGAAGTGTGTAATGAATAGAAGCCTGTTCTTTTCTGTAAAAAGTATGCTCATCAAACATCTCCATGACTCCAGCTGAAGTGAAGGAGTCAAAGGCTCAGGAATTTATGATGTTGTGAGCGCCTTTGCTGGGTACATGAGTGGCTTCCTCATAAACCACAAAGGACATCACAATTTAATGTACTTAAATGTTGTATTTAGGTATATTGGATTAAATATCTTTTAGTTTTTATCTGTGGAAAAAAGTGGTCTTGATTTAAAAAGCTTAAAATTACGATTATTGAACCAAACTAAACAAAGTTAAATTGTGACCAGCAAATTATTTGCCATAGAAAAACTTGAATTAATTTTGCATGAACTTATTGGGACAGATCATGTGACAAGAACTTATTGGGACAGACTAGTCATAGCCTTGTCACTCATTTGAACCATTGGTCTTCTCTTTCCAATAAAGCCACAGAAATGTGAAGAAAAACAAAATAAAGTACGTTTAATATTAAAACTAAATTTAAAAACTCTTGGGGGCTGGAGCGATAGTCCAGTGGGTAGGGCATTTGCCTTGCATACAGCCTACCCGGGTTCGACCATCCCTGATGGTCCCCTGAGCACTGGCAGGAGTAATTCCTGAGTGCAGAGCCAGGAGTAACCCCTGAGCATTGCCAGATGTGACCCAAAAGGCAAAAAAAAACAAAAAACTAAATTTAAAAACTCTTAAAGGACATGGGTGAGCTTTAGATGACAAGAGATGTATGTTTCCACCTGCTAACATTATCCAAATGCTAATTTAACAAGAATTGCTGGTAAATTTATTGTTACCTTTTAGAGTAAAATCATGATATGATTAAGAAAATTTTGTTTGTGATAGAAATTTGATAATGTCAAGACAAAAATGGTAAATAAAATATGACACTTACTGGACATTCAGTACTAGAGCTGTTATTTTTGTCCATGCCTGTTTAACTTAGTCTTAATTTCCTTGGGGGAAAACAGTATACTCTTGAATTCTATAAGTGACTTGGGGATGGTAAACTTCCAAACTTGTGAATTTAAATTAGCTATTGCATTTAAAACAAAACAATAAAGATACATTTATTTGAATTTTAAGAAATACTTAGGATTTATGTTATAAAAAACCAACATAAATTTTTAATATTTTAGTAGATTTTACATCATTTATAATTTTTTGGTAGAGACACACTTGGCAGTTCAGGGGGTGGATTTTGGCTCTGTGCTCAGGAGTGAACCCTTGCAGTGCTTGGGGAACCATACGTTGTGTTAGGGGATCAAATTTTGTTTCATTGTGTGCAAGCTCCTCCTCAACTAGTGTAAGAAATTTTTAAAAAGAACATCTTGTCAGAGATTCAGTTGAATGAATTATTTTAGCACCCTTTATACCAAACTGAATAGCAGACAATGGTGACTGAAAGTTTAAGAAAGTAAGGTACGTGGCCCTAGTATAATTAATTGAAAACAAATCAAGAAAGATAAAATGGCAATCATGTGAATTAATACAGGACAGATTTTTCAAACATGACCTTATAGTTCGTACTTTAAAGTGTTAGGTATTTAATTGAACAAGCTTTTTGTTTATGTTCATGGTTACATTATTGAGACTTGATCCTTTGCAGTACACATGTCAATGTTGGAAAAATGAAATAATTAAGGACTGAGATTAACAATAGGTTTATAAAATGTAAATTTGAGGTAGAAAGTGAAAGGAGGTAAGCAATATTTAATACTCCATGGAGTGAAGTTGCAGTCATATGACTAAGACATTTGTACTGCATTTTGTTTGGGTGGACACCCTAGAGCTGCTATATTGAAAAGGTTGGATATCCTAGGTTTCATATTTGATTTGAACTATTTTTTAATTTGATCCAGTGTTTATCTCCTCCATTGTAAGTAATCACCAGCTATTTGTAGTTCTGGAATCATAAATAGTCGAACAATACCGCTTTTGATTCCCAAATATTCTGCTTTGAGCTTAGTTTGTATGTAAAGACATCAGTTTCACTCCATTGAGGAATATTAAAAATACTGCCAAATTGGAAAAATTTTGTTCAAATTAATGAAATCAGCAGTGAAAATGAATTTTAGAGTTAGTGTGATACTAAAAAATATGAGAACTAGTGTTATAGGCCAGTTATACTGTAAAAAGCACATGTAAAAACATTTCATAGAGCATTGAAGCAAGTGGAGTAGTCCAATACGTTAAGAAAAGGGCTACATCCTGGAAGGAACAAAAAAAGACCTGGTCTTTAGTTGAAGATTACAAGATGTGACTAGGAAAGACCTAGAGAGATATAGGGGACAAATGACTGAATAAAGTGATGTCAGCAGAACAATAAAGAAATATTACTTGTAATGATTACAATAGTTATATTATAAATAATAGTTCTTGAGATATAATGGCCTAGACTTGCCCCACAATGAAGGCTATCACTGATTAGATAGAGTCAATTTGACCATCCACATTCTGCCTAATTTCCTCGATTTGCAATGGCATATATGTCCTGGGAAGAATAACTTTTTTTTTCTGAGTATTTATAATTTTGATAAAAGTTGATTAGGAGCATGGTATTCTACCTTTCCATCACTGTTATAAACCCATGGGTGACAACATTGTTTACATTCCAAAATATATTAACTCACAGTATAGGCATTTGCCTTTAAATATTTGAAGAATTTTCTCTAAAGTGTTAGATATGAGACTATATTTGAAATATGTATAACTATAGAGACTCACAGACATGGGGCAGAGCTGCTACTGGCTCTCCCTGTGCCCAGCCACTCACGAGAAACCTGGGAGGGATGGCTTATTCTAGCCCTGGCCCGCCACCCCAGCAGAGCCTCGCAACATGCCAGACAACCCCACCCCTCTCCATGAGGGCCTCCATTTTCCACATCCGGACTTCCCCCTCGTCAGAACTCCACCCAGCAGACCAGCCTATCACAGCCTGGCTCAAACAGATCCACCCTCCAGCAGTCTTTTTTAAATCTGGCCCAGGTATGCTGATCCAGAGACTCACAGACATGGGTCAGAGCTGCTACTGGCTCTCCCTGTGCTCAGGAGGCGCCCGGGAGGGATGGTGTGTTCCTAACCCTGGCCCGCCACCCCAGCAGAGCCTCTCAACAAGCCAGATGACCCCCCCCCTACTTGAGGGCCTCCATTTTCCACACCAGACTTGCCTTCATTAGAACTCCACCCAGCAGACCAGCCTATCACAGCCTGCCTCGCGCGCCGCAAGCGGCAGCACTGTTCATCAATAAATGCTGTATTTAGAGATGACTACAAAAATATGCTACCTGCACGGCAGAGCCTGGCAAGCTACCCGTGTCGTATTTGTTATGCCAAATACCAGTAACAATTATAGACCTCATTCTCATGACCTGATAGAATGGTTTGAGGCTCTTATGTTCCTGGAGCAAGCAGGTGCCCTTGGGCTCTATTTGCATGAGACAGGACATATGGAGATGTTACCGGTGCCCGCTATAGCAAATCGATGATGAACAGGCAGACAGTGATACAGTGACAACTATAGTCTTAAAAAAGAAATTAATATATAATGATATATTATAGAAATATATATACATATATATCATATACTGGTTCTAAGTCTTAAAATTGATTAGTATGCTACATGAAAATGTTAGATATGTTTCTTAGTTTACCTCTCTGAATATCACTTCATCACTTGATCACTTGACATCCCGTTATTCATCGATTTGCTAGAGGGGGTGCCAGTAATATTTCCATTTGACCCTATCACATGCCAGTGTAGCCCAATGGCATCTGGTTGCTTCAGGAATGCAAAGAGCCACAAACCATTCATTGAGGGTCTTGACGAAGAAGTCTGACCATCTTGTAGGTGGGCGGCCACGTGATCTTTAGACATCCTGTGGGATCCAGTTGGTAACAGCTTTAGTCCAGTGGTCATCTCCAAATGGCATTGCATGTCCAGCCCATCTGATTTTCGGTGCCTTGGCAAAGGAGACAGCTTCCCTGATTCTGGAATAGCGACAGAAGTCAGAACTCCGGATTTCTTCTCTCACTTGAGTGAGGCCTGATATCCCAAGCATAGCTCTTTCAATTCCTCTTTGGAGACCCAAATATGTCTCTGAATATAAAAGTACAAAATATTCTTCATAGGATATAGGCATAGAATGAATTTTTGTGTATATTTAGATGTTTATTTGTTGATATGCATACACATGTTATGGAAATTTGAGATATGGATAAATAGATTACTTACTTTGGTTGTTCTGTCTGAAGAAGGATAAATTAAGTGAAAATTTGAAGGATATTTCTAAATAAACTGGCAGGGGCATAAATGAAAATACAAAATATTAAATTTCTACCAACATTCATAATCCTTAAAGTTCCAGTTAATTCACTTAATAAATAACTAAGTGATAATTTTTTTCAATGAGTTGATTTAGCCTTATGCTAAATATAAAAGATACAGCTTCTATTGAAGTTGGAGGTAGAGTCATTTATTGGAGATGTTTTTCTACAAATAATGTTGTAGGAAATTAACATTCAGTACACTCCTCATAATTATGATCCACAAATACTGCTAAAATTTTTCCTATAAGAACTTCGAATCAAGACCTAGTAATAATCAATAAAAGAGGAGCATAGGTTCTATTTTTTTAAAAATTTTAAGTATGGTTATGTTATTCAACCATGAAAAATTCTAAGTTTAGTTACCTTCCAATTTTATACAGGAGGCTCTTTTTAAGTCAACAGAGGAGATTTGGATTTTAGGGGAGAATTCAATATTTTTCAGTCAGTTACCTTTTTGCTTTTGGAGAGGCACACCACTTTGTGGTGGTGGTGGTCGTGTTGCCAGTGGTGTTCAGGACTTCCTCTTGGCTCTGCATTCAGAGATCACTCCTGATGATCATATGAGTCCTAAGGGACCATATAGTATTCTGGGGATAGAACAGGGTTTAGCTCTGTGCAAGGCAAAGGTGCATTACACTACACTGTCCCTCCAGCCTAGGACTATATTTTTTTTAAATATTAGTGTGCTAATATAGGTAGTAGATAAGCAAATTTTATCCAATAAAATCCTTATTAAAATATAATTATATATGACTGTTTATTTGGTAAATATAATTCTATAATATAAAGGAAAAATAACTCAAGGAATTGGTTGATAAAGAAATTCACAAGTTAAAAGAGAATAACACAATTCCCCTTGAGCAAATCCCCGTAAGGTGATGACTAACTTTATGTGATCTTGAGCTAATGAGCTGAGAAGTGCCAGCATAATTTGAGGAGAGGACAGGTGGAAGGAGCTTTGATGGATAAACGGAAAGACAGTACTTTGCAAAATTTCCTCTTATAGTTTTACAGAAACTAAATAACAAATTAGGGCAGATTACACTTCTTTACCTGATAGTCACCTTATATTATGTCTGTCAGACTGACTCCATGATTCTTTGATCCTTCACAATACTAACCAATATGACAACTGTGTTTTCTAGTCATCTGGGAACTCATTTAAATTTTAAGTTGTTTAGTAATACTGACCTCAAATCGAAATGAAAAAGAACTATATCAACAAGAAGAGAAAGAATTAGACAACTGGAATAATTTTTAAAATTTTTTTATTATATCACTGTAAGATATACAGTTACAAAAGTGTTTATATTTGGGTTTCAGTCAGACACTATTTTAGCAGCCATCTCTCCAGCAGTATACATTTCCCTCCACCAATGGCCCATGATTTCATGATTTTCTCCCCTCCCCAAGCCTGCATTTATGTTAGACAATTTTCATTTCTCACTCTCTCTTTATCCATCTCTCTTTCTCTCTCTCTCTCATTCTCTTTCTTCTCTTCTACACACTGTGGCTTGCAATACATACAGTTAGAGGTTATCATGTATATCCTTTTGCCTACTTTGTGCTACGCTGGTATTATCATTTAAAATTATTATTAATACGCTGTTCCTTTCTCTGCATTGCCTAACTTCTGACTCCTACACATTAGCAGTAGGTTCTACCCTTGACAAGACCTCCTGATCCATGTTTTGTCTGGCCTTGGATATTGGTATTATACTATTTTTTTTATGCCGCAAATAAATGCAGTCATTCTATATCTGTTCTTTTTCCTCTGGCTAATTTCATTCAACATGATTCTCCCCATATACATCCATCTATAGGCAAATTTCATAAGTTTTTTATCCTAACAGCTGCACAATATTCCATAGTGTAGATGTACCACAGTTTCTTTATCAAGTCTTCAGTTCTTGGGCACTCTAGTTGTTTCCAGATTCTAGCTATTGTGAATATTGCTTTTATGAACATATGTCTCTGCTGTATGTTTTTGGCCTCCCATGTATATTCCCAGGAGTGGTATGGCTAGGTCAACTCAATTTCTAGTCTTTGGAGGAATGTTCATATTGTTTTCCAAAAAGGTTGTACCAGTCGACATCCCCACCAACAATGGATGAGAATCCATTTCTCCCCCACATCAACGCCAGCGTTTGTTGTTCTTGCTCTTTTGGATATGTGCCAGTCTCTGTTGTGTGAGATGATATCATTGTTTTGATTTGCATCTCTCTGACGATTAG
The DNA here is from genome assembly GCA_021461705.1 of Cryptotis parvus. Taxonomy (NCBI): domain Eukaryota; kingdom Metazoa; phylum Chordata; class Mammalia; order Eulipotyphla; family Soricidae; genus Cryptotis; species Cryptotis parvus. The sequence continues at coordinate 105,294 of JAJIBD010000388.1, forward strand.
TGATGATAAGCTTTTTTTGTATGCCTTTTTGGCGATTCAAATTTCTTTCTTGTCAAAGTTTCTGTTAATTTCTTCTCCCCAGTTTTTGATAGGGTTTGCTGTTTTCTTCTTGTAAAGTTCTACTAGTGCCTGATATATCCTTGAGATTAACCTGTATCATATGTATATTGGGTAAATATTCTTTCCCCATTCTGTGGACTGTCTTTTTCTCTTGGGCAATGTTTCTTTTGAGGTGAAGAAACTTTTTTAGTTTCATGTAGTACCATATGTTCATCTTTGCTTCTAGCTGCTTTGTTAGTGGTGCTTCATCTTTGAAGATGCCTTTAGCTTCAATGTCATGGAAGGTTCTTCCTACATTTTCTTAGATATACTTTATGGATTCCGTTCTGATGTTCAGATTTTTAATCCATTTTGATCTGATTTTTGTCTCCCTAGAACTTTATACATTCATTGTTGTCCCTATAAGAATACCCATGACATTCTTCAAAGAAACTGACCTAACACTCCTGAAATTTGTATCAAATAATAAACCCCAACGGATAGCTAAAGCAATTATTGGGAAAAAGAAGATGGGAGGCATCACTTTTCCCAAGTTCAAACTGTACTACAAAGCAGTAGTAGTTAAAACAGCATGGTATTGGATTAAAAACAGAGCTGCGGACCTATGGAATAGAGTTGAGTATCCTGATACCCATCTGCAAATACATGATCATTAATCTTTGATAAAGGAGCAAAAAATTATGAAATGGAGAAAGGAAAGCCTCTACAACAAATGGTGCTGGGAAAACTGGGCAGCTATATATAGAAAAAATAAATCTGGTCTTCTCTCTATTAGCATACACAGTTGGAACAATTATGAATGATATTGTCCTATTTGGCTTTCAAATAATCAGTCATAGTAGTGGGTTCAGTGTTTAAAGGACTTTATGAGGACCACAGATGTGTTCAATGTATAATACCTGCCTTGTGTGCAAGAGGCATGGGATTGCTTCCCAAAAACATGACCTATATACCATTATCAAGTGTCCGTGCTGCCCACAGTAACAGCAATAATGGAAGACTAAGATATAGATATAATGAAAGAAAAGAAGGACAGGAAAAGATGAAAAAAATGTGATTATCACAATTTCTGAATGCTTTTAAATCTAGGTACCTAAAGCTGCATAAATCATACATATGATTTATTCAATGTAAATGACTTTGACATTTCCATAGCCAGCACCCAGGTCAGGAAATAATATTTCCATCACATCTGAAGCATGTGCACATCTTTCCACCTACTAACTGGTTTGGCATCTCAATCAAGTCTCTTTTTCCAGCTCTTCCTAGACAGGAAACAATCATCCTACGATTTTTGATAACAGTATTATTTCTTTGCTTTATAAGTTTTATGACTTTCACATCTATAAAAAATATAGTTTAGTTCTGCCAAGTTTGCTTTTTATATAAATGGAAGCACCCAGCATGCATTCTACATCTTGATGCATTATTTCAACTCTGTCTGCATGAGTCATTTATTTTGCTGTATGTAGTTTGTGGTTTATGTTATTTGTCATGCTGCACAGTATTCCGCTGTATTAATGTCATCATCTATTTATCTGCTGGATATTTTTTCAGTGGGGCTTATTAGGAATTATACTGTAATGATCATTACTCTTCCCCTAGCTTCAAATTTTATGGTTCTTAATCAATGTATATTTACATCATGACAGTGTACATTGAGTTAAAAGGTGAATTTAGTCTGCACAGGACACGTTTCATACTCAAGTTAGAAATATTAAAATTATGCATGATGTGGTTTTTAGGTAGTGTTCCTTTAAAAAATGCTTATGATTTATCGCTTGGTTTGGGGGCCACCTCTGGGGTGCTCAGGGCTTGCTCCTGGCTCTGTGCTCATGGATCATTCCTGGAGTACTCAGGGGGTCAGGGGTGCTGCAGGGAATGAGCCCTGGTTGGCTGCATGCCCCCATGGCAAGCACCTTTACCTGCTTTACTTTTTCTCTGGCTCTTTGTTGTCGTTGGTAAAATCCAAGTCCAGCCCATGTATGCTGATCCAGATACTCACAGACATGGGGCAGAGCTGCTACTTGCTCTCCCTGTGCCCAGCTGATCACAAGGCGTCCGGAAGGGATGGCGGGTTCTAGCCCTGGCCCACCACCCCAGCAGAGCCTCATAAGAAGCCAGAGGAACCCCCACACCATGAGGGCTGCCATTTTCCTCATCTGGACTCTCCTCTTGTCAGAACTCCACCCAGCAGAAGAGCTGATCACAGCCCGGCTTGTGTGGCTGCTTGCGCCGTGCAATTCATCAATAAATGCTTTGAGGTGACTACAAGATTATCCCACCCGCACGGCAAAGCCTGGCAAGCTACCCGTGTCGTATTTGACATGCCAAATACCAGTAACAATTATAGACCTCATTTCCATGACTTTAATGGAATGGTTTGAGGCTCTTTATGTTCCTGGAACAGGCAGATGCCCTTGAGCTATCTCGCATGTGCCATGACATATTGAGATGTTACTGGTGCCCGCTCGAGTAATCGACGATCTACGGGAAGTCAAGTGATCAAGTGATCAAGTGATAGGAAAATGGTAGGATACTATGATCTGTTTTCTAGAAATGCCCATATTCATTTTCAGAAGAAATTAATTAACCACACTGACTATTTGAAATGAATATTATGGGGAGAAGGTAGATAGTGCATAGCCTGATAAAGAATTCTGCAAGGTTAGCATGTAATTCTCAAAATAAACTATTGGTAAAGCAAAATAGACATAAAATTAAAAAATTGGTACAGAGAATTTTTTCATAATCAAGTAATCACTTGATCACTTGAATCCCGTTATTCATCTATTTACTTGAGCGGGTGCCAGTAACATTTCAATTGGATCCTATCACGTGCCAATGTAGCCCAATGGCATCTGGTTGATTCAGGAATATGAAGAGCCTCAAACCGTTCCTTCAGGGTCTTGACAAGGAAGTCTGACCACCTTTTAGGTGGGTGGCCACGTGATCTTTTGACATCCTGTGGGAGCCAGTCGTTAACAGCTCTAGTCCAGCAGTCATTTCCAAATCGCATTACATGTCCAGCCCATCTGATTTTTTGATGCCTTGGCAAACGAGACAGCGTCCCTGATTCCAGAATAGCGACGGAGGTCGGAACTCCTGATTCCTTCGCTCACTTGATTGAGGCATGATATTCCAAGCATAGCTCTTTCGATACCTCTCTGGGAGACCTGAATAGCATTCTGATCCTGCTTTCGTAGGGCCCTGGTCTCTGAGGCATATGTTAATGCAGGAAGAACGGTGGAGTCAAAGAGATGTACCCGGAGCTGGAGGTTCTTTTGTCCTTTTAGCTATTTCTTTGATGCCTTTGAAGGCATTCCATGCTGCTCTCTTCCTCCTGCGCAGCTCAGGTTTTGGGTTGTTCATCATGTTGACTTTTGACCTAGGTACACATAACTGTGAATTCAGAGATGTTTGTTCCATTGAGAGTGAATGGGGCCTCTGGAACTAGTTCATTTTTCATAAACATAGTTTTCTTTAGATTCAGCTGTAGACCTACCTTTCCACATTCTCGGTTGAAGTCAGCCAGCATTTGTGCTGCTTGGCTAATGTTTGGTGTTATTAGAACTATGTCATCGGTGAAGCGGAGGTGGTGTAGTTGCCCGACTATCTGTCTTCACTCCCATTCCTTCCCATTCTAATTGTCCCATGATGTTCTTGAGGGTGGCGCTGAAGAGTTTTGGTGAAATGGTATCACCCTGTCAGACCCCCTTTTTGACGCCAATGATAATTTCTTTGTAAAATGGTGAGATTCTGGTGGTGAATCCATAATACAGCTCACGAAGGATCTTGATGTATTGGGTTTGAACACCCTGTTTGGCTAGGGCTTCGATGACTGCTTCCAGTCTCCACAGAATCAAAGGCTTTCTTTAAATCAATGAATGGGAGACAGAGTGGCATCTTCAACTTCCTACAAACCTCAATGAGCTTGGTTACCATGTGGATATGGTGGATTGTGCTGAATCCTTTCCAGAAGCAGGCTTGCTCGCATGGTTGTCCTTCATCTAGTGTTTTGCTATCCTGTTCAGGATGACTCGTATAAACACCTTGTAGATGACTAAAAACAGGCAGAAGGGGTGATAGTTGTCAATGTCGTGAATGTCTCCCTTCAGGAACAGTGGCACTGTCCTGCTGGTTTTCCATTGGGAGGGCACCTTTCGCTTGAGACAGGTAGCGTGTGATGAGCCGAGCTAGTGTATTGATGAGTACCGATGGCAGATTCTTCAGGTCTTCTGGACTGACTTTGGGCCTGGTGCTGTTCCCTTCTTTACCGATGAAATGGCATGTCGGATTTCAGAAGGGAGAACATTGGGAATGACCTATCCATCCTGTGGAATTTGGTAGGTGGGCAGTTGGATGTGGCTATCAAAGAGATCTGAGTAGATGTCATGGATAATCTTCTCCATTGCCTTTCTGGAAGATGTGATAGATCCATCTGTGCGCCAGAGGGCGGTCATCTTGGTTTTATAATTGACGAAGGATAGCGGGCTGTGCAAATGCTTTTCCCGGCTTCTGCTGCACACTCAGGGGTTAGGAAGGAAGGAAGGAAGGAAGGAAGGAAGAAAGAAAGAAAGAAAGAAAGAAAGAAAGAAAAGAAAGAAAGAAAGAAAGAAAGAAAGAAAGAAAGAAAGAAAGAAAGAAAGAAAGAAAGAAAGAAAGAAAGAAAGAAAGAAAGAAAGAAAGAAAGAAAGAAAAGAAAGAAAGAAAGAAAGAAAGAAAGAAAGAAAGAAAGAAAGAAAGAAAGAAAGAAAGAAAGAAAGAAAGAAAGAAAGATAGGGGAAATTATCATGTATTATCTAGTTGGTGATTAAATGTTAAGACTCATGAATTAGTCAGAGGGAGATGTAATGTAACGACCATCTCCACTGTCTCTAAGGATGGAGAAAGAAGCCACAGTTGGAATGTAGCAGCTGGTAATTGTTAGACAGGGTAAAGGTCTCTTCGGAGACTCCAGTCTCTTGTTGAGACTATTATTTTGACCCAGTGAGATCATATTGGACTTCCAAGTCATATTATTAAGGGAGAGGGAGAAGGGGGTGTCACACGTGGTGGTTCTCAGGGCTTAATCCTAAATGTGTGCTCAAGATGTACTCCTGGAAGTGCTCATGAGACCATATGTATTGCTAGGGACTGAACCCAGGTTGGTCATATGCAAGGCAAGCACCAGACCCACTGTGTCATCTTGTCTGCTCAAGTTGTTGATAATTTATATGGAAGCAATACATTACTGATATTGTCTATTGATGTTTATTTAATTACTGTAAACATTCCTATCTAGAAAGGAACAGTTTTCCTTAAAAGAATTACTGGAATTCATATAGAATACTAGAGAAGTAATTTTGCATAACATATTTAAAAGTATGATTTTCCATGTATTAAACCTGAGGCTAAAAACGACTCCTTTTCAAGATAACAGGGCTTATTATTAGGAAAACTTATAGATTAAGAAGTAGGTAATTCTTTCTGTAAAATTAGTGCCTAATTTCCTTCTAATTAATTGTATTTCTATCCTAATTATGAGAAAAGTTAGAAATGCAGTTATTTTTCTTTGTTTTGTTTACACAAATAAATAATGGGACTCGGCTTGGTTAAGAGGGTCATAGTTCTGTGCATTTAGTCCTCTTTAATGTTAGATTCTTTCCATCTTCTTTTATGAGCAGTTTTGAAATAAAAAATTGTTAGTTGTCATCTAGTCAATAGCACTTGATCATTTACCTACACATAATATATAGAATATATTGTATATACTGTCTAGAAGATTATAAATGGGAGCTCTCAAAAAGGATCCCTTAGGGATTAGAGGAGCTGTTGTAAAACCTGTAGGGTACTTGCCTTGTACACAGCTGCGTCCAGTTTTATTCCCAGCATCATATATGGTCCCCTGAACCTCGCCAGAAGTGAGTTACAAAGCCAGGAGTAAGGGTTGTGAGCTGCCAAGTGACTCCCAAATTATTCAAAATAAAACAGTTTCCTTAGTTTAAAATCAGAAATCCTTGCTCTGCTTTGGAAGGAGCATCCTTCACCTTCCTAGGTTTGCACACACAAGGAAGCTTCTGCTGGAAAAAGGCCTATTAATAGAAAGCTGACACCGCTTCAGTTGGAAAAAATTCAGGTCAGGGATTAATGTTATGGAGCCCACAGTCATGTCAGCTAAACATGATCTGTTTGAGGTAGGCGAAAAATGTGTGATCACTATTTTGCTGTTCAGACTAAAATAAACGTGCTCCTTTTATGTTCATATGAGACCTTTCTTGCAAGATTCTCAAGTATAAATTCATGAATTTCTCCACATTTTATGTTTTGGGTATAATCTTTGTAAACATTTTTTGAAATAAAACAGAATAATGGAAAGGAGGTGACCTAAGAACAGAAATAAGAATCATGACAAATGAGGTTAGTTAAAATTACTGAGGTAACAATAGTTATACAAGAATTACTTATAGTTATAAATTCAAAATTAAACATAAATTCAAATTTTTTGAAAAAAATAAATTTGACCAGGGAACAAAGACTATAACTTTAGGTGCTGAATGCATATTAATAAATATCACTGCATCACTGTATCTTCCCGTTCATCGTTGATTTGCTCGAGCGGGCACCAGTAACATCTTCATATGACCTGTCTCATGCAAGTAGAGCCCAAGGGCACCTGCTTGCTCCAGGGAACGTAAAGAGCCTCAAACCATTCCATCAGGTCATGGGAATGAGGTCTATAATTGTTACTGGTATCTGGCATATCAAATACGACACGGGTAGCTTGCCAGGCTCTGCCTTGTGGGTAGCATACTCTTGTAGTCATCTATATTAATAAATATATGTTAAAAGCAAATTTTCAGACATGAAAGCCAACAAAGAGATAAGTTATGGAAAATCATAAATATACACATTTATAATGAATTTGTACATATGATCTATGTAAATATGATAAACATAAAAGTATACATGCTTTCCTTTATGAATCATAAAATAAAATAGAAGTTAAAGAATTTATTTTAATGAAAAATAGCTGAGTTCCTATAGCGCACAAAAAATTGCACACAAAGCACTAATAAAAATGTCTGGTAACTTGTAAAAGTTCTACATTTGCTATAAGAACATTTTCAGACATGTCCTGTCCACCATCCAACTCATAGCTTATATGTTTATATGCTAAACAGTTCTAATCCTGGAAATATTTTTATGGATTTTTTTTAGCCTTTTAAATATATGACTTCATTTATGGAAACTTTAAATTTCTAAATGGGATATAAACCCCAAGACCTTTATTCGACCTATTGTTCAAACATAAACTGATGAATATTTTTGATAAGTATCATTAGTTATATGTTATTTGATTTCAGAATTCCAAAATGACTAAACTATCTCTATAACAGACTACCAACTCTGTGCTTTCCTCAAAATATTTCAAGTAAATGAAATCAAAGGAGAGGTAGTATATGGGATTAAGGTATACATACAATTAATTAAGATTAAGTTAATTAAGATTAAAGTATGTAGTATGCAATACCCCAGCTTAGGCCTCAGGAATTGCATCTGGTCCCTGACATCATCCAGGAATAATCTCTGGGCACAGAGATTCGAGTAAGCCCTGAAAGTGTGGATCAAATCACACTTCAAGAAGGCAAAAAAAAAAAAAGGGCTAAAACCAAATGGAATAAATGCAGCTACTAATCAGAATAAAATAGTTGATTAATGCTGATGACATTAATTGATTAGTACTGGAAAAGATTATATTCTTAAAATGATTAAATTTGAATTCTCTGTAATAATTTGGCAACATAAAAACTTCAAAATATATATTTAAATGCATGTATTCATTAAAATTCTGGTCAATCTTTACATTTGTTTCATTAACATTAGAAATACTTCCTGATATAAATGTAGATTGAGATTTTGTTCCTGTAAATTTTGATATCAGTTGATTATTACCAAATAATTAGTCAGTTTTATAGTAAGCATATTAAGAAACATATGAGCATTTGGTTTGTTCAGTGAATGACATTTCTCATAGTTTTGAAGGTGAAGGATAATGTAATTGCCTTTCATATTTTAGATAAGTTTAACCTCAGTAACACTTTTCTTTGTTATTCATTGCATCTAATTTTAACTTTATTCTGTATTCAATTATTGCTTTTATTTATATAATGAGAAAAATATTATAATAATAAGATATGCAGAACTGCATGAATGTAGGGTTGGATCAGATTTTATGTCATTTCAAGTAATGTCATGGTAGCATATAAGAATTACTCATGCTATGAAACTGTACTTGGAAAATACTTGTACTTTTCTGTCACTATACAGAAATATACTGTTTATAACATGAAAGAAACATGAAGGAAAATGAATGACTGCCTTATAGTTTAATATTGACACTCAAGGGTCCTCAACATTGTTTTCTTAAAAATCTATTGGTTTCTAACAGCGGTCATGTCACCTAAGTCTCCATGTCTAAGATTTAATGTGATTTCCTCCTTATTCTCTTCATAGCTATCCTTATCTTCTAGAATCTTACCTATAGAAGTTTTATGAGTCAATGAAAAGAAAAATCTCTTTAATTTTTTATCACTTTAATTTATTAATATGTATTAACATTAATTCATTAATGTTAGTTTGTAACTGGAAATTTTTAAAACATCATATATGAAAATGAGTACACATGATATTCCAATATTTTTAAGAGATAAAGTAATGGTATTGACTGATCAGAAACATACTAATTGAAGTAATCAGAAAAAATGCTAGATTACTTTTGAGTTTGTGTCTTATGACCATCAGTTTAATATTTTTAGAAAATTTGGTAAAAAATCTATGCTAAGTCAGGTAGTCATAAACTTAAATTTCTGCTATTCTCTGTATTTATATTTTGATTACTCATGTTATATTATAAAATGCAATTTTATTGTCTACACTGGATAATTTATAATGAAAATTGATAGTATAAGTTTATATAGCAATTTGCTCACCAATGCTTAACATACTAGAAAAACCTAAGTGTTGAATTATAAGTGTATATGCTTGATAATATATAAATTTGCTTCATGTTTATTACTCAGATAATAGCAATTATAGTCGCTAAGTTACAGATTATAGTGGAGGCAACTAAGTTGTATTTTTTCCTCTTACATTTTGCATATGCTGTTTAAATTTTATTGTATATATTCCAGTCTTGTAGCTCTACCTTTCTTTATAGTAAAATAATTGTGTCTTGGTGGAATCTTGTTATTAAGATGTAGCCGTCCGTGCTTAGGGGCTTGCTGCTGGCCCTGTGCTTAGGGATCACACCAGGTGCTACTCTGCTTCCAGGGGGCCTGGAATAGAACTTTGCTAGGCTTTGTGCAAGGTAAGCCCCTAACCCTTAATTGCTGTAGTGTCTTTTTGCCCCGGAGCACCTCTGACAGCAGTTCCAGCAGGCATGTAGAATGAAATCCAGTGACCATTGTTTGAAACCCTGTAAGATCAGGGGAGGTCTTTGGGCTGGGAGGATGGGTCTGGTGGGAACTGGAACACCCATTCACAGTCTAAATGCTTTCTTTCAAACACACCCCGGGATAAACCAGAACCAGGCAAACTACCTGTGGTATATTCTAAATGCCAAAAACAGTAACAATAATGGACCTCATTCCCAACGAATGGAGACCTTACTGGCACCCACTAGAGCAAATTGATGAACAGCAGGAAGATCAGTGACAAGTGGCATATTCCAGTCTTGGTTATTCAAAAGTCATAAGAATTTGTATTTTTAACATTTAGAATTTATTGTAAAATTATACCATTGCTCACCTAGTTTATATTTTTAATTTTATTTCATACATTTCATATATTTCATATGAATATATTTCATATATTTCATGACTCACAGACATGGGGCAGAGCTGATCCTTGCTCTCCCTGTGCCCAGCTGCTCACAAGGTGCCCTGCAGGGATGGCAGGTTCTAGCCCTGGCCTGCCACTCTAGCAGAGCCTTGCAACAAGCCAGACGACCCCCACTCCATGAGGGCCTCCATTTTCCACATCCGGACTTCTCTCTTATCAGAACTCCACGCAGCAGACCAGCCTATCGCAGTCCGGCTCATTGAGATCCACGCTGCTGCAGTCTTTTTTAATCCGGCACAGGTATGCTGATCCAGAGACTCACAGACATGGGGTACAGTTGCTACTTGTTCTCCCTGTGCCCAGCCGCTCACTAGGCGCCCAGGAGGGATGGTGGGTTCTAGCCCTAGCCCGCCAACCCAACAGAGCCTTGCAACAAGCCAGACGACCCCCACTCCATTTTCCACATCCGGACTTCCCTCTCCTCAGAACTCCACCCAGCAGACCAGCCTATCACAGCCCAGCTTGCGCAGCCACTTGCGGCAGCGTGGTTCATCAATAAATGCTGAACATAGAGATGACTACAAGAGTATGCTACCTGCACGACAGAGCCTGGCAAGCTACCCGTGTTGTATTTGATATGCCAAATACCACTAACAATTATAGATCTCATTCCAGAATGGATTGAGGCTCTTTATGTTCCTGGAGCAAGCAGATGCCCTTGGGCTCTACTAGCATGATGCAGGACATATTGTGATGTTACTGGGGCCCACTCGAGCAAATTGATGATGAACGGGAAGACAGTGATACAGTGATTTCATATATTAAAGTTGTCTTTCTATTTTATAAGAATGATGGAACCCCTAAAAATATAAAATTTAGTGATGGAGTCCCTAAATGCTTTAAGCTGTAAGAACTTGTACAAGTGACTAAGTTGTATAGGGCTCTTTGGGGGTTATTTAATTTACTAGACTCTTGCATTACTTTTCTGCTGCTGTGTAGCACCATTACCATAAACAAAGTGATTGAAAATATAGCACTTTTATTATTTTATATTATGTATATAAGTCATATCTTAGTTGGATATCCTGCTTTGCATTTTCTAAAACATGAAATATATTTGTAAAGCAGGATCGAGTTCTTAGTTGAGAGTTAGATGGAAAAGGATTTGGTTCTAAATTCTAATTATTGTTGGCAGAAGTCAGTTTCTGTGTCAGCAGGACTTTCTGGATTCTGGAGGCTGATATCAATTCCCAGAGATTGTCTTTAATTCCCTTTTTCTGGTATTTTCCAGTAAACTCTAGAAAATGAGATGCTTCTAAGGAAATCAGGTTTTTCCATTTATGTAAGGCATTCATACATTCATTATATTTCAATTCACTGCTTAGATGACAGTTCTAGGACATCTCCAAACTGAAGAGTAAATTATTCAAAGACATGAATATAAAGAGCTACATATTGTGGAAGTCATTTTAGGAAGTCTTCACTAGTCCACTACTATCCAACCTCCTATATTCAGATTATTAAGTCAGAAGCTCAGTTTGCTTTTAGTGATGGTCAAGGGACCATGCAATGTAGTGAACCAAGTCCTCACAGACCACATACAAAGCATGCGTTCTGTCCTTTGGGCCATCTCTCAGGAACCCAAATTTACAATTCTTAAAAATCATAATGCAATATATGTTTCCCTGTAATATCCTGGTGCCCTCTCGTCAGAACTCCACCCAGCAGACCAGCCCATCACAGCCCAGGTCACCGACTCCTACCCTGCAGCAGCTTTTTCCTCAATCCGGCCCAGGTATGCTGGTCCAGAGACTCTCACACATGGGGCAGAGCTGTTCCTTGCTTTCTCTGTGCACAGCTGTTCATGAGGCAGCCGGGAGGCATGGCAGGTTCTAGCCCTGGCCCACCACCTCGGCAGAGCCTCACAACAAGCCAGACCACCACCCTCACTCCACGGGCGCTGCCATTTTCCACATTTGGACTTCCCTCTCGTCAGAACTCCACCCAGCAGACCAGCCCATCACAGCCCAGATCATCGACACCCACCCTGAAGCAGCTTTTTCCTCAATCCTGCCCAGGTATGCTGGTCCAGACTCTCTCAGACATAGGGCAGAGCTGTTCCTTGCTCTCCCTGTGCACAGCTATTCATGAGGCAGCCGGGAGGCATGGTGGGTTCTAGCCCTGGCCCACCACCTCGGCAGAGCCTCACAACAAGCCAGACCACCCCTCCTCACTCCGTGGGCGCCGCCATTTTCCACTTTTGGACTTCCCTCTCGTCAGAACTCCACCCAGCAGACCAGCCCATCACAGCCCAGATCACCGACACCCACCCTGCAGCAGCTTTTTCCTCAATCCGCCCAGGTATGCTGGTCCAGAGACTCTCACACATGGGGCAGAGCTGTTCCTTGCTCTCCCTGTGCACAGCTGTTCATGAGGCAGCCGGGAGGCATGGCAGGTTCTAGACCTGGCCCACCACCTCGGCAGAGCCTCACAACAAGCCAGACCACCACCCTCACTCCATGGGCGCCACCATTTTCCACATTTGGACTTCCCCTCTCGTCAGAACTCCACCCAGCAGGCCAGCCCATCACAGCCCAGATCATCGACACCCACCCTGCAGCAGCTTTTTCCTCAATCCGGCCCAGGTATGGTGGTCCAGAGTCTCTCAGACACAGGGCAGAGCTGTTCCTTGCTCTCCCTGTGCACAGCTGTTCATGAGGCAGCCGGGAGGCATGGCGGGTTCTAGCCCTGGCCCACCACCCGGCAGAGCCTCACAACAAGCCAGACCACCCCCTCCTCACTCTACGGGCACCGCCATTTTCCACTTTTGGACTTCCCTTTCGTCAGAACTCCACCCAGCAGACCAGCCCATCACAGCCTGGCTCGCGGCCAAGCAGCTGCGCGGTTCATCAATAAATGCTTTGTTTGGAGGTGTTTAAAAGAGTTTGCCTCCAGCTCGGCAAGCCTGGCAAGCTTCTCGTGTTGTATATGATATGCCAAATTCCAGTAACAATTATATTAGGTCATTCCCATGACCTAATATAATGGTTTGAGGCTCTTTATGTTCTTTTAGCAAGCCGATGCCCCTGGCTCTACTGGCATGAAGCAGGACATATGGAGATATTACTGGTGCCTGCTCTAGTAAATAGATGATCAACGGGAAGATCGTTATCGTGATCGAATATCCTGGTATACTAAATAAAAGTTATGTATGGAAGATGGAGTGCTTAATATGAGTGTTTTGGTATTGATGAACATCAGCCAAAATTACACAGTTTGTAAGCCAAACGACTCCCCCCACTCCATGAGGGCCGCCATTTTTCCACATCTGGACTTCCCCCTCGTCAGAACTCCACCCAGCAGACAAGCCTATGACAGCCTGGCTTGCCCAGCCACTCTTGCGGCTGCCCAGTTCATCAATAAGTGCTGTATTTAGAGGTGACTACAAGAGTATGCCACCCACACAGCAAGCCTGGCAAGCTGCCCATGTCGTATTTGATATGCCAAATACCAGTAACAATTATATTAGGTCATTCCCATGACCTAATATAGTGGTTTGAGGCTCTTTATGTTCCTGGAGCAAGCAGATTTCCTTGGGCTCTACTAGCATGAGACAGGACATATGGAGATATTACTGGTGCCCACTTGACACATAGATGATGAATGGGAAGATAGTGATAGATAGTGATTAAATGCTTGAACTACAACTATCAATTATATCTTGAACCTCTGATCCAGGCATCACGTCTAGGTAATGCTATATTGTTGATACACTGGTACTTAGTGATGATAGCTTTACCTTACAGTGCATACATTTAGATGAAACATCAGTGCTTTCTTTTACAAGGTCCTGCTGGACAATCAGCTAGTAAAATGGAATGGATATTTTGAAAATTATATGAGACATCATGAATTACTATTCTGTTATTGAATTTTATGCATAGATTGTTCTAGCACCATAACCTCTACAATTTATGATTGTCCACTTCTCTCCCAAACTTTATAATAGCTATTTTTATCTAGATATCAAAAACTGGAAATAACCTCCAACATTTGTTATTTTGTTATTTTACTTTTTTAAAATTTGTTATTTTACTCAATAACAAATGATAGTATTTTGTAATAGAATAATAGTATTGAAACATATTTAATGAATCAACTTTTGCTCAAATAGATTTTGAAGTTAGTAGTTCAACCTTTTTCTCAATTGTGACACTTTCCAACTTTGTTTACTTCCTGTGACTTCTCCCTTCTAACAGATGCACCCATGATCTTGTATTGGTTAGATCCCTAGTTAGATGATTTTTATGTGTGGGCCCTTGGCATGTCCTGAGGAGACCATATGGTCTGCAGTTGAGAAATATTTAAGCAGATAACACATCTGGAATATTTTTCTGGAGGGTTCTTGCAAACTAATTTAATAGTCATCAATAATAGTCACTTATATATATTTAGAATAGAAGCTCCATCTGTAAATTCAGTTGAGTTTAGTCCATGAATATATTTACTTTTATATTTCCAGCATTTGAATACCGTGTAATTTACCTCAGAAACACAAATTCATTGAGAAACAATTTATGAAAATGAATGATAAAGTAATTCTTAATTAATTCACTAATCCAATAATACTATAATTGAATTTTGTGTGTATTTAAGAACTCATGACATTTCTTGTTGAAAGTTTTTAGTTTTTAAAATGATTGCATGAAGGGAAAAACAAGACCTGTCAAGTTGTGGAAATACATAGATCTATTTAGGGCAGCAGAGATTTCCCCAGAGTCTCCAGGATCATGGTATATTTTAATATTTAGCTACTGTTTCCAAGTGTGTAATATAAGAACCATGAGTGGCACATTAAATGATTTTATATAATAAACATTAATTTTTGTTTTGGATTTATGATTGGTTTACAATATATATTAGAAGTCACGTGACTAACACATCCAATTCATAACATATTTATGTTATGGCTGGCTTTATGAGATTATGTCTTAGATTAGATTATATATTACTACATAAGATAATAGTCCAATTAACATAAAGCATATTTTCCAATAAATTGTGCATAAACATGGTTATACCTAGAGCATGCTATCTATGGTCCATCAGCTAGGAGTAAAATGTTTATAGGAGTAAATTTTACATAAAAAAGTAAAGGTAAAAATACAACCAAAAATCTTCAATGAGAACTTAGAAAAATCTTTATGTAAAGACCAGTCAGAATTTCATAGCTAAAATTTTATTACCTACAATTTTAAGGAATAGATGAATCAAAATTATATGTGCATATACAAATGCTACATAATATCACAAAGTATAAAGGAAGAAGAAAACAAAAAGAAAAATATTGTACTTGCAAAAAGTTAGTTTTTGATTTGATATATATGTGTATTTGATATTTATGTGTATTTATAAAAAAAATTAGTCATATGCGTGAAAAAATAATAAAATTAAATTTAAGAGTTTTCAAATGAATGCAAGTGGTAAAAAATGCAAGTGGTAATTGACTATATTATAAAAATTTATAACTAACTTTTGAGTTAATTATTTTCCTGTTTGTTATTCAACTAAATTCATTTATCTTTATGACTTTATTGAATTATCTGCTTTAATCTTGCTTGCAAATAAATTTTTATTAAATATTTGTTTACTTATTTAATCAAACTAATTTGTCAATAAAAATAAATATTAAAATATTTATCTTTATCAAAATATTTATTCAGAGAAATCTAAGAGATTAACTTTAGTTTGGTGGCATTAATCAATGACCATATTCCTTGCAAACATCTGCCATCATTTTCGTCTGGACCTTGACTTTTGCAGTGTTTAATGAGCCTGTTCTCCCTAAGCCACTGAAGGTTAAGATTAAAAATCGTACCTGGGACAATTAACTATCAGTTTAAAATACAGCACACAATTATCTTAAATAATGATAATGATTTTCAAGCACTGATTCATTGTTTTGTTTTCAGGATGGGCACACCCTGTAGTACTCACTGTTTATGCTAATTCTATGCTCAAGGATCACTTCTGATGGAGCTGGGAGCCTATTTGGAATGCCTGGATTCAAAACTAAGTGAATCTTGAGCAAGGCAATTGCCCTACCCTCCCTACCAGCTGCCCTCTCCCTCTGCCCTTCAATTACTGATGGCTTAGGAGTGTTCATGTTCCTGTCGTCAGACAGTTAAGATTGAGGGAGGAACTGAGAGGAGATGGCCAAATTCAGTAGAAACTTTGTGTGAGGAATGAAATGGAGCTGGGGGAATTCTTAAACGGGAAGCAAAAAAAATATGGAAAACATCTTTTCGTGTTCTTGTTACTAGGTGAGTTCCTTCATTTGGCTTATCACAAAGGAACAGGGGGAGATAAGGACCTTTCAAAGGTTCATATTTAATAAATTCTGCATGCATCTTGAGTCAGTCTCAAGCATTTTTCCCTTTGGAGCCATTTTTCTGTCTTACCCTGCATTTTCCATCTAGTCCTTATGTAGCTATATCACGGTAATTTTTTATTCTTTATCAGATAAGTTTTATGCAAACTGATTTTCTAATTATCTTGAATCAGTTTAATGATCCTGTATATATGATTCATTTTGTTACCCATATTTTTCTAAAATATCAGCTATTTTCTACATGTTCAGAGAAGTGATGTTCATCATTAAAGAAAGTTTACATATGCATTATTAAAATTAATCTTGACAATTGGATACACATATAGGAATACAAAACTAATCTTTTGCACCTCAAAAGGAATAGTGACCAAGATACAAAGACAGTCCACAGAGTGGGAAAGAATATTCACCCAATGCCTATCTTATAAGGGGTTAATATTCAGGATATATCAGGCTTTGGTAGAGCTTTACAAGAAGAAAACAATCAACCCCATCAAAAATGGGAAGAAGAAATGAACAGAGAATTCGACAAAGAAGAAATTTAAATGGCCAAAAAGCATACAAAAATTCTCATCATCACAAATTATAAGGGAGATGTAAATCAAAACAACAATGAGATATCATCTCACACCACAGAAACTGGCACATATCCAAAGGAGCAAGAACAACCAGTACTGGCATGGATGTGGGGAGAAACGCACTCTCATCCATTGTTGGTGGGAATGTCGACTGGTACAGCGCTTTAGGAAAACAATTTGACATTCTTCCAAAGACTAGAAATTGAGCTCCCATTTGACCCAGCAATACCACTCATGGGAATAAAACACGGAAGGCCAAAACATACAGCAGAAACACTATCTGCACCTTAATGTTCATACCAGCACTATTCACAATAGCCAGAATCTGGAAACAACCAAAGTGCTCAAGAACAGAGGACTGGATAAAGAAACTTCGGTACATCTACACAATGGAATACTATGCAGCTGTTAGGAAAAAAAATGAAGTTATGGTATTTGCCTATAAATGGATAGACATGGAGAGGATCATGCTGAGTGAAATTAGCCAGAGGGAAAAGGAGAGATATAGAATGACTGCATTTATTTGCATGATATAAAAAAATAATTTTACCTGGCCAATATCAAGGCCAGGCAACACATGTAACAGGAGTTTTTATCAATGGGTGGAATCTACAGCAAGTGTGTGGAAGTCAGATGTTAGGTAAGACAGGGAAGGAAAGAGTGTGCTAATAATTGTTGGAAATGATAATACCAACCTAGAACTGAGCATTCAATGTAGGAAAAGAGATATACATGATAACATTTAAATATATGTATTGCAAGCCATAATGTGTAAGAGAAGGAAGAGATAGAGAGAGAGAGAGAGGAGAGAGAGAGAAAAGAGACAAAGTATCTGTCATAAAGGCAGGCTTGGAGAGGGGGAGGGAATCAGGGGACACTGGTGATGGGAAATGTGCACTGGTGGAGGTTTGGGTTCTGGAACACTGTATTACTGAAATCCAACATGAATTTCTTTGTAAATGTATATCTCATGGTGGTATAATAATTTTTTTAAATTAATCTTGATCTTAATTAATCTTGACCTAAAACCTGAGCTGTACAGGAGGAAGAGAGCAGCATGGAATGCCTTCAAAAAGCATTGAAGAAATAGCTATAAATACAAAGAACCTCTAGCTCCGGTATATCTCTTCAAATCCATGTTATCCTTGCATTAACATACTCCTCAGAGACCTGGGCCCTACAAAAGCGGGATGAGAATGCTATGCGGGTCTCCCAAAGAGGAATCGAAAGAGCTACGCTTGGAATATCATGCCTCACTCAAGTGAAAGAAGGAATCCGGAGCTCTGACCTCCATTGCTGTTCCAGAGTCAGGGACGCTGTCTTGTTTGCCAAGGCATCAAAAAGCAGATGGGCTGGACATGTAATGCGATTTGGAGACGATCGATGGACTAGGAGCCGTTACTGACTGGATCCCACAGGATGTCAAAAGATCACGTGGCAGCCCACCTACAAGATGGTCAGACTTCTTCAAGACTCTGAATGAAAGGTTTAAGGCTCTTTGTATTCCTGAAGCAACCAGATGCCATTGGACCACCCTGGCACATGATAGGGTCAAATGGAAATATTACTGGCGCCCGCTCGAGAAAATTGACGAATAACGGGATGTCAAGTGATCAAGTGAATCTTGATCTTGTTTTGGTTGGAATAGAGTCCACCAAACACTATATGACTATTTTGTTATAATAGTGACAGTGATGGTATCTTCTCAAATAGAAATTTTGCTAAAATATTTTCAATAACTGAGAAAACCATATTACATAAATTACTTCCCCATATAGATACTGTGAAGTATTTATAAATATTGGCACATTCTTTAATAGTTCTAAAATGCTAAAATATAAGATATAACCAATTTTTCCTAAATGGAGTTAAGCAATCCATTGAAATGGCTTTGAATGTATCACTTCCTCCAGCAAACCACCTTCTTTTTTCACTATTATCTCTTGATAAATAATAAAGGCCACCTATTTGTTAGAGTTAGAACCCTAGAAAGACAAAATAATTTGCTTTCCCTACTCTAATATTAGTTCCTCAACTCTAATCATTAAGTGACTCAAACACATCCTGTATGTATCCTTCTTTATACACTTTCAGAGCTTACTTATCAGAGAAAACTGCATTTATGCAAACAAATTTTAATTATTTTCTTTGCTTTTTTTTAAACTCCTGTATTTAGATGTTTTACTGTTCTAAAAATGAAAATGTGTTTAAAAAAAAGTCCTTCCGTTTTTTTCAACTTTCTGGTTGGAATCCACAATTGTGTGGGGGGTCAGAGGTTAGGTAACATAGTGAAGGGACCATTGTGCTAATATTGTTTGAATGTTAACTCCAGAATAGTCCTGAGCATTAAATGTAGGAAAATAAATATACATTATAACCCCTAAATGTATGTATTGCGCGGCATAATGTGTAAGAAAAGGAGAAAGAGAGAGAGAGAAGAGGTGGAAGAGGAGGAGGAGGAGGAAGAGGGAGAAGAAGAAGATGAAGAAGAAGGAGGAGGAGGAGGAGGAAAGGAGAATGAGGAGAAAGAGAAGGAGGAGGAGGAGGGAGCAGGAAGAGGAGAGAGAGAGGAAGGAGGAGGAAGAAGCAGGAGGAGAAAGAAGGAGGAAGAGGAGGAGGGAGCAGGAAGAGGAGAGAGGGAGGAAGAAGGAAGAGGAGGAAGAAGGGGAGTAGGAAGGAGGGGGAGGAGGAGAGGAGGAGGACGGAAGGGGAAGCTGAAGAGGCAGAAACAGAAGTAGAATAAGAAGCAGAAGAAGCAGAAGAAAAAGCAGAAGCAGAAGCAGAAGTAGGAGCAGAAGCAGGAGCAGGAGAAGGAGCAGGAGAAGAAGGAGAAGGAGAAGAGGAAGAACCTGGAATCTGGAAGCATTGATGTTGGGAAGGGTGCACTGTGGAGGGAGGGATGGGTGCTGGAACACTATGAACTGAAATCCAATCATCAACAGTTTTTAGTCTATATTTCATGGTGTATAATAAAATTTTTTAAAATTGAAAAAAATTAATAAACCTGTGTAAGAGTAGGCTCTGTTTCATTAAATTATTAATTATAAAGTCCAACTTTCACTTGATCAGTTACAGACATTGTAGATGCATTTTATACTGATCTATTTCTGTTGTCTTCTCCATTTTATGCCAAATGATGTTTCGCCTCTAGCTATATAGATTAATCTACTTTTCTTTACCTGCCCAAAATTTACCCTGCCCCACCCACTCCAAGTTTTTATACATACTTTCCCTCTACTTAGCATAAAATCTAAGTTTTCACAATGAACTCAGTGTTACACCTCATATAATTAGCAGACAGCACTTGTCTATCTTCCCAATAGCCCTAAGCTACTTCTTTGTTGTTTTTTGATTTTTTGCGTCACAACAGGCGACACTCAGGGGTTACTCCTGGCTTTTTGCTCGGGAATTACTCCTGGCAGAGCACGGGGGACCATATGGGATGCTGGAAATCAACCCTGGTCAGCCGCATGCAGGGCAAATGACCTACCTGCTGTACTATTGCTCTGGCCCCACCTCTAAGCTACTTTAAGGTAGAATATGATGCTGATTATATTTTTTTCAATACTTGACCATCATGGGAAATGCTTTGCTCATATTTATAAAATACCTAGCTTCTTAAAATAGAGTAACTATTAATTTTTTGTTTAAATAATTTATTGATAATCTATTATCAATGAATATTTGTTTTGTGAGCCATGTAATATCTCTTTAGATGTATAAAGTATGTCTGTGATTTTAGTTTAAGTTACATTACATTAATGAAAAATTGCAATAGAAACATAAGCATGATTCTTCTCTATAGTAGATTCCTAATTTCTCTTGTGTTTTTTAAAAGTTCTCGTGTGAGCATTTTTTTGAATCATCATATATAAGCATATGACTGTGACTATAATTCAGTATCCATATGTTGTATCCATTATGTTAAATATTATCATTTGGAATAACAAAGATCTCAGTTCTAAATATATTAAATTTAAGTAGAAATAGATGCTAAACCAAAAAATACAAGCTTAAGTAAAATTCAATCTGATATTGCTGCACAATTTAATAAATATTATTTGCATATTTATTTAAAATGTAATCGCTGTACTTTGACTTATACTATGGAGTCAGTATCTTAGGAGAATAGCACAGTTATTAAATTTTGCCTTTGTTGTTTTGAGATTTTTATCCTAGATGCTGGCTGCTGATCCATAGGGAATAAAAAACAATTCAAATCTTTTTTTTTTTGATAGTTACCCTTTCTAAAACCTGCTCTTGCAAGAGCAGTGAGGGGGTGAAATTCATAGTATTTTATTGTCACAAGATCACTTTCTCTATGCTATAATCAGCATCTTAATTTCTTTTCCTTCATTTAGGAATAGGTGGAGATCTGGTTTGTTCTGCTCTTTATTTTAGCTTTCAGGCCGCACTGGATGTGCTCAGGGTTTACTCTTGAATGTGCTCAGGGACCACTCCTACCAAGCTCAGGGGACCACTGAAACACCAAGGATTGAACCTGAACTGATCATGTACAAAGCAAATACCAGCCCCTCTACTGACTCTCCAGCCCAAAGAACTAATATTTTCATGACTTCAATTGCATAGCGGAATGCAATAGTCTTAGTTGAGCTTAAATCTCTTCTTTCTATTTAGATTCTTTATTTGCATATAGAAGTAATATATAGAGATAGATACAGATTTTACACTCCGTTACTATGCTGTACTAATTGTCTCTAGTAGTTTGTTGTTGTTTAGGATTCTTAAGGAATTTCTGCTGCACTCTTAGTTTCTTTTTCAATATTGATCCATAAAGATTTTGATTAAATTTGAGGTGAGAAATGAGAACTGCCTTTCTGGGGAGGTACATTGAGAGGTAGGTTCACACCAAAATATGCTTCTGACTTACTCCTGAATCTGTGCTAAAGAATGACTTCTGGGGAAGCATTTGTTTAGAGAACCTAAGGTGTTTGGATCAGGCTTAGATCAGCAGTGTACAAGGAAAGCCTCTTAACTTCCATCTTACTCATCTCTCCCCAAGAAATCAGAATCAGAATCAGAAATCAGAATTAGCAATTGCAACAGGTGTGGTCACCAACAGAATTAGTCTCTGTTATATAGTCAAGGATATATGAAACTTTAGTACTAAGGAAGGTCTTTATTAAAATAACTATACTATTTCATAATTTATCTCAAATTTATATTATAGTTAAAATAGCTTTTATTGGTGAGTACTATCTAATAATGTTAATAACTTATTAAGTATGTTTGCTACAATGAGAGTAGCATACAAAATTTGTGATGCAAATCTTTTTATTTTTAGAAAAAATATTTTTTTGAAACTTTTAACATTTTTGTTATACAGTTGACAGGTACATGTAAATAATAAATTACTTTATTCTTATCAAAGTTTAATCAAGAGCCTAAGCACAACCAGTACTGTTAGATACAATTGTAAAGAACTAAAAGCAGTAATATACTTTCAGTTTAAATTTAGGAATTAGGTACAAAAATAAATAAATAAATTGGTTCTTTACAAATGAAAAGCTCTTGATAACACTGAATTTACTGTGACTATGATGCTTTCTCTCTTCTTTCATTTTCCTCTACAACCTCATCATATTTTTGCAAACAAATATCTAGATTTTCTTGCAAACAAATATCTAGATTTTCTTGCAAACAAATATCTAGATTTTCTTCTGTCCCTGAATGTCTTAGAAGAACTGAGGATCTAGAATTCCTGAGGATCTGTTTCCTTAAACATTTTGTCTCCACCAAACATCCTGCCCCTCCTCTCCTTAGCCTGCGTCATGAAACTCTTTTACCTATTCTTCCTGGCATTCACCCATTCTCTTCTATTTCTAGTTGTTTTTTGATTTAGGAGCCACACTATGCTGTGTTTAGTGCTTACTTCTGGGTCTGTGTTCAGGAAATACTGCTAGCGGGACTCAGGGGAAATATGGGATCACAGGGATCAACAACCCTTGCTCAGCCACCTGCAAGGCAAGTATCCTACCTGCTGTACTCCCCTCTCTACTCATCCCTTGCTCTAGGCTGATCTTAAACTTATCTCCTTCCTACCCACTTCTCAAGTGGCTTTGAAAGACAAGCACACTTATTTTCTGACTTACTTTTCCTTAGGAGGAGTGGAAGACAGTGGCCTACTGTCAGTGGTGTTCACATATAGATAGTCAGTGAGGCTTAGTGCATGGAAAAATGCACTATTTCTTACTCTGATAACAAGACTTCAGGCCCTTTGATGATTTGGTGACATCCTTGAGACCAAGTACCTTAAACAAGTATTTGATAACATAGAGGGCCCAAGGTGGTCCAACCACTAATGCAACACATATGTTTGGAACATTCACTGCATAATAAACGCTATGAGTCATTCTATCCTCAGGCATTATACCAGTTAAGTAATGTTTGGTATGCACTGCAACAGAAGTATACAAGTAAAGAATAGAAATTCCAAAGGGCTTAATTTTAATGGAAGGCTCAGCAATAGCAAGCAATACTAGTATACCATGCCAGGTCCAATATAAATTCTCAAAAAGATTAGTCTGGAAATTTCTGGGAGAATATTTAGATCATGCTGAAGGTTTATATTGAAGATTTCCTGAAAGTGCCAAGGCTTGAGCCAACTAGCCCTTCTCCTGTCCTTGTATATAATATACAGACAAATGAAAAAGCATGAGGATGTCTGCAGTTTTATATGTGTAACAATTCAACTGCATAATATTAAAAAACGTTTTGATGGGCATACTGAGACCATAACCAACCTTCATAACATTCTTTAATTAAAATGGGAAATATATTCATGCTCCAAATAACCACCTTATGAAAAATTCCTTTGGGATCTATTGCCTGTTTAGCATAAAGAATAGCTCAAAATTGTTGAACAGACTAACAAAAATAGAATATTGTGCTTGTAATTGTGGTAAATGCATTAAAATATGAGTTTTCATATGAATGAAAATGCATAATATTACACATTATGTATTCTAAACATTATTTGGCGAAATATTTTCCTGAATTGTTTACCTCTCTTGGCTTTAATACAGTAATAGTTATGAATGAGTTGAACATCAGTTATGTACTTTGCAAGTATAAAATCTCTTCAAAGAAATGAACCTCTAAGCCTCTAGGACTTCCATTCTCCATTATATAGTCCCAATTATCATATACATGAAAAAGCACTTTAATCACAGAATTCTGTGTACAGAGCAAAGAGTGTCAATGGAATGAGTCGAAGTCACCCTATTTCCCCTAAGAGACATTGAAAAAAGCCACATTTACAGAGAATATTCATCTCTCATCAATTAATAAGTCAATAGGGATCTTACAATATATGGAAAGGTGTTAACAGTTACTAACAGTGTGCTAAAAACTTTATTCTTAAATATTTGCACATGAAGTAGTTTTAATTGATCTAGATTTTATAGATGGCATTAAAGTACAATGGAAGTAAGGAACAAAGCCAAAATTAACAGCCAAGATACCTGCTGGAATTTTTTCTGAGGAATGGAATCTGACCATTTACAACCTTGAGAATTCCCCATTGATAATCGCTTTAAAATTAATAAAATGATGCTTGAAGTATGCTGGAAATACTTTCAAAGCAGGTTTAATATTTCACACAATGCTTTTGATTTATTTACTTTATAGAGATCATGACTTTTAAGTGCTTAGGACTATAGATTTAGTTAAAAAATATAGAGGGTCTTCCCCAGTTGTATGCAGGGTTTACTCTTGGATCTTTGCACAAGAATTGTTTCTTGAAGTGCTCAGGTGACTATATGCATACCTAGGGATTGAACCTAGGTCGACCACAGGCAAGGCAAGCACTTATCAGTTGTACTGTCGCTATGAATTCTGAATAAAGATTTTAGTCTGAGACAAAATACTTGATAGCTAGGACTTCATCTAATGTAATGCTTTGGGCATTTGTTTAAGCTCTAGAGAAACAGTACTTTTCTGGGGAAGCTAAAAGAAGCAATTATCTTTAGGAGAATGATTTTTATAGTGAAAACTTTTATTCAACAATTATTATTTTATAAAATATAATTAATCCTTACAAAGGTTCTAACATGTAAAATTTTAACAAGGTGTATAAAAAGGTTCATTTCTCTGATAAAAATGTAAGATATAAATATTTTATAAATAAATATAAGATAATGCTTTACTTGCATTATTTTATAGATAAATAAAATGTGAAAGGAGTTATTAAAAAGTCAAATTATTTTAAGATAAGTTTATATTTCAAGACAATGAATGAAAAAGTTTCTTAAGTCACTGTGTTTAGTATTATAAATATTGACCATGTTTGAATTTTGATACTGTATCATTTCATTAAAATAAGTTTAAGGTGGGGACAGAGTGATAGTCCAGCAGGTAGGGTGTTTACCTTGCATGCAGCCAACCTGGGTTCGATCCCCGGCATCCCATATGGTTCCCTGAGCACTGCCAGGAGTAATTCTTAGTGCAGAGCCAGGAGTAGCCCCTGAGCATCGCCAGGTATGACCAAAAAAAGCAAATATATATATACATCACTTATTACTTGATCATTTGAATCCGTTATTCACCGATTTGCTAGAGTGGGCGCCAGTAACATTTCCATTGGACCCTACCCCCGTGCCAATGTAGCCCAATGGCATCTGATTGATTCAGGAATGTGAAGAGCCTCAAACCATTCCTTCAGGATCTTGACAAGGAAGTCTGACCATCTTGTAGGTGGGCAGCAACTTGATTTTTTTGATATCCCATGGGATCCAGTCAGTAATGGCTCTAGTCCAGTCCACCTGATTTTCGATGCCTTGGCAAAAAGACAGCGTCCTTGATTCTGGAATAGCGACGGAGGTCGGAAATCAGGATTCCTTCTCTCACTTGAGTGAGGTGTGATATTCCAAGCAGAGGTTTTTCGATTCCTCTCTGGGAGACCCGAATAGCATTCTCATCCTGCTTTCGTAGGGCCCAGGTCTCTGAGGTGTAGGTTAATGCAGGGAGAACGGTGGAGTCAAAGAGATGTGCCCGGAGCCGGAGGTTCTATGTCCTTTTAGCTATTTCTTCGATGCCTTTGAAGGCATTCCATGCCGCTCTCTTCCTCCTGTGCAGTTCAGATTTTAGCTCATTCATCATGTTGACTTCTCGACCTAGGTACACATAACTGCTGCATTCAGAGATGTTTGTTCCATTGAGAGTGAATGAGGCCTCTGGAACTAGTTCATTTTTCATGAACATTGTTTTCTATAGATTCAGCTGTAGACTTATCTTTCCACATTCTCGGTCGAAGTCAGCCAGCATTTGTGCCGCTTGGCTAATGTTTGGTGTTATTAGAATGATGTTATCAGCTAGCAGAGGTGGTGTAGTTGCCGATCATCTATCTTCACTCCCATTCCTTCCCATTCTAATTGTCGCGTGATGTTCTCGAGGGTGGCGCTAAAGATTTTGGTGAAAGGTATCACTCTGTCGAACCCCTCTTTGGACATCAGTGATCACTTCTTTGTAGATTAGTGAGATCCTGGTGGTGAATCTGTAATAAAGCTCACGAAGGATCTTGATGTATTGGGTTTGAATATCCTGTTTGGCTAGGGCTTTGATGACTGCTTCAGTCTCCACAGAATCAAAGGCTTTCTGTAAATCAATGAATGTGAGACAGAGCAGCATCTTGTACTCCCTACAAACCTCAATGAGCTTGGTTTGTGTGTGGATGTGGTCGATTGTGCTGAATCCTTTCGAAGCCAGCTTGCTCGCATGGTTGTCCTTCATCTAGTGTTCTGCTAATCCTGTTCAGGATGACTCGTGTAAACAGCTTGTAGATGATATACAACAGGAAGATGGGACAATAGTTGCCGATGTTGTGAATGTCTCCCTTCTTAAACAGTAGAACTCTCCTGCTGGTTTTCCATTGGGAGGGCACCTTGCATTCGGGCAGGTAGCTTGTGAAGAGCTGAGCTTGTGTATTGATGAGTACTGACGGCAGATTCTTCAGGTGTTCGGGTCTGACATTGTCTGGGCCTGATGCTGTTCCCTTCTTTACCGATGAAATGGCTTGTCAGATTTCAGAAGGGAGAATGTTGCGAATGACATATCCATCCTGTGGAATTTGGTATGTGGGCAGGTGGATGTGGCTATCAAAGAGATCTGAGTAGAAGTCCTGGATAATCTTCTCCATTGCTTTTCTGAAAGATGTGATAGATCCATCAGGGCGTCAGAGGGCAGTCATCTTGGTCTTACAGTTGGCGAAGGACAGACAGGCTGTGTGAATGCTTTCCTGGTTTCTGCTGCATCTTCCAGTATTTCTGCTCTTCTGTCTTTGAGGTCTTCTTTTATCACTTCTCTGCACCGCTGAGCAAGCTTGGACATTAGCATTTGGTCTCCTAAGGCTCGCGCTTGCCACATTGGCAAATGAGCTTGAGAGTTTCTGAAAACAGGCGTCTTGTTGCTTCTTTCTCTCTCTAGGCATTCTTCGCACAATCATGGAGGTGCTGAACCAGTCGGTTGTATTCTTCATCTATGTCATCTATGGTAGTATCTTCCCATGTTGCTCCAATGGTGCCAAAGAGTTCCCAGTTGGTCGTCGTTCTGGGAGTTCTCTCCTTGAACTTTGCAGCCTTTTCTCCCCTTTGTGGGAAGGAGAATTTTGCGTGAAGGAGACAGTGGTCCAATCCTGTTTGGAATTTGGTGATGACAGCAACATCGGTCAAACAAAACCTTCAATTGAAGATGATGTGGTCAATTTCATTGTGGAACTGTCCACCAGGAGATTCCCATGTCCAACGTTTCGCTTCAGCCTCCTGGAACTGTGAGTTCCCATGAATGGTCTTGGTGGACATGATGAACTCCAGATAGTCTCTCACCCTGTTCATTCTATTCTAGGCATGGGTCCCGATGTGGAGTTCTTCAGCCAATCTTCTTGGTCCTATCTTGGCATTAAAATCACCAACTATGATCTTGTAGAAGGTGTGATCTTTTTAATAGAACTCCTCCAGTTCCATGTAGAATTTCTCAATTTCATCTCCTTTGTATCTGGATGTTTGTGCATAGACAATGAAGATAGAAATTGCTGGCAGTGGGCCACATCTCTTCAAGTGTAATCGTCCTATCCGGCTTGTTAGGCATTCAAATGAATCAATGTTGAGGGCCATGTTCAGGTTGACAAGGACACCAACGCCACCGATGCCTCTTTTTCACATGTTCCAAGGAACAATTCTTCTCTGGTGTCAAATACAGCATGATGCAACTTACGCCTCCTCGTCTCAATCAGACCAATGATGTCCTACTTGATCTTTTGCGCTTGCACCATCAGATCCTCTATATATGCTTCTGATGCTAGCTTATGTGCATTAAAGGTACAGACAGTCACTTTAGTCCTTCTTCATTTTGGTAGCCTAGGATGGCCGTGAAATTTTATCAGGCACTGCTTGTTCACCTTTCTTACTGTTTTGCCATATTAAGGGCTCTTTCAGGATCAGGAAAAGAAACATTTTTGTTAGTGGTTTTGGCATATTGAACACGCATCAAACAGTTTGCCAGGCTCTGCCATGCGGGCACGGCATATATATATATATATATATATATATATATATATATATATATATATATATATATATATCCGGCCCAGGTATGCTGAACCAGAGACTCTCATACATGGGGGCAGAGCTGCTCTTTGCTCTCCCTGTGCCCAGCTGCTCATGAGGCGCCCGGGAGGCATGGCGGGGTTCTAGCCCTGGCCTGCCACCTCAGCAGAGCCTCACAACAAGCCAGACTACTCTCCACTATTCCATAGGCCCGCCACTTTCCACATCCGACCTCCCTCTCGTCACAACTCCACCCAGCAGACCAGACTATCACAGCCCGGATCATCCACACCCACCCTGCAGCAGTTTCTTTTCAATCTTCCCAGGTATGCTGAATCAGAGACTCTCAGACATGGGGCAGAGCTGCTCTTTGCTCTCCCTGTGCCCAGCTGCTCGTGAGGCACCCAGGAGGCATGGCGGGTTCTAGTACTGGCCTGCCACCTCAGCAGAGCCTCACAACAAGCCAGACCACTCTCCACTACTCCATGGGGCCCTCCATTTTCCACATCCGTACTTCCCTCTCATCACAACTCCACCCAACAGACCAGACTGTCACAGCCCGGATCATTCACACCCACCCTGCAGCAGTTTCTTTTCAATCGGCCCAGGTATGTTGAACCAGAGACTCTCAGACATGGGGCAGAGCTGCTCCTTGCTCTCCCTGTGCCCAGCTGCTCATGAGGCGCCCAGAAGGCATGGCGGGTTCTAGCCCTGGCCTGCCACCTCAGCAGAGCCTCACAACAAGCCAGACCACTCTCCACTACTCCATGGGGCCCGCCATTTTCCACATCAGGACTTCCCTCTCATCACAACCCGCCCAGCAGATCAGACTATCACAGCCCGCTAGCGCGGCTGCCAGCTGCCGCGGTTCATCTATAAATGCTTTATTTAGAGGTGACTACAACAGTATGCCACCTGCACGGCAAGCCTGGCAAGCTGCTCGTGTAGTATTTGATATGCCAAATACCAGTAACATTTATATTAGGTCATTCTCATGACCTAATATAATTGTTTTAGGCTCTCTATGTTCCTGGAGCAAGCGGATACCTTTGGGTTCTGCTAGCATGAGACAGGACATATGGAGATATTACGGTGCCCGCTCTAGCAAATAGATGATTAACGGAAGATAGTGAGATATATATATATATATATATATATATATATATATATATATATATATGTTTAAGGGAAATTCCCAATGCTTGTGAATATGTACACAAATGATGAAATACACATACTTAAATGACTTATTTTACTTGCAGAAGAAAAATAGTCAAGCACATTATACTAGAAATAACCTTTTAATAATTCCACAATTCATTTTTCAACTTTAAGAACACAGCTTCATAGTATACAAGTTTTTAGTGAAAATTTCTAAAAATAAATAATAAGAAAGTTTCATGGTATTGTATTTATGGTAGACAAATTTTACCATTTGTCATATCTTGCACAATATCCTACCTACCTTATTCAGGTCGAAGTGTTAGCTCCTAGTGCTGTGAAATCTGCCCTTTTTTGGTGATAGACTTTTCACAGAGGTCATTTATTAACAATTAAAACAATAAGACCATCCAGACTCAAATTGGTATGCATAGAAAGCACAGATGTGAGGAATGATGAAATCAAACATTTTGTGGCAACATGGATGGAACTGGAAGATATTGTGTTAAATTAATAGCCAGAAGAAGGATAAACACAGAATGACATATTTAGTATTGAGTAACTGGATGAGGGAATGCAATGTTTTAAAGGGGGATTGCGTAGATCAAACTTGGCTCCAGGGTTCAGGGAGGAGAGGAAATAAAAAGTGGAGAGGATAAAAGAGGCAGAATAGACACAATGGGGGGGCCAGTGCTGGGAATTAAGGTTCAAAGGGGTTAAGGAATGATAGACCAAATATCTAAACTAAAGTTAACAACACTGAAAACAAGAGATGCCAACTTTGACAACTGAATTAGTAAGGTGCCTGTCAAGAGAACAGGATGGGAGACGTTAGGGAGGGAAAATGGAGGGTGGGAATAGTGGGGGATATGGGAGGGAGCCTGGGAACATTGGTGGATGGAAGAGAAACTAGTGGTGAGATATTTGCTGCAATATTGTATGTCTAAAACTTAACACTGTAAATCATGGTGCTTTAGTAAAATTTTTAGGTACAAAAATTGGAAAAGGGGAAATTTTGAGATCTGGGTTGAAGAATATAGGCAACTTGACATGCCAATTGGCTTGTCACTTGTCACTTAACTTAACTATCGTTCATCGATTTGCTTGAGCAGGCGCCAGTAATGTCTCCACTTGTTGGGAATGAGGTCCATTTTTGTTCCTCTTTTTGGTATAACGAACATACCACAGGTAGCTTGCCAGGCTTTGCCATGGCTCTGGATTCATCCCAGGGAGCCCAATCTTTTTTCTTTTTTTTTACATTTTTTTAAAAAAATTTATTTTTACAACTACAAAGATATACAATTAAAAACTTCATATTTGGGTTTTGGTCATACAGTGTTCCAGCACCCATCCCTCCACCAGTGCCCATCTCCCACCACCAACGTCCCCCGGTTCCCCCCCTTCCCCCAGCCCGCCTCCATGGCAGGTTTTTTATTTCTCTCCCTTTCTCTCTCTTTCTCTTTTCCTTCCCTTCCAGACTATGGATTACAGAACATACATTAAAGGATTGTCATGTGTATCTTTTTGCCTCTATTTAATACTCAGTTCTATGTTGGCATTAGTACCCTTGACAACTGTTGGCACACTGTTCCATTTTCTGTCTTACCCAGCCTCTGACTCCCACACGTTTCGGATAATTTCCACCTTTGACAAGACCTCCTGATATATGTTTCACTTAACCTTGGATATTGGTATCATAATATGTACATATATATTTATGTTATACAAATAAATTCAGTCATTCTGTATCTGTCTCACTCCTTCTGGCTAATTTCACTCAACATAATCTTCTCCATGTCCATCCATTTATAGGCAAATTTTATAACTTCATTTTTCCTAACAGCTGCATAGTATTCCATTGTGTAGATGTACCAAAGCTTCTTTATCCAGTCATCGATTCTAGGGCACTCTGGTTGCTTCCAGATTCTGGCTATTGTGAATAATGCTGTTATGAACATAAAAGTAGGGATGGTGTTTCCACTGGCGTATTTTTGGTTTCCCAGAGTAGATTCCCAGGAGTGGTATGGCTGGGTCAAATGGGAGTTCAATTTCTAGTCTTTGGAGGAATGTCCATATTGTTTTCCAGAAAGGATGTACCAGCCGGCATTCCCACCAACAATGGATGAGTGTCCCCTTTTCCCCACATCCACACCAGCACTTGTTGTTCTTGCTTTTGAATATGTGCCAGTCTCTGTGGTGTAAAGTGGTATCTCATTGTTGTTTTGATTTGCATCTCTCTGATGATTAGTGATGATGAGCATTTTTTCATATGTTTTTTGGCCATTCGAATTTCTTCCTTGCTGAAGTTTCTGTTCATTTCTTCTCCCCATTTTTTGATGGGATTGTTTGTTTTCTTCTTGTAAAGTTCTACCAGTGCCTGATATATCCTGGATATTAACCCCTTATCAGATGGGTATTGGTGAATATTCTTTCCCATTCTGTGGACTGCTTTTGTATCTTCGTCACTGTTTCTTTTCGAGGTGCAGAAGCTTTTTAGTTTCATGTAGTCCCATATGTTTATCTTTTCTTCTAGTTGCTTTGTTAGTGATGTTTCACCTTTGAAGATGCCTTTAGCTTCAATGTCGTGGAGGGTTTTTCCTATATTTTCTTCAATATACTTTATGGATTCAAGTCTGATACTGAGTTCAGCAGACTTCTCTGACCAATCTTTTTCTATGTCAGACCATCAATCATCCAGGGCCCACAGGCAGAACCCTGTGTATAGATAAGCCTGACTCCTGTCTGCCACCTGCTGACACAGCTGGGCACCTCAGCCACACCTGCAACATCTGGAGAGGCACAATTGTTTTAAGATGAAGTTAATCAAGCTTTAAGATTTATACATACTATCAGAAGAATGAAAATTGGAGCAATAATTCACGATTAAGAGTTTTGTTTGTTTTGGGGCCACACCCAGCAGTGTTCAGGGGTTATTCCTGTCTCTGCACTAAGGAATTACTCCTGTCAGTGCCTGAGCATCAAACCCAGATCTTACTTACAAGGCAAGTACTTAATTGCTGTACAATCTCTCTGGGGCCGCATTTACGATTTTTAACTGAAATAAACTTTCTAAGTGAGAAATATAATTTTACTTTAGAGGGGAAGGTGGGCCACATCCAGCTTGCGTAGGGCTTGTTTCTAGCTCTGTGTTCTGAGTTCACACCTCCTCTTGCTCTGAGACCACATGCAGCACCAGAGGATAAAGCAGGGTTAACTATTTGCATGAGTGGTGCAGTAATCCCTAGGCTGCCTCTGGCTCTAAGAAGCCTAACTTTATAGCAGCAAACATCTATTTACAGAACAGAGTCATTGGGTCATCTGAGTTCCCTTCCTCTCTCCTTGACACCTGTGG
Organism: Cryptotis parvus; assembly: GCA_021461705.1. Classification (NCBI taxonomy): domain Eukaryota; kingdom Metazoa; phylum Chordata; class Mammalia; order Eulipotyphla; family Soricidae; genus Cryptotis; species Cryptotis parvus. Next base: position 138,219 of record JAJIBD010000388.1, read on the forward strand.
CCCCGGTTCCAACTCTTAATTCATACTTTAACTTTGCCCTCCTGATTTTAGAATCACTATTCGTGTGAATTTTCCACATATATGTAGGTGATTTCTTTTCTCCTGTTCTTCTTTCTGATGTTGAGCCTAAGTTTCCATTTTCTTCCTGCTCTTTAAGATGTAGAAAGTTTAATTTTATCTCTAGAATATTCAATAAAACGACTCCTCCTGCCTAATAAAAATGAAGACTTGAGTGATGTAAAGAACCTCAGTGGTGAAAACTTGATCACTAATGATTTTCTTTATATTATTGATTCTTAAAATTGTTTTGTGTAACAACCATAATTTACCAGAGAAAAGCCTTTTATTCATTGCCAATGTGACACGTTTGTCACATTAAATTTATGATTTATTAAATTTTAGGTCTATTTTGAAAATTCAGAGGATTAAAATGTTAAGAAATAGTGGTACATGAAACTCTACAAACTTCACTAATGACTAAACTTCATAGTTTTCTTTCTGAAGTTTAATTCCTGTTTTACTTCCTCATCAAAAAAGAATAGACTTCCCCATTTTCTACATGTGTCAGCTTTATCAGCTCTTTCTAAAACTCTGAATTTCTTAGATGAAAAATTTTATATAAAGAATTATTTGTGTTTTCCTAATTGCTGGCAACTTTGAAATATGGGCACGGATACCTAAATGTTCTTTTCAGATGTGCATAAAAGAACGTCAAGCTCATTTAAAAAATTCTTTGAAAGACACAGGAAGCTGCTTTCTCTCTAAAGATTAAACTATGAAATAAAAACCACAGCAAAATCCTATCTGAATTTCTAGGCTTCATTTTCCTCATAGGATATGTGAACTCAATCCAAAAAGATAAAGGATTGGACTGTACTGAACTGTTCTAAACTTTTAAATCATCTCAGTGAAGATTTGGCTCAAGCTAACCAAAAGTTAATATCTTATTACAATAGTGACCGTCTCTAAGTAAGCAGTTTTACTCACAAAAATTCTCTTGTTTTTCTTAGTAATCATGTCTTTTTATTTTTTAATTAATTTTTTATTTTCATTTTAATTTTTTTTAACAATTACAAAAATGTTCATCTTTTGGATTTCGGCCATACAGTGTTCCAGCACCCATCCCTCCATCAGTGCCCATTTCCCAACAGCAATGTCCCCGATTCCCTCCGCCCTCCCAGACCTGCCTTCGTGGCAGGTTCTCCATCTCTTTTCTCTTTCTCTCTCTTTCTCTCTTCCTTCTCTCTCTTTTTTTTTCAATATAAAGTCTTAAATTTTATTTTTTTTTTTTTTTTTAAATTTTTTAATTTTTACAATTACAAAGATATACAATTAAAAAGTTCATATTTGGGTTTTGGTCATACAGTGTAGCAGCACCCATCCCGCCACCAGTGCCCATCTCCCACCACCAACGTCCCCGGTTCCCTCCCCCTCCCCCCAGCCCTCCTCCATGGCAGGTTCTTTATTTCTTTCCATTTCTCTATCTTTCTCTTTTCCTTCCTCTCCAGACTATGGATTACAGAACATACATTAAAGGGTTGTCATGTGTATCCTTTTGCCTCTATTTAATGCTCAGTTTTAGGTTGGCATTAGTACCCTCACAATGGTTAGCACACTGTTCCATGTTCTGTGTTACCTAGCCTCTGACTCCCACACGTTTGTGATAATTTCCACCTTTGACAGGACCTCCTGATGTATGTTTCACTTGACCTTGGATATTGGTATCATAATATGTACCTATATATTTATGTTATGCAGATAAATGCAGTCATTCTGTAACTGTCTCTCTCCTTCTGGCTAATTTCGCTCAACATAATCTTCTCCATGTCCATCCATTTGTAGGCAAATTTTATAACTTCATTTTTCCTAACAGCTGCATAGTATTCCATTGTGTAGATGTACCAAAGCTTTTTTATCCAGTCATCTATTTTCGGGCACTCGGGTTGCTTCCAGATTCTGGCTATTGTGAATAATGCTGCTATGAACATAAAAGTAGGGATGGTGTTTCCGCTGCGTATTTTTGGTTTCCCAGAGTAGATTCCCAGGAGTGGTATGGCTGGGTCAAATGGGAGTTCAATTTCTAGTCTTTGGAGGAATGTCCATATTGTTTTCCAGAAAGGCTGTACCAGCCGGCATTCCCACCAACAATGGATGAGTGTCCCCTTTTCCCCACACCCACGCCAGCACTTGTTGTTCTTGTTCTTTTGAATATGTGCCAGTCTCTGAGGTGTAAAATGGTATCTCATTGTTGTTTTGATTTGCATCTCTCTGATGATTAGTGATGATGAGCATTTTTTCATATGTTGTGGATTGTAACACATATACTTAGAGGTTATCATGTGTATCTTTTTTGCCTGTATGTAATGCTAAATTCTATGTGGTAATAGACTTTTGACAATTATTGGCACACTGTTCCCTTCTCTGTCTTACCTAACTTCTGTTTCCACACGTTTGTGGTAGCTTCCAACTTTGGCAAGACCTCCTGATCCACGTTTAGCCTAAATATTTTACTTTATCAAATAGCAAAACTATGTTAAAGTGTTTTCAGTTCAAGTAATATAGCAATATTAATTTGGGGACAACTATATAATAGTTTAATATTTATTACCAATAAGGATATACATATAATGATACTTAATTTTTATTTTTATTCCAACTTCCCTTGGATATTTAGTAAAATTAGTCATATCATGACCAAATATTATATATAGCAAACATTCATACTCATAATATGTATGTTGAAAACTTGTATATAAAACTCATAATATATATGAATGAAAGCTTTTCCAACAAATGGATGAGCAAATGTATTTTTAATGAAAAGAAAAAAGGAACTTTTATGAAAAGAAAACAAAATTCAGTTTTCATTATATTTAAACACATAAAATTAATTTTAAAACAATATGATATATGAAACATTTCTTAAAATAGAAACATAATCCTAAAATATTGCTAGGAATTGTTTTATAGTTTCTCCTTAATGTCCTATAATTATTGCTGTTTGTGTGAGAAATCCATCATTTTTATGTTTATTATTTTTTAGCAGATGGTTTACATGAAGCCCGGTCTTTATAAGTGACTACATTTAAACAAAAGAGTACAGATATGTTGCATGATTTCATAAAGGTGGGAGGAGGCAGAAACATCTCTCTAAATGGAAATAAATTAGAAGTACTGTGACATCAAAATAGTTCCACATAATGTTATCCTAATTCTAACACAAGAGTACAATTATTATTCCACATAGGATAATAGCAGTACGAGTTGATTAATTCTCAAAAGAGTTTATTTCCATGAAGATATATTTAAGAAAAACAAAGTAAAAACATAAAGAATAGAAAGCTAATGATTTCCAAGAGTTGGCTTAATATTAATTTTCCAAAAATGAAGTATATGTCATTACTCAAATCTTTGATATTTTAGTTGGGCTCTGATTCAGTGACAATTTGCCAACTTGCTTACATAAGATTTATATGAAAACAAAATTCTGTAACCTAGTTTTATTTGCTAGATCTAGATAAAAATTTTTTTACTTATATATATTTTACCAAGGAAGAAAAAGAATGTGTTAATCCAAACTTAAACTACCATAACATTGATTAAAAATTGAATATAGTGCATTGGTTTTATATCTATTCTATTTTAGATATCTTTGCTAGAAACCATTACCAAACATCTGTTTGTCTAAAATTGGTTCCAAAAAATTCAAGACTTTTCTGTATATTCCTTTCATAAATTTCAACTTCATCAAATCTGACAGACCCTATAAGACTTATCCTCCTAAAAGCTTCCTCAATTTGTGCAATATGAATAGAAATTCATCATTCTAAGACATAAAACAATTCCTTAATTATTGACTTCACAGTCAAAAAATTGTCACAATTGTGTTTGAGTGGATCATGTTGAATAGTTTCTATTCCCCCCAAATATTCTATAGTATATAGTGCCCGTTATCTAATTCCTGAAGAAAAATATTTGTGTAAGAGTACACAAATCACAGAGCCCAGTGGAATGCAAAATGAATTATTAATACTTTCGTGCACCGAGAATGCAATCTATAACCTTCCAGAAAATGTTGAATTTTTTAAGAAACCTGGAAAAGATTGTCCTGCAGTGTCCCATAGAAATAATGATAGACAGAATCACATGGCAGTTTCTTCTTCTAATCCCTAAAACCTGATTAAATAGGATAACAACTTTCAAGAGGCTTATGTTTTATTTTTGAATGTATGAACTGGACTGTGAGCCTGTCTTTGAAACCACCATATAAGCAGCCCCTCAGTTCACTCTATGGAGCAGGGTCGTTTGGCTTTACAAACACCTACTTCCTTTGAAGCTGATTCTGCCTATTTGGCAATCAAAATAATTTTTATAACATCTAAAGACATAGAATTAAATAGTAGCTATGGAAGGGATTATCAATATTACATCTACTTTTTATTCCAGTTCTGAAATGTCAACTCTCAATAATCACAGCCCACATTCAATTGCTCATAATATTTAGCTCTAATGTTCTAACCCCATATCAATAACTAGCTCTTTTCTTCTTCAAAGTGTGTCTCAGACATTCAAAAAATCTCAGATTATGCACTCTGTTCCTTACATTTATCTTGAGCAGCTATGTGAGAAAGCAATTTACTTTCCCTCTAGGTTCTGTGTAGCTTCTGCAATAAATTTTAATAGAAAATGAAAGGTACAAAAAAAAGTCTTTCAATAAACAAGAGCAACATATCGTGTTTTTATTTTGTTTTTAAGGAGGATAACATATAGATCATTTTGGAATTGAACTTTGAGCATGTAAACATAAAGTGGCAGGATTATAAAAGAAAATTTAGAATTCATATTATGCTTTTTAAAGTTAAGAAATATTTTTATTCAGAATTTACATTATTTTCTAATGTATTATGATTTTAAGTAGAATTTCATATTATTTTCTCTGTAAATAAGAAAAATGTAATTTTCTTTTAAAATTATGATAGGATGCAACTCATTTCAAATTTCAGTAAATATATTCTTTCTATTTCAAGATCCCAAGAAGGTGTGTGTATGTCGATAAAAATATTCTCCTTGGGGCTGGAGCAATAGCTCAGCAGATAGGCATTTGCCTTGCATGCGGCCAGCCTGTGCCGGCCTGGATTTGATCCCGGCATCCCATATGGTCCCCTGAGCACCGCCAGGAGTAATTCCTGAGTACAGAGCCAGGAGTAACCCCTGAGCATAGCCGGGTGTGACCCCCCCCAAAAAAAAAGCCAAAAATAGTTTTCCTTGTACATAGTGCACACTAAAGTGAAACTGAAGGGAACAAGCAATTCTGGGCTGCTCTATGTAGGGGTGGTAAGAAGCCTTCCAGAGGTTAAAACACTGATTAGCAACATCTCATCTTCCAGGTAGGCCTCTCCTAAACACTTCTAATCCACTTCCTCTGCTGCAGATCATTATTCCAAAGGTTTGATTCATTTGTAGTCCCACTTGGGACTTAAATTGCATTTCAAAGTACTTCTATCATTCATCCATTTTCAGAACTGCCATTAGAAGTGATGGGAATTTGGCATAAAACTCAATGAAAGGATATGATATGAGTTATTTCTAATTTTTGTTCTTGGGTACTATCTGAGGTTTACAGTTTGTGAACTCCATGTTTTAAGAGTCTTTTTGCATATTGCTATCTTTTTATTTAAATTGAGTTTATCAACTTAGTTCATGAAAAATTGCATGACTTTTCAGGGAAAATAAATTCATTGTTACTATTGTTAATTTCCAGCTGATGTTGTTTAAAAATATTAAGTAGATTATTTTGCTATTGTTGATTTCCAGATGCCATTGTTTAAAGTATTAAGCAAATCATTTTACCTTAAACATATCAGTGTTTTGGTTATAAAAATGTGAGCTTCTGTTTACTGAAGCATCTAAAAATAGCTGCATTTATTATATTTGGTTATAATCATACATACTATCTGAGTACTTGAATACATTTATTTTATTTTATATAGTAATAGATGTGAATTTTTTTCACTTATTTCTTTATTATAAAAATAATAGTTGATTTTTCAGGGTAAAGAAACAAAACATTAAGACATTTTTAACTAGAGTATTTAATTTTATTCTCTATTTTTTGTTTATTACCCCAATAGCAAACCATTCTCTAGTGAACTTGGTTTGCTCTGTAGTCATCCTGTATGCACATTCATTTTAAGCTCAAACTTTAATTTTATAGTCTGAGGACTTTATGAGATAATTTTATTTAAAAATGGTTGACCTCTCACCTTTGTTGAAGGAACAAAATATTCTTTACAAATATGAATAAATTATAATGTGCATCTTAATTGAAAATAAATTGAATAGAAAGTCATTGAAAGAGATACTCCTTTTTGTTTGTTATTCTGAAATAAGGAAATTACTTTATAGGAAATTGATCTTTATTTTCACATAAAAATGTAATTAATGAAAATGACTTTCCTGTATTTATTCAGACTTTTCCTAGACCTGATTTCTAGTTTAAATATGCTCTTCTAGCTTTTGCTTGTCATGGTTCCAATGGTCATAGTGCTAGTCATAGAAGTAGGACTGGGGTTTGTTATAGTAGCAATGCATATGTGTTCTTTTTAACTCAAATTCCCTTTCCAAGAAGGTATAAGCATTAGTGAATCTGGCATTACAAGATACAAATGGTCCAACACTGATTATATAATGCAGACATAGATTTTAAAATCAAATAATTATGACCCACAATATGACTGAACAGATATGAGATTATTTTTGTCAAGATAATTTCTGTGACCTGGGCAGGAGAGATATTACAGGGGGTTGGTCCCTTGCTTCACACACAGCCAACCCAGAATGGATCCCCAGCAACAAATGTTGTCCCCCAAAGCTGTCCGGAGTGATCCATAAGAGTAGAGCCAGCAGTAAGTCCTGAACACAGTCATGTGTAGTACGAACATACTTACTGGAAATAATAATTTCTATACCCCCTAATTCAAATTTCCTTTGCACCAAGCAGAACATCTTTACTAGAGAGGTTATATAGGTCCAAACAAATACTGTATAGTGGAACAAAACACGTCTACTTAATTACGGAAGAGGGTCTCTTCAAGTGTCCTATTAATTGTACATTCTATAGTTGACTACTCACTGTCAAACTACAGTTCAAGATGATCCAACCCTGATTATTGGGCATTTCTTAAATAGTCAGTTATTCAGAGCAAATTGAAGCTTGTAGCTAAACACATTAAGCACACACCCTGTATAGAAGCACACACCTTGTTTTAATCCCTCTGCCTGATTAGCTGCCAGAGTTCACACCCCAATTTCCTGCAGTTTAATATCCCTGATCCAGCTAACAAAGCAGAGCTATTCCTCAGAAATGGTTTGTGGAGATTTCTTTGTGGAGGCTCTACTTGACTTTCTTTGTGAATGTTCTACTTGCTCAGGATCGGCCTCACCAATAACATCAACATCCCTCATCAGTGACATCAAAAGAGACTGGAGAAATAGAAGAGATTTTAATTTAGTATCAGGATCTACAATCTATTTTCAAAGGTTTATTTTATTTGTTGAAAACTAATTTTTGGTATTCTCCATTTAATTTTATGATAAGTGAGTTTGTCTTCAGCTCTATATTTGATAACTCTCAGCATTTCTTGATACGATATTTATAAAAGAGTAGTTTTATTTCTAGCACCCCCCATAGGAAAAGACTGCAGATGTTATTGGTAATAACAATATTTTTTGTAATTATATTGGTGTAATTAGCTCATCATCATTTATTGAGTAATTCCATACACAAATATGCTTAGGGCCTTTTTTTTATTTCCTCACCAATATACTGGTAAATTGAGCCTTACAACTTTAGTCCCCGTGATATAGAACGTTCTCTCTTTCAAAGGTGTGGCGTAGTTAAAATTTTTCAGCCATTCAGCTAATACTCAAAGGTGTCATGAGTTAATCCTGTTTTGTCTATACACCGATGGTATAATTGTATTTTTGTAATGTTTCCATAAAAAGTTAGAACTAACTTAAGGAGGTAGAAAAAGAGGTAGAACAAGAGTAGAAAAGTGGAAAGGGATACTTAAACTGTGTTATCAGATTATCAAAGAGTTTAAAGAATTCCTTTCAATTTTAAAATATCAAATCATTCAGTTTCAGCACATTCTAAGACTCTAGTCAGTTAAAATCTATTCTGTGAAATATATTAAAGAATTTAAAAAAATAGCATTTACTTTTTGGATAAATTTGGGAAATTTTGGTTAGTTTGATAATTTCATGATAAACGATAAAATTAAAATATTTAAGATTATTAAAACATAATGTGTCAACATTTTCTCTTTATGTCCATTTAAGTTTTCTCTTATCTAATTTTAATGACCATATTAATGTACTTGATCTATTTTCACATAGCATAGCAAAGTTGTTGTGAGATTATTAAATTAGTAATATAATATATCCATTTGCAATATACAAGAAATTATTTGCTAAGTTATGATTTCAGCATCATGATTTACATTGTTAGGATATATTTTATTCTTAGTCCTCAGAGTTTACTATACATCTGAGGGAAATGCTATGAGACTCATAGTTTAGCTATAGCTCAATTAGGCTTGAATTTAACATGATGCTTATTTCTTGGTTCTATTTTTTCTGTAGATTTACTTTTCTATGAATTAAGTTTGTCAACATAATTAGCATTTATAAATCCATGATGAAGAGATTTCTAGTCATATAAAGGCAGAAATTTATACAAGGACTATAAGAGTTACTAAAATTTAAATGTGCATTAATATGTAAAAATGCAATAGAAAGGAAATTATAAAGAAAGATTTCATTTTAGTGAAACCTAAAATACTTTAAATTGCTCTTATTACATGTATGTATATGAATACGTTTGTATATAGAGATGTATATATAAATAGGAGGAACACAAAAGCAGGTAAATAAATTGAGATTTATGTATTTAAATATGAGTGTGATAAGATAATTTATAAAGAAACAAAAGAATGTGTATAGGGAATTCACCAAAAATTTGCATTAATTAAAAAACATATAAATGCTTATTTCTATTAAAAATGCAGACAAATGTATTTTTCCTCTATGATGACAAATACTCTACATACTGGCTTTATCCAGGATGGTTGGTGACAAGAAAACAGACTTCTAGAATACTATACAAGGAAAAAAATCTCCAAATTCAAGCATCTATTCATAACAATTATAAAAGTGATAGTGTATTTGTCACAAAATTCTATATTTAGACATTTTTCCTGGGGTCAGAGCGATAGCACAGCAGGTAGGGCATTTGCCTTGCATGTGGCTAATCTGGGTTCTATCCCTGACATCCTATATGGTTCCCAGAGCACCGCCAGGTGCTCTGAGTGCAGAGCCAGGAGTCACCCCCTGAGTTTTGTCAGGTGTGACCTAAAAAAGCAAAAAAAAGAAACTTTACCTAATAAAATAATTATTAATGAGCACTGAGTAAACACCCACCAGTACCTAAGGCAGATAACTTGACTACACAGTCACCAAATGAGATGACATGTATTTGCTTAAATATTTTCAGAAGCACATAATCACTTATTCATTATAGATTCACTATCACTGTCACTATCTTCCCGTTAATCATTTACTTGCTAGAGCGGGCACCAGTAATATCTCCATATGTCCTGTCTCATGCTAGGAGAACCCAAAGACATCCGCTTGCTCCAGGAACATAAAGAGCCTCAAACCATTATATTAGGTCATAGGAATTACCTAATATAAATGTTACTGGTATTTGGCATATCAAATACTATACGAGCAGCTTGCCAGGCTTGCCGTGCTGGTGGCATACTGTTGTAGTCACCTCTAAATAAAGCATTTATTGATGAACCGTGCAGCTGCAAGCGGCCATGCGACCCGGGCTGTGATAGTCTGGTCTGCTGGGTGGAGTTGTGACGAGAGGGAAGTCCTGATGTGGAAAATGGAGAGCCCCATGAGTAGGGGGAGGGCATCTGGTTTGTTGTGAGGCTCTGCTGGGGTGGTAGGCCAGGGCTAGAACCCGCCATGCCTCCTGGGCACCTCATGAGCAGCTGGGCACAGAGAGAGCAAGTAGCAGCTCTGCCCCATGTCTGAGAGTCTCCGGTTCAGCATACCTGGGCCGGATTAAAAAAAAAACTGCTGCAAGGTAGGTGTCAATGATCCGGGTTCTGCTGGGGTGGCAGGCCAGGGCTAGAACCCGCCATGCCTCCTGGGCACCTCATGAGCGGCTGGGCACAGAGAGAGCAAGTAGCAGCTCTGCCCCATATCTGAGAGTCTCTGGTTCAGCTCTGCCCCATGTCTGAGAGTCTCTGGTTCAGCTCTGCCCCATGTCTGAGAGTCTCTTTTTTTTTCAAGCTCTGCCCCATATCTGAGGTATCTGGTCATTATAGATTGCATAGTGAAAATATGTAGTACACTTTGATGATGTGCTAAAAATAAAATTCAGTTACATTTTATGTATGTATGCATATAAAAGAAGATATAAATAGAATTCGTTATAGCAGTTAGATTGTGTGTGACAGATTACAAAGTATTTCTTTATTTGATCTTTTATATTTCTACATTTTTCTGTCATTAAGATGTTGACTCTTGAAATCAGGAAGACAAGTTACTGTTTCACCAACATGGTTCTCTTGTAATTAACCTAGACCACTTCTCAAAAAAAATATATAGTGGCTTCAATAGAAAGGTCAAGGGTACAGCAAAAGCAGATTTTCCAGAAAGAATTTTGTGCATTTTGAACTGTATTCTCACTGATGTCGTTTCTACTCTTTTTTATGCTATGAGATTATTTTACTTTTATATACCACTGACATGTGAGCTAAAATCAAAGGTTAAAATTTAGGGCGGGAGCGATGGCCCAGTGGGTAGGGCATTTGCCTTGCACGAGGTTGGCCTATGCCGGCCTGAGTTCGATCCCGGCATCCCATATGGTCCCCTGAGCACCACCAGGAGTGATTCCTGAGTGCAAAACCAGGAGTAACCCCTGAGCATTACCAGGTGTGATCCAAAAAAAAAAAAAAAAAAATAAAATAAAATAAAATAAAAAATAAAAAGCAATTTAGACCCAAACCCTGTTGCTCTTGAGCACAGAGATTTTTAGGGAGTGGTTAGGATGAAGCAAAAATGATTGGAAATGATAACAACTCTAGCAGTATATGGAATTTGAGTGCTGAGCAATGCTGAGTATGAAATCATGCATAGGGGTGGAGAGTAATTCAGAGGAGACCATATGGCAAATGTCATTGAAGTGTGGTCCTTCTACTACAACGATGTATTCTATTATAGAAAAGGTGTAAATAACTTACATGTATTTAGAGTCTCTTTTACTTCACCAAAGTTTCACTTCTAAATTTTAATCTCCTTTCTGAATCTGTGATTAGGAAATGCATCTACTACCACAACTGTGATAGACAACAAAAATGGATCTGTGCCCAAATCTCCTGGGAAAATGCTGAAGAGGACAGTCACAGAGGACATAGTCACAACATTCAGCTCACCGGCAGCCTGGCTCCTGGTTATAGCTCTCATCATTACATGGTCAGCAGTTGCTGTTGTTATGTTTGACTTAGTGGACTACAAAAACTTTTCTGGTAAGATTTGTGGAATAAGCATTTAAAAGTAAACAGGGATTGCTCTTGGAGCCTGTATTCTCTCTTGAACATGTACTTCCTCTCTTTATCTCCCGTCACATTTTCTACATAAGTTTCATTCATAAAATTATCTTGAGTCACAAAAAAGTGAAAAAAAAGATAGAAAAAGAAACAGTTTAGGCTTTCCTTTCCTCTCACCTTAGTGTGAGAAACAACTCTACCACTCAAATTGCTTGAGGGTTGCTCAAGTTTCCTCTTCATTTTTCTCTCTCTCTTTTCTCTCTTTGTTATAATCATTGTTTCCCAGGGTCCCTTCAAAAACATCATTTAAAAAAAGAGTTGAAAAAAAGGCTGGATATTACAGTTTCACAAAGATAATGATAAAAATATTGCATATTAAGTTTTACACACTGTACTTCTATTAAACACAATAAAAGTAATTTTAATTTTATATTTGGAAGTATACAACAAAATCATTTCCAGTTACAAACTTTTGGAGAAATGGAAAAATATATAAAGTAATTTTATATCCCTCTGCTGTCTGCCTCCAGACTTGCTTTTCAAAAAGTTCTAGTTGCTCCTCCCACTGAAATATCCTATTTCTAGTTTCTTTGGAAAAAAAGTGCTAAAAGGACTTTCCCAGAATTACATGTAATGAGATGCAGCATCTTGAATGTGCATGTGTTCTTATGAACTTGGAGTAAAATAGGAGTAAAACAAGTAAAGAAAAAAAATTTTTTTGTCTCCTTGATCTCTGAGTTTATTATCTTGTTGTTCAAGGCCTTTTCTTTAAATTATATGTGTCTTTTTTCTACTTTGGACGTGCTCTATGGGCTGAGCTCCTTGAGGGAAGGGATTAGGTACTGAATAAATATTAAATGGATAGATAAATGAATTTTTGTTCATCACTTTTTGAATAAGCAGAAACATTTCATTAACATCTTAATGTTCCTTGTCAAATTTGTGTCCTTTCCCTACTTCTTTCTCTACTAGGAGTGGAGTCAGTAAGACTTTGAAAATATATATGCTTTAATTTGCACTCTATATACTCAGATATCCTTTGCTTTTCATTATTAAATTTAACACATTTAACAAAAATGTGTTTAACATAATATGTGCCTACCATATACTCTAGTAGATCACTGTATCACTGTATTCCCGTTCATTATTCATTTGCTCCAGCAGGCACCAGTAACATCTCCATATGTCCTGTCTCATGCAAGTAGAGCCCAAGGGCACCTGCTTGCTCCAGGAATCATAAAGAGCCTCAAACCATTCCATCAGGTCATGGGAATGAGGTCTATAATTTTTACTGGTATTTGGCATATCAAATACAACATGGGTAGCTTGCCAGGCTCTGCCGCGGGTAGCATACTCTTGTAGTCATCTCTAAATCCAGCATTTTTTATGAACCATGCGGCCGCTTGCGCCAGGCTGTGATAGGCTCTTCTGCTGGGTGGAGTTCTGACAAGAGGGAAGTCCGGATGTGGAAAATGGAGGCCCTCGGGTCCACTGGATTGTTGCGAGACTCTGCTGGTGTGGCGGGCTAGGGCTAGAACCCGCCATTCCTCCCGGGTGCCTCATGAGTGGCTGGGCACAGGGAGAGCCAGTAGCTGCTACTCTAGTAGATGTCTATGCAAAAAAAAATAATAATAAAGTGAAAATAGCAGAAAGTCATAGGATATATCACAGGAAATTATTAATATGGGGTTGTGGTTGTGATTACTTAGTTTTTGAATCCACTGATACTGGGCAAGCACTATCTAACAAAGTCCCACAATTTCAACCAGAGCAAAGAGCTATTACTATATTGTGCTTTTTACATATTGATCTATATGGGAGATATATATATACATACATTAATATATATATATACATATATACATACATAAATAGTAATATATACATACATAGATATATATACACATATCTATACATACATAAATATATATACATATCTATACATACATACATAGTAATATATATATATACATACATAGGTATATATAAACATAGTTATATTGAATGCCATTTTGATACTTCTATTGAAATATTTATTCACATGACTATAGACTGTGGATTTTTTAAAAATAATAAGTAGTTGGAATCTATCATGGACTAATGAAATCATTCTCTCTACTTTTCTGGGTTTTTCTCTGCCTAGATATATAGTGAAAATAGCATTAGGCAGACAAAGTAAATGAAAAATCAATTTAGTCAACATACATATGGAGAATTTGCATTCTCCATATGTAAAATGTAAAAGGTACATTTTAAAGAAAAGCAGGGTTGACTTAATAATGTATTGTGTGTTTAGGTCCTTGCAGCCAGGCATAAGGAAAAGGGGGAGATGTTTATATTTCATCTAACAAAGAGGAGTTAACTTTAATGAGAGTGTAAAGATATATTTTCAGATATATAAAAATATTCATTGTTAAAGATACTCCTGCATGATTGTCTGCAAACTATATTCTTCTAAATCAGAAAAAGTGGGAGAAGAGATTAATTATTCAATTAGGGGAAAAAGCAGGATCTGAGATAAAGGTCAGGAACTTCTGTACTTCTAGGGCCTTCTCCTCTTTTGACTTCCTTTTCTTGTCTGGTATAAGAGGCAAGATGTGGGTCCAGTGGAATATAGAAGGGAAGGCTATCCACCTTGGCCTTTGGTGACCAGGACACCTCGGGACAGCAGAGCCGCACCAGATCCCTGAGCGGGGCCTTTGTCTATTTGCTCTTACTATGCTGCATTTCAGTACTTTTCAGTCTATATTTTCAACTTTGACCTTTTTAAAATATAGAAACTGGTTTTAGAAGTAATTTTATTGAGTTATAATTTGTATATCATATAATTTACACATTTAAAGCATACATTTTCATGACTTTGAGGGGGTTTTGGGGGTCACAACTGGCAGTTCCCAGCGGTTCTCTGGATCTCTGTTAAGCGATAACCCCTGATAATACTCAGGGAACCTGGCATTGCCTGGGATAAAACTGGGGTTGGAAGTGTGCAAGTCAAGTGCCATAACACCTGTATGATCTTTCCAGTCCTTGAATGGCTTTAGATTTTTGAGTTCATCAGTGGTTTAGAATATTGTTAGCTCCTGAAATAAAACTTTCATCTCTTAGACTTCATTGCTTTTTCCTAGTCTTAGGGAGCCATTAACCTATTTTCTGTTTCTGTTGATTTGCCTATTTTCAATATTTCATTATAAGTAGACTCAACTTTTATCATAAGATCTTCTGTTACTGCCTTTTGACACTATATTTTCAAGTTTCACTCATTGTAGCACTGCTTGTTTTTGCATTAATTTTTGCTAAATACTGTAAAAGCAGAATAATATTTCTTTGTATGAATATACTCCTGCCCCTCAAGGTGTTGCAGGTGTGGATGGGGTGCCCAGCTGCGTCAGCAGGTGGCAAACAGGAGGCAGGCTTGTCAACACCCCTCAGGGCTCTGCCCCGTGGGCCCTGGATGATTGATGGTCTGATATAGAAAAAGACTAGGCCCCCTGGGATGAACCCAGAGCCATGGCAGAGCCTGGTAAGCTACCCATGGTATATTCAATATACGAAAATAGTAACAATAATGGACCTCATTCCCAAGGAATGAAGTCGTTACTGGCGCCCTCTCGAGCAAATTGATGAACAACGGGAAGACAGGTGATACAGGTGTCTTCCTAAACAATTGTAGTCATTTCTCCTATGGTCCATGAGGAATCTGACTACAAAAGCTGACCATTTTTTTCCCACACCAAGGTCACACTTATTGGAAGAGATCTTCTCTGAGAATATTGATGAAATGCCCCTTGAGATTTTTGAGAAGACAGTTCCCACAAATACCTAACTAAAATTATGACCTAGAATTTAAAATAAAAACATATTATTACTTTAGAATAGTCTTCTAAATATGTAAATTAATACTAACTTAAAAAAAAGAATGATGGAAGGAGAAAACACACTGGAAATAACTTTAAAGGCAGCTGTCCTTGGACTCTAAAATATACTCTGGAACTTTAGAAAAGTAGTGAAACAATTTTAGGGCATTAAAAATTGCCCACAAAGTGATGGGTTGGAAAACTGAACAAAGTTATAAATAATATCAATTCATGATAAGCTCTGTACATCAGTGTAGAAACTGAGAACACCAGATAACCAGATTGGGTGAGTACATAGACTGGTAGTAGCACGGAGGTAAGGGAGAGATTCCTGGACATTTAAGTAGTAGTAAATTGAGGTAACTAGTAGCACCAAGACCATGAGTTCCACAATATGGTAAGCACATCAACTTAACTTTAAACATTTAAAAGCAATACATACAAAGTAATAATATATGAGCTGGAGGGCTAGAGGATTGTGTTCCATCCCTGTACCTCATGATAACCTGATTATACCAAGAGTAACCCCTGAGTGCTTAGCTGAGAGTAGCTCCTGGACCCTGACAAATAAGGCTAAAACACAAATAGAAGCAGGAGAAGGAGGAGGAGGAAGAAAAGGAGGAGGAGGTGGAAGAGGAGGCAAAAGAATAGGAAGAGAAGAAAAGGAGAAAGAAGGAAAAATGAAAATCTGCTTTATAAGCAAGTATTTACTGAGCTGAGATATAAATTCTTGGCGACTTTCATAATTCCTTGTATTTTAAAATTGATTCAATACACCCAAACATAATTTGCTTGCCAGTCATTGGTATAATTTTCTCTGCATACTTTATGAAAGAGAATGTGGGTTCACTCTGCTTACCATTTAACCTTCATGCTATCATCATGAAGAACATCTTTACCTGTGAAAGAAGGATATTATTTTGTTTTAGCCATCATATCTGAGCAGTTTTATTTTGGTTAGGTTTGGTTCCATAGCTGGCAGTTCTCAGGACTTACTCTTTGCTCAGCACTCAGGGATCACTCGTGGTAGTCCTTGGGTGCCGGAAATTGGCCTGATTTGCCTCACTGAAGGGAAGCATCTTACCATCCGTATCACCTTTGCAGCTCCCAGGACAGGAGTGTGCATAAAGTAAGGTTTGATAAAGTGTGAAAAATGATGGTAAACAGTAATAGGATATTAAAAAACAGTTGCATGCTAAGCTTAGTAAGTTGGGAAATGAGTAGGCCTGTTCTTTTTTAGATTCCTCTAGGGCATTTCAGCGAGGGTTTTTATACCTACTTCAGGGGAAGAAAAGAGAGTCATTCCTTCTTACATAAGCCTTTGTCTTTCAGCTGAAAATATGTCAAGGGGACATCTTTTGAGTTAGTATGTCCTGAATCTGTCATGAGAAGTCAGGGAGACCCTAAGCAAACTTCAACTGGCCCAGACAAACTGACACCTGACATTGGTCTCTCAGTGAAGAGGTGGGGACCCTTGAGCGCCTGACAGTCTTAATCACCTTTGACCCTTTTGGAGGTTTGGATGTCTAGGGCACACAGGGAAGAGGTTAAAATGTTATCAGAAAATCTTGTAGCTGGATGAACTCTTCCAATTTGTACCTTTTCCTAGGTGATGAATCCATTTATAACATTCAGCATATTCTTAAAGCATGCTATGATTTTAAAAGGTTTAAAGGTTGGCAGGTATAAACATAGAAAAAATTGTTAGGTTGGAGTCTCCTCTAATTCTGCGAAAGTGCTGGAACTTTACAATAGGAGAGCTCGTACTTCATTCTTGTCAATTAAATAATTTGCACAGTTTTGGGTGAGCTACACTGACGTCATATGCACCATGGAACCAAGCTCTTGAGGAGACTTGGGTTGCTAAAGGAGTAGCCCACTGAGAACTGGGGAGAAGTTAGTCTACTCTCCCATATGCCAATGTGGTGTGGAAGCACAACACTGTCCCCAAACAATATTCAAAATCATAGAAGCAGGCCATGGCCTTTACTTCTTAAAATTTGTCTTCCAAAGTTTGAGCATAGATTTTTGTGTGTTCCCAAATCTTCTGTTCCTTAGATCTTACAGGTAACAGAAAGCATAAAATGCTGGAAAACATTTCAGACTGTGATTTAATAGCCAAATCAGCTGCCACATGGGATGAATACATGATTCATTATCTAAAACAAGATATTGTTTATGGGAGTGAATTGAGAGCTGGTACCCTTTACGCCTGGACAACAGGCATAGTCTTTAAACCTTTGAATCGTTGATCACCTGAATTTCAGTCGCCTCTCCATATTTTTCTTCAGAAAGATGAATGTTTTCAGAAATGCAAAGTGGGGCAGGTTAGAGAGATCAGTGTTGCTTTCTTGGTAATTGAGGTTAGAAAGTCAAAAAGGCCATCAAGGCCCTTACCCCAAGTACTCGCAAATTCAACAAGAAGGCCCTCCTAGAAATCAGAGAAGTGATTTGTTAACTACAATACATTTGTAGTTCCAAAATTTGTTGGTGAAAATTGCTTGAAATTTTATTTCCCTTCTTTTCAAAGAGACAGCATCTTCTCTAAACAATAGATGCAAGCAAAAAATAATATAGAAAGAAATGACTACAAATATAAACATTATTGGATGCTATTTGTTTTCATGTAGAGCTTTACTAGAATATATAGTCACTTGGATTTTTGGCCTAAGAATGCTTGCTGTATGTTGTTAGCATCTTCTATATAATAGAGGAAAGGAAATATATGGTAGTACCAGTATTTCCTGGTATGGTAGTACCAGGAATTATATGGTAGTGCCAAATATACCACAAGCTATATTTGGCATTACTTTGCATGCATGCCACCAAGTATACTTATTACAGAACAATTTTCTAAGAATTAGATAAGATAATCTATGTAAAACATACATGCTTGACACACTGAAGGCACTCATTAAATGTAACTTGTATTTGAATCTTATTACCAGGAAGTACAATTAGTAATTTGAGAAGAGAGTCAGCAAGGACCTGATGTAGGAAGCATCAATTTCTTATGAAAGTCTTGCAGATATCTCCTGATGTGCCTTTTAAATAGATTTTCTAATGAGGTATGCCATTTATCTACTGCTCCTGGAAATTAATTTCCCTGATTTCCACCCCCTTGGCACTTAGCCCAGTTAAGCAGGTGCACTGTTTGTCAGGCTAAGAATTTAGAGGAACAAAATAATTTAGCAAAGACTCATAGTCAATCAGAATGCATACATTTTAATACTTAATAATTGCATGTATATGTAAATGCATGTGTATTCCTTTGTATATGTTTCTATATGCCTGTGGAACTATAAGTATATATGAGTGTATAAATATAGATATCTGCACTCACATATAGCATACATGTTATATTTAGGGTTCTTCGAAGACTGAGACATTAAATACAAAAAAGTCACATTTTTACCAATTCTCAAATGAGTTTTTAAGAATTGTTGCTATATTGTGTGCTTCTTACTCTGATTCTAGTCTTCTCACAAATACATATTTTATGTTCAATGTCCCATAACTGTTAATTTCCATGGGCAGTATACCTAGAAGACATATTTCACCACACAGTTTTAGTCTGCTTATAGATACCGAAAGGAAGCAGATGTTTTTATAGTCCAATGACTTACAGATTCTAAGCAAAGTGTATTGGACCTTTATAAAATGAGTAAAAAGTAAGATAAAATTTTTTATAGATTTTAATATTTATTTATTTTAAATAAATATTCTAATTTCCCTTGGTTTAGTTTTTGAAATTCTCTTTCAAAGTGAAGATAATAATAGATATTACTTTATCACTTGTTTTAATGTACTTTCCCACCAAAAATAAAAGGTATGCAATTATACGTTGTGCCTCAGAATTTTATTGGTTGTGGATTTTGAGATCAAAACGACCAAGATATTTAGCTCTAGCACTATCAGAGAGATAGTACTGGAGTTAAAATAGTAGAAGACTTACATAATTCTTAACAATAACAAAACAAAGCAATCTTAATTTAATATAGTAACATCCGTATTAGGCTTATAAATATGAGTATATTGTGATCCTCTAAATATTACTTTGATGTTTTATTTGACCTGAGTAAAAGAAGCCCATGGCGGGTTCTAGCCCTGGCCTGCCACCCCAGCAGAGCCTTGCAACAAGCCAGACGACCCCCCACTCCATGAGGGCCTCCATTTTCCACATCCGGACTTCTATCTCGTCAGAACTCTACCCAGCAGACCAGCCTATCACAGCCCGACTTGCACGGCCGCTTGCGGCACGCGGTTCATCAATAAATGCTGGACTTAGAGATGACTACAAGAGTATGCTACCTGCACGGCAGAGCCTGGCAAGCTACTCGTGTTGTATTTGATATGCCAAATACCAGTAGTAATTATAGACCTCATTCCAGAATGGATTGAGGCTCTTTATGTTCCTGGAGCAAGCAGATGCCCTTGGGATCTACTAGCATGAGACAGGACATATGGAGATGTTACTGGGGCCCACTCGAGCAAACTGATGATGAAAGGGAAGATAGTGACAGTGACAGTGAAAAGCCCAAAGTTGTTTGTAACTTTATTTCAGAATATAATATGTACATTATTTGACACGAATCTAGTTCCAACTATCTAATATTATTCCAGACTTGAACAAGTTCAGAACAATTTTATTTGCTGTCAAAAAAATTGGTTGAGTGGGATCATATTGAGAAAGAACGGTGTAAAGTACATCTATTTGAATTCAGTAATATTCCTTATTTTCTCAAAATGTAACAGTTAAAGAATAGCAAATGACAACTTGGAGGCATTGTCATGAAACCAGAAAATAATGAAACAGTAACCTAATTTTTGCCAAAGATGCAATGTTTATTTTCACTAGTATTTCACCTAAATACTCTTTCCTCAAGTTCTCTAGTTAGCAAAAAGTAAACATGACTATAATATTTCAATTGAAAAAATATTTTTAAAACATAAAAAACAGAGAGAGTAAAACCTCAATTCCTAGGATGCTAAATGGCAAGGAATAGAGCTACATTCTGAATATTTAAATGTTAATTCAAAAAGTGAAAGGCATTTTCTTGTATTACCAACATAAAATTGGTATTATGTATTATGATTCACAGACATGGGGCAGAGCTGCTACTGGCTCTCCCTGTGCCCAGCCACTCAAGAGACGCCTAGGAAGGATGGCTGGTTCTAGCCATGGCCCGCCACCCCAGTAGAGCCTTGCAACAAGATAGACAACCCCGCTCTCCATGAGGGCCTTCATTTTCCATATCCGGACTTCCCTCTCGTCAGAACTCCATCCAACAAACAAGCTTATCACAGCCCAACTCACACAGCTGTTTGCGGCTGCACTGTTCATCAAGAAATGCTGGATTTAGAGATTACTACAAGAGTATGCTACCTGCATGGCAGAACCTGGCAAGCTACTCATGTCGTATTTGATATGCCAAATACTAGTAACAATTTTAGACCTCATTCCCATGACCTGATGGAATGGTTTGAGGATCTTTATGTTCCTGGAGCAAGCAGGTGCCCTTGGGCTCTACTAGCATGAGACAGGACATATGGAGATGTTACTGGTGCCCACTCGAGCCAATAGATGATGAACGGGAAGACAGTGATACAGTTAGACAGTGATATCAACATAATAATTTGCTCACCAAAAAATCTTTTCTTCCTTGGATAGATACCTGTAACTGGTTGTGCTTAGGCTTTCATTTCTCAAACTTGTTTTGCATAGGCAATGATGTATTATGGTTAGCATAGATGAAAGGCTGAAGGATAGCCCAGGGTTACTTTACATTTGTGACGGGCAAGTGTTGGGGAGCCTCTGGGGTCCCCAACAACATCAGGAAATGAGTTCACGCTCTACTTCCGGAGCCAGTGGGAATGGATGAAAACTCAGGAGTCCAGCTCAGTTTTAAAAAGGCTTTACTCTCACAGGTTCTGGTATACAATCAAGTAACAGAAAAACTCCTGAATTTAGGTTCCTAGCTGGGCTCCAGTCATGTGTAAGTTTAGAATCCTAGGCCAAGACAGCCACTACCACTTGCTAGGCCCACCAAGGAAGGAAACAGAGAGGCGGAGAACAGAGGGAGAAGGCAAAAAGGCAAAAAGAAGGACCAAAATGCAAACGGCTACCACTTTTATACTTTTCAGTCCAGACCGCCCACATTAACAGAATGCAGTTAGGGTCAATCCCCATTAGGTAACTTTTCCCAGGACCTTAACCAGCCCCATTAAAATGCTAATATTGCCTAGTCAAGGCTACAGGTACTTAGAAGATGGGGAGGGACTACTGAGATTAACTGTATCTCAGACTACAAAGGTATGCATCTGTATCGCTGTCTGTATCACTGTCTTCCCGTTCATCATCGATTTGCTCGAGCGGGTACCAGTAACATCTCCATATGCCCTGTCTCATGCAAGTAGAGCCCAAGGGCACCTGCTTGCTGCAGGAACATAAAGACCCTCAAAACCAATCCATCAGGTCAGGGGAATGAGGTCTATAATTATGCATCTGTACCAATGGATATTCTAAAGCCAGGCATATATTTCTCCAAGCCTTCACAAGGTTCTCATCTTTACTTTATAGTTTTGTATATTAGCCTTTAGACATATAGAGAGCCATGCTTGCTTGCTTGGTGGCAAATAGCATTTCTTTCTGGTCTAATTACTTAGATATCCAACATGGCCAGGTAAATATACTGGTAAGATCTATCTAGTCCCATGATGATTGTGGTAGCTTGTGAGAAAATATTTATACCAACCAACATAGAATATATGGTAAGATATACTGCCACATTGTTATTACTGGTATTGGCATAAAGAATACGCATCGGACAGCTTGCCAGGCTCTGCCGCACGTGTGGTATACTCAAAACCAGTAATAACAATGTTTATTTTCCTGACATTAAAAGAACCCTTAACGTGGCAGCACTAAGAAGGGTGAACAAGGAGTGCCTGATAAAATTTCAGGGTCAAACTAAGTTGCCAAAATGAAGAAGAACTAAAATGACTGTACTTTCAATGCATGTACCCTGGCATTGGAAGCATATATCGAGGACCTGATGGTGCAAGTGCAAAAGATCAAGTACAACATCATTAGTCTGACTGAGACGCGGAGGCCTCAACTGTATAATGCCTTTTTAACACTGGAGAAGAACTGTTACTCGGAACATGTGACAAAAGATGCATCGGTGGCATCAGTGTCCTTGTTAGCAAGAAAATGGCTGTGAACATTGATTCATTTGAATGCCTAACAAACCGGATAGGATGATTACACTTGAAGAGATGTATCCCACTGTCAGCAATTTCTATCTTTGTTGTTTACATACCAACATCCACATACAAGGAAAAGAAATTGAGAAATTCTACATGGAACTGGACGAATTCCATAAAAAAAAATCACACATTCTACAAGAACATAGTCGGTGATTTTAATGCCAAGATAGGTCTGAGATTGTCCGAAGAACTCCTCATTGGAATCCATGGCCTAGAACAGAATGAACAGGGTGAGAGACTATCTGAGTTCATCAGGTCCACCAAGACCATTCATGGGAACTCAAAGTTCCAAAAGTCCAAATGACATTCCCATGTCCATTCCCATGTCCCAAAGACATTCCCATGTCCAAAACATATCAAAGACTGAATCGATCGTTGGACATGGGAATCTCCCTGGTGGACAGTTGCACAATGAAATTTATCACATCATATTCAATCAATAGTTTTGCCTGACCTATGTTGCTGTCATCCCAAAATTCTAAACAGGATCGGACCACCGTCTCCTTCGTGCAAAATTCTACTTCACACAAAGAGGAGAAAAGGCTGCAAAGTGTAAGAAGAGATTCCCAGAATGAACACCTATTGGGAAATCTTTGGCATTATTGCTGCAACAAGAGAAGATACCATTATTGACAACATCATTGAAGAATACAACCGACTGGTTCAGCACCTCCATGATTGTGCGTGGAATGCCAAGAGAGAGAAAGACACAAAAAGGACACCTGTCTTCAACGGTTTGAGTCTCTTCATATTCCTGAAGCCACTAGATGCCACTGGACTACACTGGCATGTGAAAGGGTCAAATGGAAATGTTACTAGCGCCTGCTCAAGCAAATTGATGAATAACGGATCTAGTGATCAAGTGATACTGCCACATATCAAACTATTTTCTGCTCCTTATCTACAAAGTGGCCTCCTGAAGGTAACTCCAGGCAAAATGCAGAGGCTCTTGGCAACAGTGTACAGCAAAGGCAAGTTTTATACCTGGAGTTGTATGATTGCCATATATTTGCATGGAAGCACATAACAATGATCAGGCATAGGTCCTGATCACTGTTTGATGTGGCTAAAAAATAAATGAAAAAATGAAAAATTTCCTTGTTCAATTCATTGAAAATTGTCAGGGAGCCACTGTGGTTCCCGACAGTATCAGGACAGAACTTCTCTTCTACCTCCGAGGCCTCTGGGGCAGCGGATGTGGATAAAAACTCACGAGTCCATTGCAGTGCCAAAAGGCTTTTAATAGTACCAAAACTCTATTGCCGAAATCATATATAATGAAAGAATTCTAGGTCTGGTCAGAATTTAGACCATATAAGAGAGCCCAAGTCTCCCATCCAAGAGGATCCTAACAGAGAAGAGTCCTACCCAAAAGAAGGGGAAGGGTGCCTCAAATCAGTCCCCTTATATACACCAAAGTAATCCTAATTGTTGACAGGGAGGGTCCTGTCATCAATGAACCCTAAACAGCTTCTAGATAGTAGAAGAGTGTAGAAGGGTGGTGCCACACCCTATTATAGGTCTAAACAAAGGGTTACTCCAAGGCCTAATCCCTTCCTCTGAAATTATCTCTTTTGTAAAACAAGAGAGGGAGAGAGAGAGAGACAGACAGACAGACAGAGCTGGTATAAACCAATACATCTTAAACATATGGGACTACATGAAACCAAAAAGCTTCTGCACCTCAAAAGAAACAGTGACTAAGATACAAAAGCAGTCCACAGAATGGGAAAGAATATCCACCCAATACCCATCTGATAAGGGGTTAATATCCAGGATATATCAGGCACTGCCAGAACTTTACAAGAAGAAAACAAACAACCCCATCAAAAAATGGGGAGAAGAAATGAACAGAAACTTCAGCAAGGGAAGAAATTCGAATGGCAAAAAAACGTATGAAAAAATGCTCATCATCACTAATCATCAGAGAGATGCAAATCAAAACAACAATGAGATACCACTTTACACCACAGAGACTGGCACATATTCAAAAGAACAAGAACAACAAGTGCTGGCGTGGGTGTGGGGAAAAGGGGACACTCATCCATTGTTGGTGGGAATGCCGGCTGGTACAGCCTTTCTGGAAAACAATATGGACTTTCCTCCAAAGACTAGAAATTGAACTCCCATTTGACCCAGCCATACCACTCCTGGGAATCTACTCTAAAGCCAAAAATACGCAGCAGAAACACCATCCCTACTTTTATGTTCATAGCAGCATTATTCACAATAGCCAGAATCTGGAAGCAACCAGAGTGCCTGAAAATCGATGACTGGATAAAAAAGCTTTGGTACATCTACACAATGGAATACTATGCAGCGGTTAGGAAAAATGAAGTTATAAAATTTGCC
Organism: Cryptotis parvus; assembly: GCA_021461705.1. Classification (NCBI taxonomy): domain Eukaryota; kingdom Metazoa; phylum Chordata; class Mammalia; order Eulipotyphla; family Soricidae; genus Cryptotis; species Cryptotis parvus. Next base: position 163,318 of record JAJIBD010000388.1, read on the forward strand.
TACAAATGGATGGACATGGAGAAGATTATGTTGAGCGAAATTAGCCAGAAGGAGAGAGACAGATACAGAATGACTGCATTTATCTGCATAACATAAATATATAGGTACATATTATGATACCAATATCCAAGGTCAAGTGAAACATATATCAGGAGGTCCTGTCAAAGGAAGAAATTATCACAAACGTGTGGGATTCAGAGGCTAGGTAAGACAGAAAATGGAACAGTGTGCTAACAATTGTTGAGGGTACTAATGCCAACCTAGAACTGAGCATTAAATAGAGGCAAAAGATACACATGATAACCCTTTAATGTATGTTCTGTAATCCATAGTCGGAGGGGAAGGAAAAGAGAAAGAGAGAGAAAAATGGAAAGAAATAAAGAACGTGCCATGGAGCAGGGCTGGGGAGGGGGGAGGGAACCGGGGACGTTGGTGGTGGGAGACGGGCACTGGTGGTGGGATGGGTGCTGCAACACTGTTTGACCAAAACCCAAATATGAACTTTTTAATTGTATATCTTTGTAATTTTAAAAATAAAAAATTAAAAAAAAATAAAATAAACCCCCACTAAAAAAAAAAAGAACCACTTGCTAAAAAAAAAAAAAACCAATACATCTTAATTTCATGGGCTTCATGTAATCTAGATGGTATCCACAAGGTCCTTCTTATTTATTATCTGCAACAGGGTAATTCTGAGTTTTTAGATCTCTGTATACTGAAAGGGTCACACTTGCCTGATGAGGGCAAACTAGTATGATCCTTCCTATAATCTTAAAGATAGTCTCAACATAGCCAGGGTGGCAGTCTCCTTGTAAATTCTAACTGTCCCACGCTGGGTCCACTGGGAATAAAGAGGAGTTGTGCCCAATCTAGATAACATAAAGTCTTAGTAGATGTATAATAAGTCAGAAAATACTCATTCAGAGTCAAGGTAACTTCTGTAACTGCCACACCCTCCATCAGTGTTTACATAGAAGAGAGATCTCCTTAGAATGAACCTTGGCTTAAGAATATGTGAGTAGATTAAGCTGTGAGTGGATAAGACAGCAAAGCTCCCAAGCTAGCTAAGCCTGTCACCCAACAGAAGAGGGAAAAAATATTACTTTGAACAACTTTGGTTTGTTTTGGGCATGTGACGATTAGGTGGTATCTTATGAAATGCTCAAAATTATGGCGCTACTTGGGCTCTGCAGTGCTGGGCTTGAACTAGAGATAGCTACAAGAAATGAGTGTCTGAACACCTGTCTTATATTATGGCCCCATGAAGACTTGGTTGTTTAAAAGAAATGTTTATTTTAAGGAAATATGTTTGATGGTGGGGTAAGGGTGATTATGAGAGGTAGGGGGAAAGTACTAAGAAAGCTTATTTTAGTGGTTTAACTTAAATGTTACTCTGTCAGTGTTCCAATTCAAATGTTACTAGATTTTAACGTCATGCATTTTCTGTATATTATTATCGTAACTATTTTTATTTTATTTTTTTCAGTGGGTAACACTTTGGATGTTCTCTCAGGGATGCTCATACTTTATATTTCTTTTCTATTTTTATTTAATTTTGTTCATTTTGTTTTGTTTTGGAGGGCTAAACACTGTGGCCTGCTTCTGCGCTCACTCCTGAGTTTAGAATTGAACCTAATGGGCCATATGCCAAACAAGCAGCTGGCCTGCAGTAATATCTTTCTAGCCCATATCCTGTATTTTAAAAAATGTCCACATTTCCCTCCTTCCATTCTAATGGTTTATGCGTTCTCTAACTGGACAAAGCAAAGTCCCCTCTCTTCCCTGTATTTGGAAGCATCCTTCTGTTATGGTCACTGTAACCAATTCTTCTTAAGATAAAACCTGGCAATATTTTATGACTCTGCTGAACAAGTTTAATGAACCATTGATGAGACTTTGCAGCAACGAAACTGTTAGCTACCATGCCTGCTGAATTCCTTTTATAACTGTCTTGTCTGTACTATAAGCTTTCTTGTCCTTTTTAGTACCTCTATTTCATTCCTTAACTTTGATGACTTGTATATTCATAAAAGCAATTATCAAAATTCTGCCATAATTAGCTTTAGTGTATGGCCCTTTATCTCTTTATCTAATAACAGTAATTTGTTTTCTAAAATGGCCAGATAATAATATTTAGATAAAAGGATCAGAACAATTAAAAAATATAAGATAACTTTAGGAAAATGAATTTGACCCCATGGAATTTGATAAGACTACATTTTATCAGATAAAAAATAGCTTATAAAAGCTTTATTTTCCTTAATTGGCCCATTTGCCAAGAAGTTTGCTTGCAACTGAATTTCATACACAATAATTCTCTCGTCCAGGGCATTAACCCCAAGATATATCATTTTTTTTCGAAGTTTGTAGGCATGTTTATTTATATTTACTTGTACCCATAAATTAAAATTCTTAATTGACCTAGTTGTATTATCTTCCCTGGCTACTGTATTGGCTCTAAATTGAATTCATCTTCTAGTTTCTTCAGTCAAAACATGAGGCTACTCACAACTTTTCAGATTTCCTATTTATGAGTAGTCAATGAAGAAGCCATTCTACTTAAATATTTCCTGTTTCTGATCTAAAATCTACTTTTCTGTAGATTTCCAACATTGTTTCCTCAAGATTAAATTGTAATCATATGTTTTATCTCATTCTTAGCTATGGCTTCTGTTTAAACAAAAGGCTAATTGATTATAAATTAGAAAATTATACTTTATTGTTCTTCAGGTTATTAGAAGTTGTCCCTTAAATAGAAATAGTCCTGAAATAATGAAGGAATAAAAATATTAACAAAATGAAGGAACTTGACATTCACTGTAGCAAGGAAAAAAGCTTTTCTAGGTATGTGCTCGGTATTTATGAGCTAGTGGAGTCAGTCTTCAAAGACACATCTGGAAGGGCAGTGGAATGCTTCAGACCATTGTAGAGATGAGGCAGTTAGTTCATTACCTTTCCACATTCCTTCTGCAGTAACTTCAGCTCCTGCCACATCCTCCTGTGGCTTCTCCTTCTAGTTGTATATACTTTTTCCTGGTCCAGAATAAATATATAAGAAATATTACATTCTTTTTAAAATAGGATTATTTACCTGACATTTGTACAGAAGTAAAAAGAATTACAGATCAAAACATCTTAAAAAAAGAACACAACTGAAGTCATCATGCATCTTTCCTTCAAAATCTATTCCAAAGCTGCATTAAAAAATAGAGGGACATCAACGAAAAATCCACATGTAATATTTATCAAATTGAGAACTCAGACCCAAACCCATGAATTTCGGCTAATTAATTTATGACAAAGAATCCAAATATAAAAAATGGGTAAAGCACAATTTCCTTAACAATATTGGGAAGCTAAATATCAAAAAATAACAATAAAGGTTGATAATTATCTCATGGACAGAATATAAAAGAGGAAGAAAATATAAAATAATTTAAGACTAGAGGTCAGGAATAATAGTGAAATATGTATGGACTTGTTTCTTTATGAAGAAAGGAGAGAAAATGACTAATTTAAGTTCTCTTTTATGCTACCCTTTAGAATTCTACCTAATAAATGTTTTAAAGACACGATAAGTAGAAATATTTTTTTAATCTTTAAGCATTTCTTGCCTCTCATGTCTCTTACCTCTCTTGATACTCTTGTCAGTATGAGAATCCAATACTGATCATAAGAAGCTTAGAATAGTTTCCACTGCATCTGCTGTAGCATATTTTTATATTAGAAGTACAAAATCCACTTGAACATTGAGGAAAATGTCTTATGTCATGTAACAGATGCAATGAAAGAAAGGTAACCATTTCAACACTGGATAATTTAGTGCCATGGCAATGCCATGAGACCTAAATACCTACCTTTAAAAGGTTTGATTTTCCCAAGCCTTTAGCTGTCACCCTCACTGTAGTAAGGAGTTTCCAGATGCTCTAAGCTTTAAATATATGGAAACAAGAAAATCCCTGTTTTCAAATGTAACTACATGTAGCTCCTTATTCTATAGTCATTGTTAATTAATATTTCTCTCTATAATTTTTTTAGTGGTATTGATAATAATTAAAATGAATGCTCTGGACAATATAAAGCTTGGCTTTATCACTGACTAGATATAACCTTAGGCATTTTTCTTAAATTTCTCTATCTCAATTTTCTTATATTAAAAATTAGATTAAAAATTAGATGAATATAACTGCTAATACAGTGGACTATTGAAAGGAAAAATTACTTGTTATTTATCAAGTTTTTAGAACATTGTCTAACAAATAGTATAGATTCTGAGTTCTATTATTTTTGAGAACCTCATTTATTATATGTAAAAAATTAAAAATGTGAGCTAAGATACAATTACCTATATATCTCTATAAAAAGATTAAATATGCAAGTTTAGCTAAATTACATATTATGACTTGTGTTTCGTAGAAAGGAAAAAAAATAATTTTTAAGACTATTCATATTTTTCACACAACTGAAATTCAGAAACTGTTCTGGGGAAACAACATAGGAATCATGAAAATAATCTGATTTGATATTTTTAGAGACAAGCAGTATAAATGGTTGCAGGCTGTTTATAGTGCACTTAGCATAAGGATAATTAAACTGGTATCTATTTTGTATAATGCAATTGTTAAGTTCCTTAGTGAACATTCTTTTTAAAAAAGGAGAATAAGGAGTCTCTATCCAGTCTTCCATTAGAAATAAAAACTGCTAGTTTTAAATTCACTTTTAATGGTGTCAGTAAGATATATTTCCTTTGAAGTAGTTATTTTAAAATTCTAAATTGCAAATATAAAATTCCATTTAATTTTCTTTCTCTACTATTGAATCTTAACATAATACTTGTATTTCATGCTAATATGTAATTCTCCAAAATACATAAAATGACTTTCTAAAGAATAAGGTTATTTTATCACAGGACCATGAAGATAGGCATAATGTGGTGTTTTGGAGAATGCAATAACTTCCCAGTAATCTACCCAAGTTGAAATGAAAACAAAACATTTACCCTGATATTTTTGGCCTCATTTTTCGCCTGGCTTCCTGTAGGAATGAGAGGGAAGGAAGGAAAAATGGATGGATGGTTTTAAGGAAGAAAGGATAGAAAGAAAGAAGTAGGGGAGAAAGAAGGGAGGGAGTAATGTATAGAATAAGAAAGAAGGAATCGCTATCACTATCACTATCTTCCCATTCATCATTAATTTGCTCGAGCAGGCTCCAGTAACATCTCCATATGTCCTGTCTCATGCTAGTAGAGCCAAAGGCTATCTGTTGGCTCCAGGAACATAAAGAGCCTCAAACCCTTATATTAGGTCATGGGAATGACCTAACATAATTGTTACTGGTATTTGGCATATCAAATACGACACAGGCAGCTTGCCAGGCTTGCCGTGTGGGTGGCATACTCTTGTAGTCACCTCTAAATACAGCATTTATTGATGAACCTGGTGGCCGCGCAAACTCGGCTGTGATAGGCTTGTCTGCTGGATGCAGTTCTGACAAGAGGGAGGTCCGGATGTGGAAAATGGTGGCCCCTCATGGAGTGGGGGGGTGTCGCCTGACTTGTTGCGAGGCTCTGCTGGGGTGGCAGGCCAGGTCTAGAACCCACCACCCCTCCTGGGCACCTTGTGAGTGGCTGGGCACAGGGAGAGCTGGTAGCAGCTCTGCTCCATGTCTGTGAGTCTCTGGATCAGCATACCTGGGCCTGATTGAAAAAAAAAAAAAAATTGCTGCAGGGTGGGTGTCAATGATCCAGGCTGTGATAGGCTTGTCTGCTGGATGGAGAGGGAGGTACGGATGTGGAAAATGGTGGCCCTCATGGAGTGGGGGTTTCGTCTGGCTTGTTGCAAGGCTCTGTTGGGTTGGTAGGCCAGGGATAGAACCCGTCATCCCTCCCGGGAGCCTCATGAATGGCTGGGCACAGGGAGAAGAGCTTGTAGCAGCTCTGCCACATGTCTGTGAGTCTCTGGATCAGCATACCTGGGCCGGATTGAATAAAACTGCTGCGGGGGTGTTGATGATCCGGGCTGTGATACGCTATCTGCTGGATGGAGCTCTGACTAGATGGAGGTCCAGATGTGGAAAATGGCAGCCCTCATGGTTGATGGGGTCATCTGGCTTGTTGCGAGGCTCTGCTGGGGTGGCAGGCCAGGGCTAGCACCCGCTATCCCTCCCGGGCGCCTTGTGAGTGGCTGAGCACAGGGAGAGCTGGTAGCAGCTCTGCCCCATGTCTGTGAGTCTCTGGATCAGCATACCTGGGCCGGATTGAAAAACTACTGCTACTTGGGGCCTGAGCGACAGCCAAGCGGGAAGGGTGTTTGCCTTGCACATGGCCTGCCTGTGCCGGCCCAGGTTGGATCCCTGTATCCCATATGGTACCCCGAGCACTGCCAGGAGTAATTCCTGAGTGCACAGCCAGCAGTAAACCCTGAGAGTCACTGGGTGTGACCCAAAAAGCAAAAGACAAAAAAAAAAGAAAAAACTGCTGCAGGGTGGATGTAGATGATGATCTGGGCTGTGATAGGATTGTCTGCTGGATGGAGTTCTGATGAGCGGGAGTTCTGGATGTGGAAAATGGCGACCCTCATGGAGTAGAGGGGGGGTCGTCTGGCTTGCTGTGAGGCTCTGCTGGGGTGGTGGGCCAGGGCTAGAACCTGCCATCCCTCCCAGGTGCCTCATGAGTGGCTGGGAACAGGGAGAGCTGGTAGCAGCTCTGCCCCATGTCTGTGAGTCTCTGGATCAGCGTAACTGGGCTGGATTGAAAAAAAAATTGCTGCAGGGTGGGTGTCGATGATCCTTGCTGTGATAGGCTCCTCTGCTGGATGGTGTTCTGACAAGAGGGAGGTCTGTATGTGGAAAATGGTGGCCCCTTATGGAGTTGGGGGTTGTCTGGCTTGTTACGAGGCTCTGCTGGGGTGGCAGACCAGGGATAGAACCTCTATCCTTCCCGGGAGCGAAAAAAGGGAATAAAGAAGATTCCTATTTTTATATTTGTGGTAGAAAATTAATTGTAATTCTAGTAGTCCTCCAATCAAAGCCCCTTTTATACTGTTTCAAATAAGTATAATCACTTTTTTTTCTGTTTTGTTAGTTTTTGGGCCACACCTGCTGGTGTTCAGAGATTATTCCCTATTCATTGCTCAGGGAACTCTTCTGGTGTTGTATATGGGACCATATGTAGTGCAGGAGATTGATCCCAGATTGTACTTCTTCAAATTCTGACCACTTGGTCTTGAATTTTACATTAAAACTGTCATTTGAAGGTCAATCAAGGACATTCTTTGTCATTGTTTTTCGGGAGCCGCTTGGGTCCCCGACATTATCAGGACAGAAGTTTTCTTCTAAGATCGAGGCCGCTGGGGGAACTGATGAAAACTCACGAGTCCATCACAGTTCCAAGAAGGCTTTTAAATAGTACAAAAGCTCTACCACTGCAATCCAATATAATAAAAGAACTCTAGCTCTGGTCAGAACTTAGACCATATAAGAGAGCCCAAGTCTCCCACGGAAGAGAGAGGATCTCACCCTACAGGAGTCCTACCCAAAAGAAGAAGCAGAAGAGGGGCGAGTGCCTCAAGTCAGTCCCCTTATATACACCAAAGTAATCCTAACTCTTGATGGGGAGGTTCCTGTCAACAAAAAACCCTAAACAGAGTGTAGAAGGCTGGTGCCACACCCTATTGCAGCTATAAACATAGGAGTATACCTAGGATTAATACCTTCTTCAGAGATCATCTTTTATGTAAAACACTGGAGAGAGAGAGGGGGCTGGTATAAAGTAATACATCTTAATTTCATGGGCTTCATGTAATTTAGCTGGTACCCACAATGTCCTTCTTATTTATTATCTGCACCAGGGAGATTCTGAGTATCTTGTTATCCAATACTGAAAGGGACACTTGCCTGCATGAGGGCAAAGTAATGTGATCCTTCCTATAATCTTAAAGATAGTCTCAACATAGCCAGGGTAGCAGTCTTCTGGTAAATTCTAACTGTCCCATGCTGGGTGCAGTGGAACTGTGTCCAGTCTAGATAACATACCAGTCTTAGTAGATGTATAATAAGTCAGAAGTTATTCAGAGTCAAGGTGACTTCTGTAACTGCAACACCCTCTATCAGTGTTTACATAGAAGAGAGATCTCATTAGAATGAAACTTGGCTTAAGAACATGTAAGTAGCTTAAGCCCTGAGAGGGTAAAATAGCAAAGCTTCCAAACTAGCAAAGCCTATCGTCCAACAATTGTTAAATTAATTGGTTTGTTCTTATTTTTCTCTTTTTAGACCTATCAGCAGCATTTGCCAGTTGATCACTCTGTCTTCCTGAAGATAATTATTTCCTTTGCTATCAAATTCAATATGCTAACATTTTTATGCCTCTAAATCCCTGTGTCTCTCTCTCATTTCTCCTTAGCATCCATTTTTGTTTCCTCTCCATTTGCCTATCTTATTCCTTTTGCTCCAAATTTTGGGTTGTTCCTGGTTCAACTCCCTTGCATATCTTATTTAGTGTCTTGACAATAACTTCATTTTATCTCTGTTTCTATCACCCATTAAACTCTTCTGAGGAAACATTAAACTACAAAACTATATTCATGTCTACATAGAAATTTAATAGGAAATTAGTTTGACCAGTTTGAAATTCAGCTTCAAACTTTCTCTCTAAAAATCCCTGTTTCAATTCCTTTCTATTTTAACAAGAGGTATTTTAATTGTTAAGTTTCAAGTAATAAAATTTTAATGTTATTCTTCATGTTTCCTCTCATATTGAAAAGATAAGTTTAAGTATAAAATATAAATTTTCTTAGATACATTCATAGTTTAATCACTTTTTGACTGCATATATTGCTGACTAAGAGAACATACATAATATCATTGCATTGTTTTTGTCTCTGAACTACTGCTAATGAGTCCTTCCTGGTGTCCCTATTTCCAATTTAGCATACTTTTTAATCTTTAATAATCAAAATAAGTTACATAATTCAAGTTATTTAATTTATTTGCTCAACCCTTCCAATGACTTCCTATAACAATTAGAGTAAAAGTCCAATTTTGGAGCACTTAGCTTTTAGATATTAAAATTAGTTGTATAATTCTAGTCTGAAAGATATGAAAGAGAAAAATCCATAAAAAACTAAAATAAGTTTTTCAAAATGTATAAAATGTTTTATACTTAGTTTTTAAGTTTAAATTAAACATTGAAGAATATCGGTAACAACCTATACCATATTTACAAATGGTCATTTATTCAATCAGATTTAAAGTCTGTTTGACTCTTCATAATATTTCCATATAGTTAGAATGACAACATTTTGGAAATAATTTTAGTTTCTTTCATTTTATTAAAATATTATTTCCTCTTTAATTTTACAATTAATATCACCTAAGATATAAAATAGAGGTTTTACAGACCAAATTTATTTTCCTGTTTATTTTTGTGCTACATCCAGTGTTACTGAATATTTACTACTGAGTCCGTGCTCAGGTTTAACATCTGAACATCTGGGAGTTCTTGAGGGTCCTTGTGTGATGCTGCGGATTGAACCCAGTTTGACCACCGTCAAGGCATGAGCCTTGACCATATTTTCTAACACTAAGCATCTAAATTATTATAAATTTATTATATTTAAGTATTAGGGTGACTAATAAGAATATGTGAACCCAGCTTAAAATTTATATGATCAATAGTCAATTCCAAATATTATTCTGGTATATGTATATATATAATATGATATATTATAATAAATGTATTTATTAGTCTTATTATCTTCAGTTATTTAAGTCAACCTGAATCTTACTGCTTGTCTGAAAATCATATACCCACTTTATCCATGGTTGCTTCCATTATAATATTAATTTACAATTAGTTATTCCATTGCTTATCATCTATACTTTTGTTTATGTTAAATTGTGAATATATAAAATACAGTACTAAATTCATTTCATATTTTCCCAGTGTTGAATTAATTAATTGAAATTTCCACTGCCAATTTATTTCTTGGTAGCCTGTGTTGATTTATTTCTTGGTAGCATATATAAATATATATATATATATATATAAATATGCACACATATATATACTATACATACATTCTTGGAAGCATTTATATATTAGAGATATAAAGTTTTTTGTTTTTATTTCAATATAAATACAAGTTATGGCAATATATCTTTTCTATTTCCAAGTTAAAAAATATCAGAAATAAATATTTGGATTAATGAAATCGACATTTTTAAAGAACAAAATAAGAGAAAATATTTCTTTGATAATGATTCCAAAATTTTCTGTTTGCTTTTAATCATTTTTAGCAAGTTCAATTTCGAAGATTGGCTCAGATCCTCTAAAATTTGTACATGGTGCTGTGGAGGAAACCACAGACTGGATCTATGGCTTCTTTTCTCTGCTGTCAGACATTATCTCATCTGAGGGTGATGAAGAAGATGATGATGGGGATGAAGACACTGATAAAGGTAAAATTAATGTAGAAATATATCACTTCTAGACTCACACTAGGTATATGTTATAGTGCTTTTGCTCATGATTAAGCCGTAAGTGAACTCTTACATCAGACTAAACAAAAAATAAGTACATTTCTGAATCTAACAACACAAAAAATAAGCAGCCAATTTAGTACTATTCCCTGACTTTCATCTTACTGCTCATATGCCATTCCATCAATGATACCAACATTAAATGCGACCATTAGAGTGGCATTATAATAAAGAATATCTAGTTACTACAAACCCACTTAATACTACCTACTCCTACAAACCTTCAACAGCTGCTCACATTTACATGCTTGGGGGAAATATAGTGGCTATGTCTCAAGTTTATCATTTGAAGGCATGTAAAAACAATGATAAATTGAATAACAAAAATTTTTACAAATATAAGTGACATTCATAGTCAAATAGCAAAATACAATCCTAGTAAAATCATAACAAAAGGTAAATATATTAAAGCAAATGGTGACACATAGTGGAAGGATACAATGTAAATCACAATTATACCTTTATGCATATCCTCATGTATGTTAATGCCCTCAAAATGGAAATGAAAAATTCAAAACACACATAAAATGACATTTAGCATTTGTAAAGAATAAAGCATTTGATACCATCTGTTTTTGACTATAAGTGTCAGCCTTAATCATCAGAAATTGTTAATTTATCCTTTGCTACTAGGAAGTCTCTTATTATTTGACTCCTTTCTGTTTATTCAATATGAGAGGTCACAATGAGCATGAAGAACAGAAATTAGCCCTATATATGACCTGTAACGTATAATTAGAATCATTGCCACAATTTTATTGAACTCATAAGAAAAGAAATTGTCTCAAGAATCTGTCCATAAAAACTTTTTATTTCTTTAAGTACTGGGATTTGGGAAGCAAATATAAGCACTTCCATGTTAAACATTAATATATATTTTTTTAGTGATGCATGATAGTTTTTACTGAATGGAAATGGCTTAGATATATGTAAGAGGATGAAAAAGTATGTGTCCAAGAGAGAACACAGTTTTATCCATTGTGGATTGTGGGGATGGGGGGGAAGGAAGCATGATATGTGTTCTAGGAAGAGGAGCTAAGCAAGGGAGGTGTGTTTAAGGAAGGACAGGGGTTTGAAGGAACAAGCTGATAAAAGTTTTTTTTTAAGTGAGCAAAATGAAATGAGAAAATTAGAAAAAATACTATGATGAAAGTTTTTCTAATTTATTTATTTTTCTTGGTTTAGGAGAAATAGAGGAACCTCCCTTGAAAAAAAAAGGTTAGTTTTTTTCTTTGAAAAATGCTTTTACCTTATATGTTATGTTGATTTTAAGCATAACAACTATATCTAACTTGAATTTTGCCTTTACTTTAATAGAATTTTATTTAATGATTCAGTCAAAATTTATAGTTAGGAAAATTTTGTGTATTTTTTCAGTTAAACTATTCCATCATTTTTCAGCTAATTGTGTAACAGCTGTCTTTCTCAGTAGTTCAACTATACACAAATCAATGTGAATTGGACTGGAATTTAAGGGGTGATTCTGTGTATTTGAAAATGGTCCAGTGTTGGATGACAGGCCTAGCTAGCTTGGGTGCTTTGTTGTTTTATCTACTCACAGCTTGATCTATTTACATGTTCTTTTTTAAATTTTATTTTATATTTTATTATACCACCGTGAGATATACAATTACAAAGATGTTCATGTTTGGGTTTCGCCATACAGTGTCAGCACCTATCCCTCTACCAGTGCCCATTTCCCACCACCAATGTCCCCAATTCCCTCCCCCTCCCTAGCCATATGGCAGGTTCTTTATCTCTTTTCTCTCTTTCTCTTTATCTCTCTCTCTTCCTCTCTTCCTTCTCTTACACACTGCAGATTGCAATACAAACATTTACAGGTTGTCATATATATCTTTTGCCTGTATTCAATGCTCAGTTCTAGGCTAGTATTTGCACTTTTGACAATTACTAGCACATTGTTCCCTTCTCTGTCTTGCCTAACCTCTTACTCCCACACTTATTTAAATGTTCTTAACACTTAGTTACATGTTACAGGGTCCATATTAATGAGATGTCTCTTCTATGTAAACACTGATGTAGGGAGTGGCTGTTACGGAAGTCGCCTTTAAACTGAATGAGTATCTTCTGACTTATTATTATACATCTACTAAGACTTCTATGTTTTCTAGATTGGGCACAGTTCCTCTTTAGACCCACTGGACCCAGCTTGGGATAGTTAGAATTTACCATGAGACTACCACCCTGGCTACGTTGAGACTGTCTTTTAAGATCATAGGAAGGATCATACTAGTTTGCCCTCAAATAGGCAAGCGTGACCCATTTAGTATACAGAGAACAAGGTACTCAGAATCACTCTGTTGCAGATAACAAATAAGAAGGATATTGTGGGTACCCTCTAGATTACATGAAGCCCATGAGATTAACATGTATTACTTTATACCAGCCCCCTTCTCTCTCCAGTGTTTCACATAAGAGATAATCTTGTAAGAAGGGATTAGTCCTTGGCATAATAATTTGTTTAGGTCTGTAGTAGGGTGTGGCACCACCCTTCTACACTCTTCTACTATCTAGGGTATCCAAGGTTCTTTGTTGACAGGACCCTCCCTGAAGTTAGGATTACTTTTGTGTATATAAGGGGACTGACTTGAGGTACTCTCTCATCTTTGTTGGGACTCCTTTTTGGTAGGATTCCTCCTTTCTGGTGGGATCCACTTTGGCGGATTCTCTCTCTGGTGGGATCCTCTTTGGTGGGAGACTTGGTCTTTTGTATATGGTCTAAGTTCTTTTTTTTTCTTTTCGGGTCACACCCGGCAATGCTCAGGGGTTACTCCTGGCTCTGCACTCAGGAATTATGCTGGCGGTGCTCGAGGGACCATATGGGATACCGGGGTTGAACCTGGGCCGGCATGGGCTGCCAAGTTAAAGGCAAAGGCCCTAACTGCTGGGCTATCGCTCCGACCCCTAAGTTCTGACCAGAGCTAGAGTTCTGCCATTATATTGGATTGCGGTGCTAGAGTTTTTTGTACTATTAAAAGATTTTTTTTTGGAACTGCGCCAGACTCATGAGTTTTCATCCATTCCCCAGTGGCCTCAGAGGTAGAAGAGAAACTCTGTCCTGATACTGTTGGGGATCCCAGTGGCTCCCTGATAATCCAGAAGTTGATAAAATTCCTGATCTTTATTTCATGGTTCCCAAATTTGTTGAAGGTTTTGTTGTATTTCTTCTTATATTATTATTTGTATGGATTTAAAAAAAATTAGTTGACAATTCTGGAAAAGAAATAGGGAATAATATTATTGGAAGCACAGGTATAACCGGGTAGTATGTATTATATATTATACCCAAAAAGTAATCGCATTTTAATTGGTACATTGCTGATATACATTAATCTAAGTGCTATAGAGAGATTCTTCATAGGAATAACTAATATCATCAGTTAATGAATGAAATAGCCTCAGATATAGAAGATGGGAGCAATAAGGTTTTCTAAAAGAAATGAACCTAAGTGATGAGCCAAAATATCACAGACATTTTCCTAAGAATTACTAGGAACTAATGTAAAATGGACAACAGATATCGGATACTCTGCTGATGTACCTTTTGTAGGAGGAAACAGTCAACAATTAGGCTAAACTTAATAACTATGATTTGTTTGTTATTACTAAATACATTTTATAGGAGATTCTTTCAAATATTAAGCTCCTCTTATACTTTAACCTACATAGTATATCATGGATGCAAAAACAAAGCTCAAATTTGAACCTTCAGACTCATGTAAATAATCTATTATTATTCCATGAACCAAAATTCACTTAGTATATATTGAGGAGATAGTTCAAAGAACAGGAGTGAGTATATGCTTTACATTCACAGGGTCCTGGATTTGATTCCAGGAACACCGATGACCTTCAAAAATATCTCTGGGTGTTATTAACATGGTTGACCCAACCCCATTTGTTTAATATGTTTTAATTTATTACTTGTTCCTAGCCAATGAAAGAGATCAAACAATTTAAACTGAGCTGGGGCAAAGTCTTTTGAAATGAATTGGTCTATAAGAATATAGAAAAGTAATGATTTCCTGACTCTTAGTTATTGAGATGACAACCTTAAAACCCTTAAAACATAACTCACTGATAATTTAATATGTTAAGATTTAGTGATTTTTTAAGCTAATTTAAACACCTTGATATCAGTAATAGTCATAAGTGTCCATTAATAGAGCCGTTATCTGAAATTAAGTTGTATATAAGTTTGGTCCAATTTGAAGTGCGAATATATTCAGTCCAATTTGAAATGTGATAGAGAAAAATAAACACTATTTTCTCAAGTGTGTTAATAAACTAAATTATATAATTATCACAAGGATATATTTTTCACAAATTAATGTTTGGTATTGCATCAGAAATATTCTTTTGATTTGAATTTCCTTTCATAATTAATTTTGAGTTTCTTAAATAGCAATAATTATAAATCCATATAAAGTTATATAATTATTGCTTTGTATGGATTTATAATTATTGCCTTGACTCATCAAATCAACAGGAAAATTATCACATATTGTTATGGATACTTATTTTATTGTAAGTACTGGTTATTAGTCAAGTAGTCTAAGCGAAAAAATACAGTAAAGAACAAAAAATTTATTTTATTTAATTAAAACATCAGATCATTCACTATAGGCTAGATGTATTGAAAGATTTTGCTATTTGCAATCCTGTGAAGCAATACATAAGCTATGGATAAACTAAAGAAATAATAACTCCAAAAAATCCAAAGGAAAAAATTCACTAGGAATGGGAAATCATATCCCTAATGTTTCTGTGAAGTTTTCCTGATCCACTAAGAATAGATTTTGTTTTTTAATAATTAAAAATATAAAGTAGACCTAAGTTTACTAGACACCTATTTGGTGTGCAGACAAATGATTGTGAATCCTGTTCATGCGATTTGGAATGTATTTAATTCCTATCCATAGAACAACACACAACACAGTGAATTAAAATGCTATAGATCACCCTTTTGTAAAGTTGTAGAGTTGAATTGAGATGAGGAAATATTACATTGTTATCATTAACTAAGCATAGTGACTACTAAAAGATTATTACTGAAGAAATGTAAGCTATAAAAAAAGAATCACTGGGGGATGGTTAGGCATCAGACCTGGTGGTTCTCAGGATTACAACTGGGCTCTGAACTCAGAGATCATTCCTGTTGTGCTCATGGCACCATATGTGGTGCTGGGGATCAAACTTGTGCAGGTCTTGTGCAAAGCGATCACTCTAACTGCTACAAAATCATGCAGACTCCTTCAAAATTTTTTGCAAAGCAATACTTTTTCTCATCCAACTCATCATAGGTCAACTTGATTAAAGTCTAAAAAGAGCATATTTTAAATATAATTTGACGAAGATGCTGTGAGTTTATCTCTGTCTTACTATGATAGTTTTATTTTAAAATGCTTATGACTTTTTCTGGTGTAGACTATAATGATGATCTCATAATACTTTTTGTTCATCCACCTAAATGACTGTCCATTAATATTCCTTCCCATTATGAAAAAGTAAATGTACCAGAGATAGTAAAGATACCAAGAGATAGTAATTAGGTTAGGGTACATGCCTGGTATATGCCTACCTAAGTTTGATCCTACTACCATATGCCCCCTCCCCTACAAAGTTCTGGAAACTCCCAGGAGTCCCCAGCATCCAACACTGCAGAATCCTTTTGCAATTGCATTCTCCGGCCCTTACACTGAACCAATCAATTACCTGGTGGCTGAGAAATGCAAGTGGTGTCCTTTTACCATCCAGTTTGGAAAGCCATTGAACAAACAAACAATTTGAACACTTAACTACTTTTTGTTACCTAAAGTTTTAGGCTGTAAAAAGCACTTAAACGTTAGTTTAGTTTGTCCAGTTATTGCTATTTTTACAACAATCAAAATTCAAACACCTGCTACTTACAGGAAGAATTTGAAGCTCTAATTTGGTGTGAAATAATGATTCATTTAAATAGTACCAGGGTAATAAGTAAATATGGAATTTTTAACCTGTTTTTATGTGATTGGGATTTAAGGTATTAGATGCAGCATATTACATCTTTATATACTTTGTTCATACATATGTTTTAGGTTGTTAACACTGTGATTCTAAATTTTATTCCATAATTCATTGGTATTCCATAACGAGGAACCAAAGAACTTAAGCATTAAAATATTATTTCTATTATATAATTATTTGTTATTAATATTAAACATAATGTAAACAAAATTTTCCAGAACAATTATACATTCTAGATGTTGGAGTGCTTTATCTGGAAATGTTCTATTGAGTATCATCTTTTATCTGAGTAGGTATATTTCAGGAAGTGTTGTCTTCACTTTCTAAGTAGCCTGTGTATGCAGATTATTTTTAACAGTACCTACTTACATTTGTATGCTTTCCTAAAATTGATTTATTGAGCATATAGTGTTTATATTATTACCATGTCTACTTTACAATATAGAGAATGCCTTTATCCATCCCCAAATTGCCTGAATGTCAAGCAAAAAGATTAATTTATTGTTCTGGACACAGCTGCTAAATGAGAAATATGTGTTGGTAGACAGCTGCTCCATGTTAGGAAGGGGTATTCTGAGGTCATAGATGAGGAAAAGTAGGATGCTGAGTAAATAAGAATTTTCATTTAAATATTTGTCTTTTCTCTAACCAAATAATATGGAAAGGCATTGGTCTGGGTCAGTCTTATGAAATAAAAAGAAAGAGGATTAAAAAGAGTTCTCATAGGCAGTACTGGAAACTAAATGGTTTTCAAAAACTTAGGTTTATAGTAATTCTTTACACTCATACAAAATGCTTAATCTTCAAACTTTCTTTCAATTGAAATAAAAGCAATATCAAACAACAAAAGTAGTGAGGGTTAGTGATTGATAATTTTGAAATACAACTAACATTTTTGAAGGAAACCAAAATTTTATAGATTTATTGACTGGCCCCATAGCTAACATTTCTTTGCTACTCCATTCAGATTAGTAATATTTTGTTTAAAACTTTTTTTTGGAGTGAGAGCGTGGTGGGAGATGCAAAATGTACATCGGTGAATGGGTGGATATTGAAACATATGACTGAAACCAATTATGAACAACCTTGTAACTATGGGGAATAAAAAATAAATTTAAATTATTTTAGTCAAGTCTCTTATTTTATTTGAAATAAAATATTTTCCATTTTGAACCTCCTACTGATAAAATAATACCCATATTGGTTACAGAATAAATCTAATATATGTGAAATAATGTATAGATACAACACTATATTAGCATATCATACATAATTAAATGTATTATGTAGTATTTATACAGCATTTTATGTTTTCTACAAGTTAGTAAGAAAAAGTATTACTAATAAAGATATTTGTTATAATATATTTCATTTAATACAGTGTAATTTTAATATGAAAGGTAGTAATGATTGGAAATAGTTCTACTGTAAATAAAAGTTATTTATTTTTCAAAGTAAAATAAAATTTTATACTTCTCATATATATTTCAAAAATTAATTAATGATGTTTAAAAATCCATAAATAACATTTGTTCTATGATATTAGCATAATTAGATATTGGTTTGTCTGTTTAAGTTATAAAAATAATATATTTTAAAAATGCACAAAAGTGAAATTATTTAATTTGCTGTGAGTTACAGGTATGTTATAAAATTCATTGCTTTAATAATCTCCTCAAAATGCAAATACCATTTTTGACCTGAAAAACAAATGTTTTCTTGCATAAAATTTGATCTGAAAAAAATCTTTTTAAAAAGTCGGCATTCCCCTTTAGTTAAGTATTTGGTAAATATTCTTCATAAAGTAAATGCCCAGCAGTACCACAAAACAAATAAAACATACTTGAAGCAAGCAAAACACTTTTAAAAATTTAAATATTATGTTGCCCCCAAATCAATGAAACTTAAAATGGCTTGTTTTTCTCCAGTAATAAACTGACTTCTTGGGGCCGGAGCGATAGCCCAGTGGGTAGGGCATTTGCCTTGCATGCGGCTGGCTCATGCCGGCAC
Source organism: Cryptotis parvus (assembly GCA_021461705.1). Lineage (NCBI taxonomy): Eukaryota > Metazoa > Chordata > Mammalia > Eulipotyphla > Soricidae > Cryptotis > Cryptotis parvus. The sequence continues at coordinate 181,894 of JAJIBD010000388.1, forward strand.
GGGTTCGATCCCCGGCATCCCATATGGTCCCCCGAGCACCGCCAGGAGTAATTCCTGAGTGCAGAGCCAGGAGAAACCCCTGAGCATTGCTGGGTGTGACCCAAAAAGCAAAAAATAAATAAATAAATAAACTGAATTCTTAATTAACTGCGAGACCAGGAGAAATAGCTTGTCAGTTTTTTTGAAAGTGTGACAGAATTATTCTATTCACAGAAAATTTAGAAAGTGAATAACATTTGGGAACTAAAGTAACAAATATTTTACAATTTCCAATTTTTTTTAAATCCTACTTCCTATAAAGCTAAAGAGGCATTAATTAACTATTGTGTTAAGAGATTGTTAAAGATTTCTCATTGTTGTTAATAGCTTATCTCATTCTAACATTACTGGGAAGTAGATTTTATTTAAGAAATACTATTTTCTTTTTGTTTGGGGGCAAAACCTGACTGTGCTCAGAGGCTATTCCCAGCTATTGGTGTTCCTGCTGTTGCTCAGGAAGCCATATGCAATGTTGGGATTAAAACCACGCCTACTGTAAAGCAGTGAATGTGCTCAACATACTGAGCTACTTTCCAACCATCTTGGAAGATTGTAACCATCAAATAACTTTGCAATAAAGAAGTTTTATCTGTCTGTCTGCCACTTGAGTTGTTGCAGGTGTGGCTCAGTGCCCGGCTGCGTCAGCAGGTGGCATAGAGGAGACAGATTTGTTTACAGTCAGCACTCTGCCCTGTGGGCCCTGGATATTCATGGTCTGACATAGAAAAACACTGGATCCCCTGGGATGAACCCAGAGTCACAGCAGAGCCTGGCAAGCTACCCGTGGTGTAGGCCAAAGACAGTAACAATAATGGACCTCATTCCCAACAAATGGAGACATTACTGGTGCTAGCTCGAGCAAATCGATGACAACGGGAAGACAAGTAATACAAGTGATACATCTGTCTGTCTATGCTTCTGTGCATATTTATAGAAAGATTTTACATATTTATATTCATGTTACTATAGGGAATGACATAAAATGAAGTATTTATTAGTTAAAATTTTATATTAAGGCATTATTTTATAATCAGGGAAAAGAATTCCAAATATACAAGAGTATATGTTTATATATATATATATATGCAGATATGCACAGATACTTTGTATAGTATATAATGTCTTTATATAGAGTCTATATGCATTATGCATATGTCATTAAATAAGGTGACTCATGTTACTAAACCCAAATTATAACTTTAGTTCACATTTATCAACAGATTAACAAGCTGATTTTAAAGCTTTATCTATTTAATAAAAATTAGCCTTTCTGGGAGCATAGTGATAGTACAGAGAGCAGAGTATTTGCTTTGCATGTGGCCAGGTTCCATCTCCAGCATCCTGTGTGGTTCTCCGAGCACCACCAGCATTTATTTCAGAGCATTATCAGGTATGGCCCCCAAAGCCTAAAATTTAAAAGAAAATAAATAAAAATAAGCCTTTCTAATAAACCTTCATTTTTCAAGTATAGCAATTGTTGAAATATTTTTCATATTTATATTCATGTTATTATAGGGTATGACATAAAAAAGAAGTTTTAATTAGTTAAAAATTTCATATTAAAGCATTATTTTATAATCAAGGAAAAGAATTCCAAATATATAGTGTATTACTGTTCAAAGTACATTTTTGAGAAAAGTACAGTGTGAGTATGACTTAAAAAGAGAAAATCAAAGGATATCAAATTTTCAAGTATAAAAAGCTTGTTGGTATACATTTTAAATCAGTAGTCATGTCTCAAAGTCATAGACCTTTTGAAGTTTATTAACCTGAAAATAATTTAAAGAAAATGTTATTTTCAAAATGTGGAAGAGGATGCAGTCTTACAAAAAAATCCTAAAATAACATCAAAGGAAAAATGTGAAAAGAAGACACTGACGATAAAAAAAAAATGATTATTTTGTGGGCCAGAGCAATACTACAGTGAGTAGGTTACTTGCTTTGCATTTAGACAACCTGGGTTTGATTTCCAGCACTTACATAACTGAGCCCACCAGGAGTGGTCAAAGCTAGAAATAAACCCTGAGCAGTGCATTTTGTGGCTCAAAATCAAAAACAGAATACAATAACAAAAACAATAAAAATGAATATTTTGCTACTTATATTACTTTAGAATTTTTGAGTGAGAATAACACATTTAAACCAAAGATACAATTATAATCAACAAAGTACATTCTTGATAATCACTGTTTCTGAAAACTGACGTTCTTATCCTCTGAAATAATTTATTTTCCAGAAACTTTTATAAGCAATGAACTATGTAAAAGAACATCTAGTATACCTTGTAGTTTTGCTAGCAGCACTCTCAAGGCAAATGATGAAAATGTAAAATATAATATAGGAAATAACTATAAAAAGTTATTTCTGTAAACTGTAAAAGATAATATAGGAAATGTTCAAATAATATAGGAAATAACTTACTTTAATAAAGCCTTTAATAGGGACTTGAGTGATAGCACAGCAGGAAGGGTGTTTGCCTTGCACATGGCCAATCCAGGTTCTATCCCCCAGCATCCCGTATGGTTCCCTGAGCACCACCAGGAGTGACTCCTGAGGGCAAAGCCAGAAGTAACTGGCTAAAATTTATTTATGTAAATAAAAATTAAAATGAATAAAATCTGATATTATTTAAGATAATGTCTATAAAAAGTGAATAGTTTGATCAGTGAATGAGCAAATGAAATAGAACAGTTTAGCATCACATATTTCATAATAAGGTTAAATCCACATGTATCACTGTATCACTGTCTTCCCGTTCATCTTCAATTTGCTCGAGCTGGCACCAGTAACATCTCCATATGACCTGTCTCATGCATGTAGAGCCCAAGGGCACCTGCTTGCTCCAGGAACATAAAGAGCCTCAAATCATTCCATCAGGTCATGGGAATGAGGTCTATAATTGTTACTGGTATCTGGCATATCAAATACGACACGGGTAGCTTGCCAGGCTCTGCCATGAGGGTAGCATACTCTTGTAGTCATCTCAAAATCCAGCATTTATTGATGAACCGTATGGCCGCTTATGCTGCGCGAGCCGGGCTGTGAATTACCGGGAGCACCGCCAGGAGTAATTCCTGAGTGCAGAGTCAGGAGTAACCCCTGAGCATCGCGGGTGTGACCCAAAAAAGAAAAAATAAATAAATAAAATAAAATAAAATAAAATGTCTGTTGTAGGGCCGGAGGCGAAAGCCCAGCGGGTAGGGTGTTTGCTTTCACGCGGCCGGCCCATGATGGCCCAGGTTCAATCCCGGCATCCCATATGGTCCCCGAGCACCGCCAGGAGTAATTCCTGAGTGCAGAGCCAGGAGTAACCCCTGAGCATCGCTGGCTGTGACCCAAAAAAAGCAAAATAAATAAATGAATAAATAAATAAATAAATAAAATGCTGTAGGGCTGGAGCGATAGTCCAGTGGGTAGGACATTTGCCTTGCACGCGGCGGTCCATGCCAGCAGGCCTGGGTTCAATCCCTGGCATCCCATATGGTCCCCCGAGCACCGCCAGGAGTAATTTAAACTCAGTAAATCCACATGAGTTATAGGAAATAAAACTAAAGGAAGATAACATGTGAATAAAGGTAATGGAAGATAAAATGTGAATAAAGGCAATTCCACTGCAAATGAGTAAAATGTATCTTAGTAAATTAATTTTCATTCTCTTAAATATTCTTAAACACTTCAAGTTAAAGGAAAACCAGGTTCAGCAACACTAAGATATATATATATATATATATATATATATATCACGATCACGATCTTCCCGTTGATCATCTATTTGCTAGAGCGGGCACCAGTAATATCTCCATATGTCCTGTCTCATGCCAGTAGAGCCAGGGGCATCGGCTTGCTATAGGAACATAAAGAGCCTCAAACCATTATATTAGGTCATGGGAATGACCTAATGTAATTGTTACTGGAATTTGGCATATCAAATACAACACGAGAAGCTTGCCAGGGGAGGTAAACTCTTTTAAACGCCTCCCAAGCGCGGCCGCTTGCGGCTATTTTAAACGCCTCCAAATAAAGCATTTATTGATGACCGCTAGCGACGAGCCGGGCTGTGATAGGCTGGTCTGCTGGGTGGAGTTCTGACGAGGAGGGAAGTCCAAATGTGGAAAATGGCAGCGCCCGTGGAGTGAGGGGGGTGGTCTGGCTTGTTGTAAGGCTCTGCCGAGGTGGTGGGCCAGGGCTAGAACCCGCCATGCCTCCCGACTGCCTCATGAACGGCTGTGCACAGGGAGAGCAAGGAACAGCTCTGCCCCATGTCTGAGAGACTCTGGACCAGCATACCTGGGCCGATTGAGCAAAAAATAGTGCAGCATTTTCTGGAGGCAAATATGGAGGCACACCCAAGCTATGCTCAGACCTTGTTCCTGGCTCACTGCTTAGGAATTACTCCTGGCAGGGCATGGCATACCCACAGGGTACCTGGGATTGAACCTCGTTTGACCACAAGCACCTTACCCCCCTCAATGATAGCACTTGCCACAGAAAAGCAATAATCTTAAAGTTAAATATGTGTGTTCAGCACAAATATCTTGGTGTTTTTCAAATGTATTTTTAAAAATAAAGCACTAGTTTCTTAGAAATCTAGTAATATTTTGCTTCCTCTGTTAAAATTTGTGTGATACTGACTTCAGTTTGACTAGTCACAGTAAGCACATACTTTTGTGCATATGAAGCTTTTTAAGTTCTTTGTACTAAGTTTCTAAGCAGAGCATAATGTATATACTTATCTCCATTTGGGGCAGGAGCAATAGTACATTGAGTATTGTGTTAGCCTTGCAAGTACCTGACCTGGATTTGATCCCTAGCATTCCCAGAGCATTGCCAGGAGTATTTTCTGAGTGTAGATAGGAGTATGCAACCCCTGAACATTGCCAGGTGTGGCTTAAAAACAAAACAAAAAGTTACCCAAACTAATCTGTGATTTGTAAATTATTTATATTTAATAGTCTATAAGCCTATGAATAATTGGTATTTCACGTTTGGCCCCTCACTAGAATTTTGTTCATATATCCTTTGATACATAGCATATATGTCCTTCAATAATTTTGGAAGATAATGATAGTATCCTAATTCAAATTTAAAGTTAGTGCTAGTTTTTATGTCTACTCTAACATTTAAGAATAGTATTTGTTATTCTCAATTATGAACTCTCGTTTTTTTTAAACAGTGAAAATTAGTCTCTGATATTAGGATATGGAGGATGTAAGTACTGAATCATCTTTAGAGGAAAATCCCAGACACCTCTCTGCACTGTTTAATTTTCTTTCATCCCAACTATTTGCAACTTCAAATAAATAACCATCTATATGGCTTCACAGAACCACAAATGAAGGCTGATATTCTGTGATTATATCTGATCCATGTAAATGGGAGAGGAAGATGCATGTCAATGGGAGAGAAAAAGGCCCTTCTCTGAGAGCAAAGTAAATTACATTTTCCTTATTGTCATGTTTTTAAATTGCCCTAAGGCTCTCCAGGTTAAAGAGAGCCCAGTAAATTTAAACTCAGTTCTTTCATTGTGTGTTTTTTTTCCTGTTCACTGAAATTCACAATAGCTTTCTGCAGTCAAAGTCAATGAGCAAGAGCCAGGAAAATCGAGAATCATAAATATGCAAAAATTTAGGATTAGGCCATTCAGAAGGTTGTATTGCATCATTGGGAGTAAGATAGATGGGCTAGTTTCTGTGCCAGAGATTTCAAAGCATCCATCTTTTCTGGCAGCTTACTCCAGGCTGAGCATTATCTTAAAAATATGGTGAGTGAAAAAAGAAGGAGAATGGAAACGTGACTGAAGTTGTTAAAATTCATAGACTCAGAATATTGGTTACTAGCTAGGCCCTAATAACATTGTTAAGTAGATACATTTATCTTTAGACCTTTTCTCTATATAAGTCTGGATCAAAACTCAGCTCCTTAGCTATTATTACTGCATGTTGCCCTCAGGCTGCCCAAGGAGTTTTATTTTATCTTCTGCCTGTCTTTCTCAATACAGATCAGACCTGTGTAGCAGAGGGAGTAAGTTCAGCAAAAGTAGCTAGTGGGCTGTCAAGTAAACTCAGAATAAAAAAGTCCAAGGAGGTCGAGGTGAAGAGATAGCTGTGGGTCAGAGAGCTGCTCTCCATCAAGGTGATCAAACTGGAAACGGGTGCATAAATAGACAAACACAGTGCGTAAGAGGAAGTAGAATAAAGAAAGCAAGGGATCATATTTTGGTACAGCATCACAGAGACAATTCACTGAGAAAACTCATCTCTGCACTACTAAGCAACTTAAGTAGTTCTTTTTTAGAGCAAGAATAATTTTAGTGAAGGGACACTCCTACCGAAATATTAGATAGTAACTGAGAAGTTTATGATCTGATCAGGAAGTTCTTACAAGTAATGCATTCATACTCCTTCCTCGGCCCTATTCAATTTCCCTTACAAATCATGAGAAACTAAGGTGTGGGTTGAATATAATCAACTTAAGTTGCTGCTTATTCGATATCATGCATTTTCATTGGAAAAGCTTATTAAAATATAGAAAAATACTTAAAAAAAGCTTAAAACAGAAAACTTATTAGTGGTTATCAACTCTGTATCAGATTCAAATGATGTTTTATTTAGAAGTACTTTTTTTCATAAGACATCAAAATCCAAATCAGTGTAGCTTAATGGAGAAATTCTTTGTTATTCCAAGTAACTGAAAGATATAAGATTAAAGATGAATTAGGCAGAAGTGGTATCTAGATACATTCTGCATTATTAGTAAATTATTTTTATTTCCTTTGCATCATTTTCTTAAATCATAGACCAGTAGTCCTCAAAGTCCTCAAGTTGTACTCATTATTGATGGTCAGAAGCTAAATGGTCAACCTTATTTTTACTTCAGTAACTTAAGATAAATTACTGTGCTCTTTCTCAAGTTCATTAGTAAAAAAAAGTGTAGTTGATTCACATTGATATGTATTCAATAATATATCTTTTGCTGGATGACATACAGGTTCATGGGTATTTGAAATAATTCATGGAGAGATTTCAAAGTATAAGAGAAGTCTACTAAGAAAGCAGTATGCTTATCAATATAATGTAAGATTATGCTTATCAATATAATGCATCTTTCCTCTGGAACTTGTGAATGGAATCAGGAACTATTTGATGTGGTACTAGGGCTTATTTCCTCCATACTGGTTTTATAATTATTTCATAATGTGTTGAAAAGTACTCTTTTGTGATGACATTCATTCTTTTTTATTTAATTTGCCTGTGTCTCAAAATTGAAGTCTAATTTTTCAGTATTCATGACTTCTGAAAATTAATCAACCTTGCATTTTAAATCTCTGACATGTTTCTAATTCAAAGGCAGGATAAGAACCATTACAACCCCTTGAATTCTTAATGTAAATAAATGAATGAATTGACATGCTAGAAAGGCAGATATATAAGGATAAGAAAATAAAAAAGTCTTATTTTCATGTTATAGAGAATATGGTTAAGTGACAACCTCAGTGACTCTCAGTTCTCTGTGGTTTATCCACTAAGCAAAGACATTTTATTTACTCATCTACTGATTCTTTCTAGCTATTATATTTTGGTCATATTGTGATGTCATTTATTATTAATTAACTGAGAGCTTCATCTGACATAGGACTTGTTGCTTAAAGAATACACCATGGGGCAACTACTTTAATATCATCGGGGAGTAATTTAGAAATGCAGAATCAGACTTTATAGAGACCGAATAATCCGGATCTGCTTTTTAAGGAGATTCCCCAGGCAGCTCATAGGCACATTAAAATTTGAGCAACATCAGTCTAGACAGTATTCATGCTACTGATAGTGATTCCGAAACCACTGGAGAACAGATTTAAATTGGCGATTCCTCAAAGGCTCCTTACCCTGAGCGAGTAATTGATTAAATTTGGGCTACAGCTGAGGGATCCGATTTAAATTCACTTCAGGTAACTCATATCCATCTGCATTGATCTTATCTGATATGTCACTATATATGAACACATATAAATGATTCAGTCAATACCTCGCAAGTCTGTAAACCCTATCAGTGATTAGTTTACAAAGGTGATGTTTGCTATCATTTCTACCTGGCTGTATTAAGGGAATATGGGAAATAATATTTAGTTTAATAAACAAATGTAGAGACTTTATCTTTTTTTCTGAGGTATCCACTATTCGGGTCTCCCGAAGGGGAATTGAAAGAGCTATGCTTGGAATATCACGCCTCACTCAAGTGAAAGAAGGAATCAGGAGCTCTGACCTCTGTCGCTGTTCCAGAGTCAGAGAATCTGTCTCGTTTGCCAAGGCATCAAAAAATCAGATGGGCTGGACACTAATGCAATTTATGAGACAACTGCTGGACTAGAGCCGTTACTGACTGGATCCACGTGATGTCAAAAGATCACGTGGCCGCCCACCTATAAGATGGTCAGACTTCTTCATCAAGACCCTGAATGAACGGTTTGAGGCTCTTCGTATTCCTGAAGCAATCAGATGTCATTGGGCTACACTGGCACGTGAAAGGGTCCAATGGAAATACTACTGGTGCCTGCTCGAGCAATTCTATGAATAATGGGTTGTCAAGTGATCAAGTGATCCACTATGATTTACAATACTGTTAATTGTAGCTTTTGTAAATACATCGTTCTAGCACCATGCTCTTTACCAAAGTGCCAGTTTTCCTTCAACAGTGTTCCAAGGACTCCAATCCAAAAGCTACCTCTTCCTCCCAGTATGCTCAGTTCAATAGATAAAACCTCTCATTCTGATTCCTTGGCCATTTGGTATTCCTTACTACGTTTCTTTTTTTTTTCACATATGAAAACTTTTGATTATGAATATGATGGCAGTGACACATATATAGATAAATAAAACTAAGTTTCCGAATTCCAAAAAAATTACCAATCAGTAAGTTTAAAAAATGTTTAAAAACTGTGTAGTTTATAGATACTATGTTTAAAATATAATAGTATGAACATTTAAGCTTTAGTAGCTGTTAAAATAATCATGAAATAGATAAAACCTGCATATATAGAATTTAGTAAAAGTGAGAAGTTAAAGAAATGGAAAGTATGAGTAGGACTGTAAAATTATAAAAGCATATTTTATCCTAAGAATATAATATTGGTTCATATAAAATATTACATTATAAATAATGGTTAAATTAGCATTAATTAGAAAAGTAAAAAACTCTCTTAGACAAAGATGAATTACCTGAATAGGCATAGAAAGAATGTTCAAAGTAAATAAAACATTAATTTATTATTTAAAATATATGAAAAGCTTAGCAGCAATGAATAAGCAAACCTTTCTTAATCTAGCAGAGCACAGCAGTAAGTGCTGTGAGCAGATGCCATACTCAGTAGCAAAGTATTGAGAAGTTGTCTAGCTTTAAGTGTCTATTGATTCAGATACACTGGTTTCAAAACTATGAATTCCCTAAACTTTTGCTTGTCCTTGAGATATTGTTGCTTTAAATCAAAATATTTATTTAGATGGCTAGAGTATTTTTTGAGGTTTTCTTTGAGTTTATTATTTTTTTTTTTTTGTCGCACCCAGCAATGCTCAGGGGCTATTCCTGGCTCTGCACTCAGGAGTTACTCCTGGCAGTGCTCAGGGACCATATGGGATGCAGGGGATTGAACTTGGGTCAGGCCACAAGCAAGGCAAATGCCTTAAATGCTGAACTATCGCTCTGGCCCCAAGTTTATTTCTTTTTCTTCCTTTTATATCTTTCTTTCTTTTTTTTTTTTGCTACATTCCACCATTCTCTTCTAGTCCATTGAGTCTCATTTAACAGATCTGTTATAAATCTCAAAGAAGATCTTTGTAGGTAGGCTCATTCTTGTTGTTTTCAATGTTCTGCCCCTGACTATGGCCTTTGTCATTCTGACAGTGATGTGTCTTGGAGTTTTTCTAATTCGTTTGTTTTCACTGAGATCCTTCAGGCCTGGATATTGGTTCCCTGCAATCTTAAACTCTGAGAAATTCTTTCATGTGATTTTTATGTTGGTTTTTCATTGGCTTACTTTCCTGTTTCTTGGGGAAGCCAATGATTCTTAAATTTTTCCTTTTGAACTCATCCCATAAATTTGAGGTAGGATTCATTTATTTCTTTACAGACTTTTTCCTCCTTTGTTGTTTTCTGACATTTGATACATGTCTATCTGGAGCTCAAAATCTTTCCCTCAACTGTTGTTACCTTAGAACGCAGGCCTTTGAATAAGTTTTTTAATTGACCTATCATGCTTTATCTCTTCTGATTATAGTTTTCTCATAACCACCCTCATTCTTTCTTGTGATTTGCTGAATAACTGTGCCACCATTTCTCTGAGCTCATTACACTTGCCATCCTGGGTCTAAGCACATTACCAGAGTGCTTACATAAGTTGGTACTGATTGAGTGCTATTATTTTCACTCATTGAGCTCGATGGCTTTCCCAATGGAGTTTGCGTGCTCTGAAGGTAAATTGTATTTTTCCTCATTGGTCATCTCTGAAAGATTAGGCTGGGTGTTTTTTTTCTTTTTCATTTGCCATAGTCGAAGTCCATAGTCGAAGTCCATAGTCGAAGTCCATAGTCGAAGTCCATAGTCGAAGTCCATAGTTGAAGACAGGAGGTGTAAGTTTCTGGCATTGTGAGGAGTGCTGGGGACAGTGGGTTTAAACCCTTTGATTTAGATATGGTCAGCGAGATACCATATCTGCCACCGCAGCAGAGCCACACAACAAGCCAGATGACCTCCCCACTCCATCGTGCCACCATTTTCCACATCCAGACTTCCCTCTTGTCAGAATTCCACCCAGCGACAGCCTATCACAGCCCGGATCAACGACACCCACCCTGCAGCAGTTTTTTTTCTATCTGGTCCAGGTATGCAGATCCAGAGACTTACAGACATGGGGCAGAGCTGTTACTTGCTCTCCCTGTGCCCAGCCGCTCACGAGGCGCCTGGGAGGGGATGGCGGGTTCTAGCTCTGGCCCGCCACCCCAGCAGAGCCACACAACAAACCAGATGACCTCCCCCCACTCCATCAGGCTGCCATTTTCAACATCCAGACTTCCCTCTCGTCAGAACTCTACCCAGCCACAGCCTATCACAGCCCATCTTGCACGGCCACCAGTAGTTGCGTGGTTCATCTATAAATGCTATATTTAGAGGTGACTACAAAGGTATACCACCTGCACAGCAAGCCTGGCAAGCTGCCCGTGTTGTAATTGATATGCCAAATATCAGTACCAATTATATTTGTTCATTCCCATGACCTAATATAATAGTTTGAGGCTCTTTATGTTCCTGGAGTGAGCAGATGCCCTTGGGCTCTCTAGCATGAGACAGGAAATATGGAGATATTACTGGTGCCCACTCGAGCAAATAGATGATCAACAGGAGGATTGTGATAATGTGATAGTGATGGTAAGCGATATACAGATTCAGTGAGTCTATGTGCAGCTGCAAAGCTGAGTGATCACACAGAAGCTCTGAGATGTCGATGCGGGCCTCCTGAGATAGAAAAAGTTCTTCTGTAAAAATTATATTTTAAGTCAGTATAGGCAGCAATCTTTTTTCAAGACTGGCCCAGGTATGCTGATCCAGAGACTCACAGACATCTGGCAGAGCTTTTACAGGCTCTCCCTGTGCCCAGCCGCTCATGAGGCGCCCAGGAGGGATGGCGGGTTCTAGCCCTGGCCCGCCACCCCAGCAGAGACTCGCAACAAGCCAGACGACCCACCACTCCACGAAAGTTGCCATTTTCCACATCTGGACTTCCCAGAACTCCATCCAGCAGAATAGCCTATTACAGCTTGGTTTGCGCGGCCACAGGCAGCCGTGTGGTTCATCAATAAATGCTGGATTTAGAGGTGACTACAAGAGTATGCCACCTGCACAGCAGAGCCTGGCAAGCTACCCGTGTCATATTTGATATGCCAAATACCAGTAACAATTATAGACCTCATTCCCATGACCTGATAGAATGGTTTGAGATTCTTTATGTTCCTGGAGCAAGCAGATGTCCTTGGACTCTACTAGCATGAGACAGGACATATGGAAATGTTACTGGTGCCCGCTGGAGCAAACTGATGATGAACGGGAAGACAGTGATACAGTGAAGTCACTATAATAGAAATATCAGGAAAGTCAGGGATTATCTAAATATCTAAACATATTTTGGGTAAATCATGTAAAATGTTGAGAATTCAGTGAAATATTTACCCTTTTAAAGTAGTCACAAAATATATAGTTAGATTTGTTTGGTCATTTGTTATAATAAAATCACTATGTACTGATAGCAAGTGGTACAGTCTTTGAAATACAGACTTTGCACTCAATTAAACAAGTAATTTCTATTTTTAATGTTTAACTGAGAAACATTGTTAAAAGGTTATTTGTACTGCCAAATGCTTTTGTGATATGTATGTAGTATGCATAATGATGTAAAGAATTCCTCAAAATCCACAACTCACACAATTGAATAAATTAGTTTAATCAGTTCTGAAGAATATGTTAATGGTTACCTAGGTGATAGAGGTTATTATTTTAACTTATTGAGTAAGTCATTTTAAAATCTTGAATTGGTGGCATTTTAAATTAATATGTCATATTTTGAAAAATCGTGCTTTGTATTGATTATGTTGGTTATTAAAAATTTAAAGTATCTACTCGACAAGAAACATTATAATAAAAAATAAGCTTTGCTATAATCACAATATATTGACAGGTTTATTCAAATATATACAAAACAAAATAGCTAAGACTTTACTATAAAATAAGCTCATTCTTAGAAAATCGCTAGATGCTTTTTATTAATTTTGTTTACAATGATAACTGCATCTAACTATTTTCTACCAGAGATAGTTCCCAGGCTTCTCTCCCATATTTACACATGTGAGCTAAACTAAAAAAAATTGAGAAATTATGTTTGTCTATGGTTACTAACGGCACCAGGAGAAACAAAGAACTTGGAAAAGTACATGATTAATTTAAAGGAGGCTCAGTCACTGATTGCTTATTATTGCCCAACTGGGCTAGCAATTCAGTGTAAAAAGATGCAATGCTGTTTGGGCCCTGCAGTGCTGGGGATATCGAGCCACCCCAGAAGTACTAGGAGATTTCATGTACTGCACTTGCAATACTCAAATCTTGTGGTGCCAAAGAATCCATTCAGAGCAAGAATGCCTAGCATATTCCCTAACTGCTGTACTACTTCTTACGACTATTACCACAAGATATGAACACTCAGGGTATTATTGATAGAAAAAAAGAACCAAGCCAATGAAATGAATCTTCATTTCATTATTTGTACAAACATTTAGATTAGCTATTGTGTGTTCCTGTGCATCATTGATACTAGTGCATTGTCCTGTGCTATGGGAATGAGAAGTTTTCCAATTATATCTAAGAGTTACAATTTAAACATCAAAAAGTCAGTAAAGTCTATACATCTCAGATATCCGGCTTTTGAAGACCAGATATCTTTTGAAGGCATAGACCAATTGCCAAGATTTCATTATTTAAATGTATAAAATATTACAAATATGTCAAAACTGTTACTTAAAAATTAATATAAATAATCTCTAAATTCTGTAATAAGTAGGAATGCAAAATAACTATAATTGTTCCTAAGATGTAAAACAAAAGGAATAGAAATTTTAGATGTTTTCTCAAGTAAATCGAATATCCCATATTAAAATCTTGTCCCTAATCATTTCTTCTGATAAGATATAGTCAAATTTTATTACTGATATAATGCAATCAACTAATAGTTTATTTTGGAGAAAATATCTATGAATCAATTTTTCTATAAAGCAAAAGTATTTTTTATTAAATATTTTATTTTACCACCGTGAGATATACAATTACAACGTTGTTCATGTTTAGAGCTTTTGGTCACATAGTGTTCCAGCACCTGCCCTCCACCAGTGCCCATTTCCTACCACCAATGTTCCAAATTCCCTCCCCCCCTCCCATAGCCTGCCTTAATGGCAGGTTCTTTATCTCTTTCTCTCTCTCCCTCTTTCTCTTTCCCTTCTCTTACACATTGTGGGTTGCACTACATACACTTAGAGGCCATCATGTACATCTTTTTGCCTGTATTTAATACTCAGTTCTAGGTCTATTAACCACCCTTTTGACATTTTTTCACACGTTTCCTTCTCTGTCTTACCTAACCTCTGACTCCCAAATGCTTGTGGTAATTTCCACTTTTGGTAAACCTTTCTGATCCATGTTTCGCCTGACACTGGATTTTGGTGTCATAATCTGTATGTGTATATATATATATATATATATATATATATATATATATATGGATTTTGGTGTCATAATATGTATGTATGCATATATATATGTCATGCAAATAAACACAGTCATTCTATATCTCTCTCTTTCCTTCTGACTAATTTCACTCAATATGATCCTTTCCATGTCCATTCATTTATAGGCAAATTTCATAACTTCATTTTTCCTAACAGCTGCATAGTATTCCATTGTATAGATGTACCACAGTTTCTATATCCAGTCATCAATTGTCGGGCATACTGGTTGTTTCCAGGTTCTGGCTATTGTGAATAGTGCTGCTATGATAATAAAAGTGCGGATTGTGTTTCCACTGTGTGTGTTTGGCTTCCCAGGGTATATTCTCAGGAGTGGTATGGCTGGGTCAAAAGGGAGCTCAATTTCTAGTTTTTGGAGGAATGTCTATATTGTTTTCCAGAAAGGTTGTACAAGTCGACATTCCCACCAACAATGTATGAGAGTCCCCTTTTCCCTGCATCCACGCCAGCACTTGTTGCTTTTACCCTTTTGGATATGGGCCAGTCTCTGTGGTGTGAGGTGATATCTCATTGTTGTTTTGATTTGCATCTTTCTGATGATTAGTGATGATGAGCATATTTTCATACGCCTTTTGGCCTTCGAATTTCTTCCTTGACAAAGTTTCTGTTCATCTCTTCTCCTCATTTTTTCATGGGGTTGTCTGTTTTCTTCTTATATAGCTGTACCAGTGCCTGATATATCCTGGATATTAACCCCTTATCAGATGGGTATTGGGTGAATATTCATTCCCATTCTTTGGACTGTCTTTCTATCTTGGTCACTGTTTCTTTCGAGGTGCAGAAGCTCTTTAGTTTCATGTAGTCCCATATGTTTATCTTTTCTTCTAGTTGCTTTGTTAATGGTGTTTAACCTTTGAATATGTCTTTAGCTTCAATGTTGTGGAGGGTTTTTCCTATATTTTCCTCAATAGACTTCATGGATTCAGGTCTGATATTTAGATCTTTAAACCATTTTGATCTGATTTTTTTTGCAAGGTGTTAGACACAGGTCCAAATTCATTTTTTACATGTAGCTGTCCATTTTCCCAGCACCACTTGTTGAAGAGTCTTTTCTTACTCCAGTTTGGACTCTTTGCATCTTTATCAAAGATTAACTGATCATGTCTTTGAGGGTGGGTGTCAGGATACTGAACTCTATTCCATAGGTCCACAGGTCTGTTTATATTCCAGTACCATGCTGTTTTAATTACTGCTGCTTTGAAGTACAGTTTGAGGTTAGGAAAGGTGATACCTCCCATCTTCTTTTTCCTAATGATTGCTTTAGCTATCCGTGGGGGTTTATTATTCCATACAAATTTCAGGAGTATTTGGTCAGTTTCTTTGAAGAATGTAATGGGTTTCCTTATAGGGACCACATTGAATCTGTACAAGGCTCTAGGGAGTATTACCATCTTGGCAATGTTAATTCTCCCCATCCATGTGCAGGGAATGTGTTTCCGTTTCCTCTTATCCTCTTTTATTTCTTGAAGTAGTGGCTTGTAGTTCTCTTTGTATAAGTCCTTTACATACTTGGTTAAGCTGATTCCTGGTATTTGATTTTCTGTGGCACAATTAAAGCAAAATATTTTTAAAATGTCCAGTATCCTTAAGCTTAGTTTTTTAGTGTTTAAAAAAATCTTTATAAAACAAAATATATTACATGTGTTGAAAATTAAATGACTATTTAGAATTCATATTGAAATTGCATGATTTCCCGTAGCATTCTAATAGAATATAAAAATTGATAAGAAATAGAACATTACCATTTAACCAAAATCTCAAGTTTACTTATATTAGTATTTAATTATTTGAGAGTTGTGTAGTAAAGAACAAGTTAGAATTGATCCATAAAGACCTTCCTAATGATTCATAGACATGCCCCAACATTTTAAGTTAAATATGCATATTTACAACTGGTTAATTTAGATAATTTGTTTTTCAAACCATATTTTAAAGACATTAGTCCATAGACAAGATAAAAAATCTACAGGGTAATCAGAAGTTTATACACATAATAGTCAGGTATCATTGATTAAATTTGGATATTGGTACTAGTATTAAATGTATAGTAAAATAGATAATTATTTCTCTTATCAAATTTAGACTTTAATGATGGACAATTAATAGTAAAACTGATTATGGTCAATATTTTATTATGTTTACTTGATAGAAGGTATTAGAAGTAAGTTACTTTTAATTTTAATTATATTTTACATTTAATTTTTTTTTTTTTTTGCTTTTTTTGTGTCGCACCTGGCGATGCTCAAGGGTTACTCCTGGCTCTGCACTAAGGATTACTCCTGGCACTGCTCAGGGGACCATATGGGATGCCACAAGGCAAACACCCTACCCACTGGGCTATCGCTCTGGCCCCTACAGTTAAATTTTAATTTAGTTCAATATTAATATAAAATCTATATGTTAAGTTCTGTTATTAACCCATTTCAAATGAGTAAATGAAGTTCATGCAAATTAGTAAGAATGGTGATCATATTTAAATTGTGCAAACTGACTTAAGTATTGGTTATCTCAAACACAAAACTAAATTTCCAGTACTTAATTGATTAATCATGCTGGTGCTTAATCCTAGGACCCAACATGCAATTCATGTGATCTATTACTAAGAAAGTTTTTTATACTCATCAGAGTTAAAATATTTTATGATTATTGCAATAACTTATATATCCTTAGATTTTCCTAAAATTACTTAGTATTTTAACTCTGGGTGCCCTGGGATGGACCCAGAGACACAGCAGAGCCTGGAAAGCTACCTGTGGTGTATTTGATATACCAAAAACACCAATAATAATGAACCTCATTCCTAATGAATGGAGACATTACTGGTGCCCGCTCAAGCAAATTGATGAGCGGCAGAAAGACAAGTTAGCTCTGCCATGGCAATATATTATATTGTTTCTTTGCTTTTTGATTGTTTGTGAAGGATGGAAGGCACATGTGACAGTGTCCATGCCTTTTTCCTAGTTCTTTCTCAGGCATCACTCCTGGCTGGGCTCAGGAGACCATACGCGATGCCAGGGATCTAAACAGGGTTGGCTCTCTGCCAGACAAAGGCCCTATTCACTGTACTCTCACTCATAGAAATCTTAATTTAAATAATATGTACTGCTAATTGTTGGTAAAGTTTCTTCTAAGACCCACATAGATTGTTTGACCTTTAGTGCCCTAGCGCAGGGTGACACTTACTGGAAAAAACATTTAGTTTAAGTAAATTGAGTAAAGCCTATCGAGCCCTTCAAGGGGACTTTTCCCACAATTAATGGAATTAACACAATGTGAAAACATTCACCTGTCTATGGAAATTTCTAATGTAACTAGGAGTTAATATAAAATTTTATTCTTCTTTTAAACATTAAAAAATCACAGAACAATGAATTTCTACCTTTAATGACTTAATCATATCAACTTAATTTTGTATTCACATACAAGTGGCTCTTAGCTTGAAAAGAGCAATTTCAAGTAAAATATCATACATTATTAACGTATGAAGAAAATATTCTTCTGATGTCTAAATCAGTTACCATGATGCTTTTCGTATGGACAGGTATTCGCATATTCATCCTTTTTTGAGATGGAACACACGCAACATAGAGACTTCATTGGATTACTCAGATATCTGATAGCCAGAGATAATGGCATTAGTGGTGACCTCTGACCTCCAAAGAAAACATGCTGTTGCAATAAAACATACACAGAGACATTTATCTTTCTATGTGAGTTATCAGAAATGATTTCTGTTTCAGATGAGCAAAATATTATAGATATGTGTATGCATTTACAGTGTCAGCTGTGCTTGATTATATTTGCTTTTATAGAAAATCTTCAAGTGATCATCAGTTACAAAAATTAGTTGCTGGTGGTACTGCAGAAATATGCTATGTATCTCATCATATTTTACGGAGATGTAGAGAGTTTAGTGAGTGTTAATCTGTGACTCTGATTTAGAAAGATCTGAATGTATCTTACTTTGAGGATGGATGAACTGTATAATCAGGAAAAAATTGATGTTTCTTTGATTTGGCTCTGAGTTGCAGAATTTGTGTTGTGTCTATTCCATTTCACATGAACTAAAAAGTAAGTAATATGAAATTTTACAGCCATTTGGGGGAGCATAATATTAATTAATTTATCACCTCAACTCATTCTCCTATTGGATTAGAGAATCTCTTTATCTTTGTTTTATTATTGTGATTGAATAACAGAAATAGGAAAATATGCATGTGATAATAAACATATACACATTTAAATAGACAAACAAAATCTTTATTCTAAGTAACAATTTTAAGATTTTCTTACTAACTTAAAACATTTATGCCCATTTTATATACAAACTATTCCTACTAGGAGTATAATAATTGTATCTTTGGGATGACTTCATTAGCTGATTCAAAGATGACACTAAATAATTGAAATTTTACTTACTTTATTGGTCTTATTCATAAAAAATCCTATTGATTTGAATAAGTTATAAGAACAAGGATGAATCAGGAGGAGAGAATTTCTGAGGGGTTTTATTATTGTTTTCCAGAAATACCAGGAACTAAACCCAATGATATCTAAGATCTCAATCGAGGAGACTTTCAAATTTGTTTTTTCAGCTTGTAAAATATTTAACCATATAGATCACTAAGATTTGAAATGTTTATATGTACACCTCTAAGAGCAAACAATCATTGTATAGTGGGACCACTGTATCACTGTATCATGTCTTACCGTTATCATTGATTTGCTCGAGCGTGCACCAGTAATATCTCCATATGACCTGTCTCATGCTAGTAGAGCCCAAGGGCATCTGCTGCTCCAGGAACATAAAGAGCCTCAAACCATTCCATCAGGTCATGGGAATGGGGTCTACAATTGTTACTGGTATCTGGCATATCAAATACAACATGGGTAGCTTGCCAGGCTCTGCTGTGCAGGTAGCATACTCTTGTAGACATATCAAAATTCAGCATTTGGGCCAGAGCGTAAGCCCAGCGGCTAGGGTGTTTGCCTTGCACGCAGCCGGCCCATGCCGGCCCGGGTTCGAGCACCGCCAGGAGTGACTCCTTAGTGCAGAGCCAGGAGTAACCCCTGAGCATCTCCGGGTGTGACCCAAAAAGCAAAAAAAAAAAAAAAATCAGCATTTATTGATGAACCGTGCGGCTGCAAGGCGGGCTGTAATATGCTGGTCTGCTGGGTGGAGTTCTGATGATGGGGAAGTCCGATGTGGAAAATGGAGGCCCTCATGGAATGGGGGGTTGTCTGGCTTGTTGTGAGGCTCTGCTGGGGTGGCGGGCCAGGGCTAGTACCCTCCATCCCTCTTGGGCACCTCATGAGCGCCTGGGCACCAGGAGAGCCAGTAGCGGCACTGCCCCATGTCTGTCTCAGGCTGTGCATCCTGGGGCCTCTCCCCCGGAACCCCCTGCTCCTTGGAAGCTTCTGACTATTCTTTTATTGGGTCCCGATGCCCTTTGCTACCGTTTTCGTAAAACTAGGGGCCACAAACACTTTGTATAGTGGTATATTAGATAAATCATATTATGATTGAAATATTTTGAGTAACTCCATTTTAAAAGATCTATTAAAAACATGAAATTATTGTTATTAATATCATGTCTTAGAAAACCAATATATAAATTTGGGATTGAACAGAAAATTAGAAAATGTTAAAATATGCAGGGGTATTTTTATATGTTAATTTATTTATTAAATTGAATTGGTCTTTGGAGTGAGAGTACAGTAGGTTGAGCACTTGTGTTTCAAGCAGCCAACCTTGGTTTAATCAATGCATTCCATATGCCCCACCCACCCCTCCACCCAGCTCATTAGTAGGTGCAGGAATCAGTAGGTGCAGGAGTAAGCCTTGAGCACCACTGTGTGTGGCCCTAAACAAGAAGAAAGTGGAAAAGGAAGAATAAGTAGGAGGAGGAAAAGGTAGAGAAGGAAAAAGGAGGAGGAGGTGGAAAAGGAAGAGGAGGAGGAAAAAAAAGATTGGAATTTTAATGATATCTGCAAATAATTTCAAAGTAACTCTGAGGATTAGTGTTCACTGAAGTGGCTTGAGATAGACCAACTTTTCAAAATCCCGTGTATTTGGCACTTGGCTGTATCTATATTTAGGCTGAGCATCTATTGTACCTTTAATATGTACCTGTGTCTAGTGACTACTTAATGGAATAGTGTAAATAGTAACAAAGAATGCAGACTTTTCTTGGAAACAGCAGTCTCTAAAGTGATTAGAAAAACATTTTTAATACTCCCCAGTTGTCTCTGAGCACCAAATGAGTTTATTTGGAGGAGGACCAAAAACGTGACATTCAATAGGAATAGGAGTGAGCAGCTGGTTGAAGTCTAGGGTACTAATTCTTCTTTCTGTACGTGTAGGATCTTTGTTTCAAGAAGTGGGCTTAGGTGGTCTTTCCCTGGAGAGCTAGACCTCTTTACCTGATTCAGGCTTCCACTACATTCCATTCTTTTGTGGTTAACTATCATGATGGATCTTCAGCAGCTAAGGGAGAGTCCATAAACTGAAGACAAAGGGAATTGGGGTTATATGCTTCATTGTTGTTTACTAATTTTTTTATGCATAAGAATGTTGACCCTATTGATTCTGCATAAGACAGAGAACTTGGGTCTTTTGATCATCAGTCCTGTGGGTTGCTATTTTTGCTGGGAATATAAGACAGATTTGGAAGATCCTTTTGCCTGGTACTTGCTATCTTTTTTTGATGAGAGTAGTTTCTAGACCCATCAAGACACTTTCCTCCCCTGACAGACTGTTCATTTTGTATCTTTAGAGAAAAGCAAAGGATTCAAATTTTCAGCAGAAGGGTTATCTTGTCGTTTAGGGAACATTTGTTAATTCATGAAAAATTGTACCTAATTATGACTGGTTCATCACTAGGCAATAGAATGGACAGTTATCAAAGAGTAGAATCATGAATAATGATACGAATGCTTACCCAGACTGTAACATTGTGACATAAGAAATATATTTCTCATAGGCATTGATATTTACCTATAGTTCCTGTTTCACAGATCCCTAAAGCAATGAACTCTTAAAAGTATTAAGAATGATAAAGAATCTCTTGTTATACTCATGAAGTGACTTTTGGGAAAGCAATTGAAAATAGGTTGGTTGTCAAGAGAACCAAATATATGATAGGAAGGTTAAAATACCCAGTGTCAACTCCAAACATCTTGGGTCAGGAGCTAGAGAGTGAGTTCAATGACTGAGGACCCAAGGATTAGCCAGTTGACTAATGGAGTCTTCAGAAAAGTTCTCTCTATCTAATTGACTGCTTTTGGGGAAAGTATTATGGAAGACCTTTAATAAATATGTAGGCAGACTAGCCAGAGCTCATTTAAGAGTTTGCTTCTAGGGCATTGAAATGGAGGGTAGACATGAGGAATGTGTCTATAACCTGTGGAACTGTTATTATCTCCAGTTTTTTTTTCTTTTTGGGTCACACCTGGCAATGCTCAGGGGTTACTCCTGGTTCGGCACTCAGGAATTACTCCTGGTGGTGTTTGGGGACCATATGGGTTGCTGGGGATCGAACCCAGGCTGGCATGGGCTGGCCGCATGCAAGGCAAACGCCCTAGCCGCTGGGTTATCGCTTTGGCCCTATCTCCAGTTTTTAAACTAAGTTTTCTCAGAAAGCCACCATGGTGTAAGATAATTGCCTATTGTTGGGAAATCTTTCCATAAAATCAAATTGGAATTGGGTTTAAGAATCCTCAACACAATGTATAATTAAAGGGTAAACTAAAAAAAAAAAAAAGTATCTATTTCTTAACAGGTAAATGAAAGCTGGTAACTATCTTTTCTGAAGCTCTTTAGGATTTTCCTGTTTGGTCTTTATTTTAGAGTTCTGAGAAATTGTAAAATGCAAATTCAAATTTGCAAATGAAGAATTTAAAATGTGTACAGTAATTATCATCATCTCAGACCATCTGTGGAATAAAGTTTTGATAAATAAATAAGTAAACCTCATTAGCATTTTTCCAAGAAAATAGCATGATATGTAAGATTAAGTCACTTTTCAGAGGTAGTAATCATATTTGTAAACTTTAATCTCAAATTTAGTCATATCAAAAATCAAGCCACTTCATTTTCTAAGCTTTAGCAATGTATATGTACACTGAATCCAACAGCAAGTTGAGTATATTTGTAAAACCTGATATTTAGAAAATATGAAACATCTAACTTATTTTATGAAATATGTCATAATTTTATGCAGTAATTATTAGTTAAATGCAATGCCACATTCTGATTATAAACATAGCTTAGAGTGAATATTTCTGGATGATTATCCGACTGAATGATTGTTGCAGTTCATTTCATAAATTTTTAATTTAATATGTAAGAGTTAAATCTTTCAAAATTAAAATGACATCATTATTGAGGAATCATAATCTGTATTGAGAGTAATTGAAATAAAACATAATTATAGTTTTTGATCAATTTTATACTGAAAATGGTAACAACATATCTCCATTCATATATTTTTGTGCCTTTTCAAATTACTCTAATTTTGAGTAACTCCAATTTTCTCCTTATTCCAATGAATATGTGATTAATTTAGCAATGTTAAGAAGGATGTTTCCTCTGTGACATCTATAATCTATTAAAATTTAGACTTCTTATTAGAATGACAAAGTAGAGATGATACTTAAGGTTTAAATTTCATTTAAAATAGTTCAAATGATAATTGTACTCTTTTTTAGAAATACACAAAGAAAAGACTGAGAAGCAGGAGAAACATGAGAAGAAAATACAGGCTAAAGGTAAATATTTAATTTTGTGTTTATTTTTACTTAGAATGTTATTTCATACTGATATGTAAGAAATGAAGATGTTCTTTAGTGCTGTAACATTTTTGTAGTGTTTATATGACTATCTTTACTTCTTAGTTAACTAAGTTTAAATATACAAACATTTAATGATTGGAATCAGAGCAGCTTCAAAATGGATAATCATTTTACAGCTGGCATTCACTTTTGAGAATAACTCTACAAATATATCTTTTGGCTTACTGGCAAACTTTAAAATTCTTTTAATAAACTGCTGTAATGTCTGAGCTCAATTGCTTTTGGACTTTATTTTTTATAATATGCATTACTCTTAAAATCTTCGGTATGAAGTCATTCTATTGTCTAGCTAGAATAACATGTTCTCACCAGTCCCCCCAGCTATGACCGATAGACATATATTGATATAGTGAAGATTAATATTCATTTCAATTACACTGACTTTCCTTACAGCAACTTTGCTTTAGAGCCATATGAATAATGGTATGCATTGTCTTAATCATGTTTCAAACTTTGGTTTCTTTGGATAGAGCACATAGTCATAGACCCTTAAATAAAATAAAATTATAGGAAACAAACGTGTTCAATAGGACTTTCAAACAACTCAGAATTCATCAGTGTCCTGTGTCACAAATTTCATTGATCCAGGAAAAAGTAAAAATTAAAATATAATAATTACTATATTTCATAAAAGCTCATAATTATCACAGCTGCATAATTAGAAATTGAAAGAATTTTCCTAGCATAAAATGGATGGGTAGTACGTAAACTGGCTATCGAAAAGTAACTGCTCTAATTATCAAGGTTGCAAATTGTGAGACTTTTAAATAATATAAATTATAAATTAACTCTAAATTATATCAATATTCTAATGCTTTAAAAATATTGGTCCAGATAGCTATTACAAGTGGATAAGACACTTGTCTTTGACACTGCCAACATGAATTCGATTCCCAATACAACGTATGGTACCCAAAACATTCCCAAATAATGCCTCCATGCAGAGCTATGAGTAACTCCTTAGCACTAACTATTGTAGCTCTAATTGCCCTCCCTGCAAAAATAAATGAATAACTATGTACTATCTGTCTGCTTGCCTGCTTGCCTGCCTGCCTGTTTGTCTATCTATCATCTATCTATCTCTATACATATGCTTAATTTGCAAAAAATTATGCCTTTAATACTAATATTTGAGTTTGCTGCAGTTTCGTCAACCAGTTCCAGGTACATTGACTCTTATTCAATAAAACCTATTTATATTTTAATAAAAGATAAGAAACTCTTCATATTTTCCCCCATTCTCTTTTTGGTTTTTAATTACTTGGTGAGGGAAATTAAACAGAGCTCTTGGATACAGATTGACTAAGATAGCCATAGTATATCTGGCTATGCATCTACTTGCTAGCAGTTAAACTGATACTAAACTGATACCACATGATTATGATTTCTGTTGTTTAATTTTGCAGACTGTGCTATGAATGTAAGAGCAGGGCTAAGAGAGTGGATGTGGTGATGCAGGTGGCACCATTTGCATTTTGGATCTGACTCTATTAGAATCCTGCTGTTAAAGACTTTGAGCAGTGGGCTGTAGATTTCGTTTATTAAAACTAGTGAATCTTGCATAATTAAAACAGTGAGTTTGGCTGAAGTTTAAAATAAATTCATCAAAGGCTGGCAAAGAGATTAGTACCTAAAAGTATTTGCTGAACTGATCTACTATGTTGTATAGAGTGAGTATTTCTCAAGAAAGGGAAAATGGACCTTCAGCAGTTCAACATAAAATGTAGCTCAGAGATTTTTTTGACAAAATTTTTGTTATGAGTATGAAAATGTATTTAATTTTATAGTTTAGTTTTCTTTAACAGGTAGAATGATGCTTGCTTTTCATTCTGAGTAGTTTGGAGAAAACATCTGTTTTCTTAATTTACTCATATACGCAGATAAATATATCTTCTGTAAGCCTCATTAGTTATCAGTTATGGTGACAAATCTTAGGCGCCGAGGCTAGTGCATGGCGGACAGCACATTGACTAATTATAAGCTTAAAATTTTATCCAAACATTTTAACTCTCTTAAGATAAGATATAATATATCCAAGGTAATATATAAAGATAAATCATCGAGTCTAAAGAGATCCATTATACTAAAGCATAATATAGAGAGACAGACATGGGGCAGAGCTGCTACTTGCTCTCCCTGTGCCCAGCCGCTCACAAGGAGCCCAGGAGAGATGGTGGGTTCTAGCCCTGGCCCGCCAGCCCAGAAGAGCCTTGCAACAAGCCAGACGATCCCCACTCCATGAGAGCCTCCATTTTCCATATCCAGACTTCTCACTCGTCAGAATTCCACCCAGCAGACCAGCCTGTCACAGTCCGGCTCATCGAAATCCACCCTGCTGCAGTCTTTTTTAATCCGGCCCAGATATGCTGATCCAGAGACAGACATGGGGCAGAGCTGCTACTTGCTCTCCCTGTGCCCAGCCGCTCACAAGGAGCCCAGGAGAGATGGCGGGTTCTAGCCCTGGCCCGCCAGCCCAGCAGAGCCTCGCAACAAGCCAGACGACCCCCACTCCATGAGAGCCTCCATTTTCCACATCCGACTTCTCTCTTGTTAGAACTCCACCCAGCAGACCAGCCTATCACAGTCCGGCTGGCGCGCAAAGCGGCGGCGCGGTTCATCATTAAATGCTGGACTTAGAGATGACTGCAAGAGTATACTACCTGCACGGCAGAGCCTGGCAAGCTACCCGTGTCGTATTTGATATGCCAAATACCAGTAACAATTATAGACCTCATTCTGGAATGGATTGTGGCTCTTTATGTTCCTGGAGCAAGCAGATGCCTTTGGGCTCTACTAGCATGAGACAGGACATATAGAGATGTTACTGGGGCCCGCTCGAGCAAATCGATGAACAACGGGAAGACAGTGATACAGTGATACAGTGATAATATAGTCATAATGGAAGTCAAATCATACCCTATTGTCTACTTTTTTACTATTGCTAATTCATATGATGTTCTATAATTTTAGGAATGTGCCATTACTGACAATGTTCTAAAAGATATCTAATCTCCTCATTAACAAGAATAAAGAAATCAAAGAATAACTTTATTTCAGAAAAATGTATTCCCAAATTTATTGCAAATAAATATACTAACAATTTTTCAAGTATACAAGATTAATAAATTTAAATTCTAATATATTAATAGAAAATTGATTAGGTAATTTTATAGCCATTCACAGTCTCTAAGTGTTTTCAACTCTTGTGGCCAATGTCTTTATTATTTTAGTGGTATTCCTATATTTGTGCTGTTTAATATTTTTCATTAGGAATACAATTGAGCATTTTCATGAAATTACAGGTTAAAATCTTTCATTGCTAATCTGGTATTTTAGTCTGAAGGCAAAAAGTCTTACATACTAGAAAAGCTTCTCTTTTGATTAATGCTGTGCTCAATTAGTTTTCACATAAATTGACCATTTATTTCATAAATATTTTCAGATTATTTTATATACATGGAGTTTCATACTGACTATAGTAATAGAGTGGAATATAACATTTACTGAGAAGTAAATTTACAACCATAACTTACAATTTTCTGAATAACCAAGATGTCATTACTGTCCAGTCACTAGCACACCTTGGTAGGCACACAGAGTGAGTTCACCACACTAGAGGAATTCTGAGAATGCAGCACTTTTCTCCACTGAAGTTTGATTGGAGGATACCAACTCCCATGTCATATAGTCCAATTCTAACAAATGATTTGATTCATAAGAATTATCTTCCAGAATACAGAGATTTCTATTTTTGTGGTGTATGGTCACATTGAAATCTACATCGCTATAATAAAGAATGAACTTTTGATGTAAACTATTGAACTGGAAATGGTGAAGCATCATGGCAAGTGAAATGCATCAAAAGAAGAAAGACAAATGCCAGATTATAATATTTATATGTAATATCAAAGAAAAAATGGAATAGACAGTGTACAATGAATATATATCCTTAGCTTCTGACAATAAAACAGAGGCCCAAAGTTGGAAGGGGTGTGGCTAGAAAAAGTCTTATGGAATGTGGTATAGAGATATTAGCATGTGGTGGGTATGATGTGCTGACACTGTGTCAATAAAGCATATAAACATCTGTGTGCTTTAAAACTCATATATTATCTCAATAAATTAAAATTTTAAAGAAAATAAGAGGTCATATTTCAGAATATATTCTAACTATCCTAAAAGAACTTATAATATTCAAATATATTAAATAAAGCAATCTAGAGCCCTAGTTTCATAGTATTTCAGTATGAGTGAATGACTGATCGCATGAATCTGTGCACGCTTCATAGGGATAATTAACTATGGGTGTCAATGCCTTTATAAAGAATGGATAATTGTAACTGGTTATGTTTTTGATAAAGAAAAGATGTAATCATGAGTATTAAATATCTTTTTTTCGAGGCTGGGGATATGGCTCGCAGGACTTGAGTTATGAAAGCCCTGGGCTCAATACCTGGCACTGCATAAACCTGTGAGCACAAAAAGAGTAGCTCCAAAAAATACTCTGAGTATGGCCCCCAAATAAAAATATAAAAATGGTAATTTCCTGGTTGAATTAGGCACTGTTATGTAAAATTTAATTGGTGAGCAGCAATTAGTGATGGTAAATTTCACACTAAAACTAAACTACTTGTAACATGCAATAAAATTACCCACAATGAAGTTCATAATATTATACGACAGGTTAAAGTAGACATTTAGACAATATGGAAAATTCAAATTGAGAATAAAACAACTGTGGCCAGAGCCTTAGTGCAGAGGGTAGGACTTTTGCCACTCATGCTGCTGACCCAGATTTATCCATGGCATCCCATAAGGTCTCCCAAACCAATTAGGCGTGATCCCTGGATACAGTCAGGGATAAGCCTTGAGCGCTACCAGATGTATTCCCCCAAATTGAAACAAACTCCCAAGCAGAAGAAACCTCAATAACTAAGAATTTTGTTGTAATCAATAGTATAAAATAACAAGTGAATGATCAAATTGGGTGAAAGTCCAGACCTGAAGAGAGAGTATAGTGGGAAATGATCTTACTTGGCATAAGTGACCACGATAAAGCCACAGCATCTGTGTGGTCCCCTGAGAACCCACCACCAGGAATGATTCCCCAGTGCAAAGTCAGGAGAAACCCCTGAGCATAGCCAGATATGACAAAATCAATAATTTTAATTGAAAATTCAATTATTTGCACATATTTTACTGATATCAATATCATTGCAAATCATGTCAAACTGCCATCATTATACTTAAAATCTATATGTAGTTGTAAAGCAATATTACCTTAATTTTGCAAAAGAAAAATTTTGCAGGAAGAAAACTTTGAGATGTATTAGCTGGAAAGGCCTTGCATTCAGCTGATATAGGTTTGATCCCTGGCACTCTATAGGGTTCCCAGAATTTGCAGGCGTGATCCCTTAGTTCAGAGCCAGGAGTAAGCTCTGAGCAACACCAACAATGGCTCCAAAAACAAAAACAAAAAAAAACAGAAAAAGAAAAAATCTTTTAAAGAGTTAATTAAAGAAAATCAGTAGTTTATTATATATCATCCTTCAGGTTTTTATTTTAATGTCTGCAATGGGGGAATGTTACCTTGTATTTTTCTATAATTGCAAATGTCATTGTTTCAGTTATATGTTTGAACATGTCATATTGAGCATGTCATTTATTCACTGAACAGCATAAATACTGTATCGGATGACTCCTAGACAAAATGTGTATATTTTTTTACTTTTAGTACAACAGCTAACCAGCATCTATTGGTCTTGTCCTTTTGGATTGCCTCTTCTGTTTCAGAGGTATCTCAAACTCTTGTCCTTGTCATAGAAAAATATGTCCGGGCTCAGACAAAATCAGCAACACTAGCAAGTGAACATGAAAGGAAACAGTATATTCTGTAGCAGTAAGAATGAGTTGCCTCATAGAAGAGGAATTGCGTAGAGGTATCCAAGTGCTGGGCTTCTTATTTATTTGGTTGTAGTAACTATCAGGCAGGGTGTCTGCATTTTCAGGAGACAACAGTGCCCTCCTACCTTTTATTCACATATGGTCTAGCCCAAAACTGTGTTGGTACAAAGAGCATTATCATAGCAAATGATATGACTCCTTTTTCAGGCAGCGTAGTAGCAGTTTTATGATGTATCTATTCAGTAGGTTTTTGTCCATTTCAACATAATAGATTACATGATATGTTTGACTTTGTCCTGACTTTTCTGCTCAGCCTCATATCAGCTAAGGTCATTAGATATTTAGGTGAAGAGATGGACTCAGAAATTGGACTCAGGAAATTCATTTGTGATAATGAGTTTTGATTGATGACATGTGGTCAACATTGAGTGGCCCGCCAATGGAAATATATATTCTGAGATAGTGTAAATTGCAAAGCTGGTCATAGCCACTAGATAATAAACTATATTAATTAATTCACAGCACTTTGTGCCAAACACTATATTGTCCACTAAAACTTCAATAAGGAATAAGTCTCAGTTCAATGAGAGGTCTGGCAAAACTGATACAATTGTATCATTAAATGGTCTATAGAAATGTTTCTGAGGAGTTCTTCAGAGATGTTCTCTGCCTCTGTTACTGAATAGCTATGGTTAAAGTTTTCTGGTAGTGCCTGAGTTTTGAATGGAGGTGTACAATTTTGGATCCATAAAGGAAGATGTAAGATCTACACCAGGTGAGGTCTGAACCATCAGATGGGAACACCTTTAAAGAAGCATAAAGAAAGTCTTACAATCATTCTAAGTACTGGTTTCTTGGACTTCTAGAACAAAGTATCTACAATGGGGTAGTTTAAAATAATAGAACTTAATTGCCCCACCATAAGAGCAGCTAAGTACACAAATTTTATTTTTTTATTTTTATTTATTTTTTGCTTTTTGGGTCACACCCGGCAATACTCAGGGGTTAATCCTGGCTCTACACTCAGGAATTACTCCTGGCGGTGCTCGGGGACCATATGGGATGCCGGGGATTGAACCCAGGCTGGCACAGGCCGGCCGCGTGCAAGGCAAACGCCCTACCCGCTGAGCTATCGCTCGGGCCCCAAGTCCACAAATTTTAGCAGGATTGCTTTCCTAAGAGACTGTGTGGGAGATTGTTTCATGCTTTTTCCTGTTTCTCATAGTTTACTAGAACTCAGTGATGGCTTGTGGATAAATTTCTCCAGTCTCTTCCTCCATCTTTAAGTGCTGTTTTCTGTGTCATCCTGCTGTGTATTCTATTAAGATTAGATTAGATTGTGTCCAAGATTCCCCTTTTCAAAGGACACTAATCATAATTAACTAGGGCCCATCTTAAAGACTTCCTTTTAATTTGATTACCTTTATAAGGTATAGGATTTTTAACACTTCTCCATCTCTTTCCAAGTTGGACTAATATGATGTATAACAGCATCACATATGAAAGTCAGAGGAACATTTTGAAAGGAGTAATTTAGAATAGAAATCCTAATTGACTTGCACCAGATTGTTTCTGGGAAGCAATTATAGGAATGGAAGCACAGACTGGCAAGAGATTAAACTCAAGATGAGATTCAAAGCCAACGAGGCCAGGACATTAATGTGTATCTAAGTATCCTGGAGCTCCTTACAAAAAATGCTCTCAAAGCCCACAAATTCATTTAGTTCACTTGCACACTTTTGCTTTTGCATTCTCTTCACTGTACTTAATGACTCCTTAAAGCAAAAAGCATATTTTTCTATTGTCCCTGGCAATTGTGCAAGATGAACCTGGAAAATTGGGCAGAAATCTCTATGAAGCTCTGCATCACCTCCTCCAGAGTGGCTGTTTACTTATGAGGAAGTGATTAAGGTTCTGATTGTGGCTATGTAGCCTCAGGAGAAGGAAATTACCCACAGAATTAAATCTGATTTGAGGGTAAAACTAATGATTTTAGAATTTAAAAAAAAACCTTCTCTGTGATTTAAAGCATATATACCAGATGAGCTTTATAACTTGAAATAATTTTCCTAACCTCACTTTAATATTTAAATAATTGTAATTTTATTATGAGAAAGATATATGTGTTAGTGGAGGTTAGACTTTACACATTCTGTTTGGAAAATCCAATCAGCACATGTTTTGTTTGTAATAAGTTGATAGTTTACAAGGGATTACAATGCACAGTACTATGAAAGAGTATAGTTAGCAAACTGGTAAATACATTAATATTTAATTGTTCCATTGATACTTTTAAGGCTGTCTTCTTATCCATTGATAAGGAAATTCAGAATTATTGTCCTCTTGGTTTTTACCACTCTAAAGAAAGGGAGGAAAAAAAAGAAATATTTCTTTAAGGAAACTGAATAATAGAATCTTTGAGAATATTCTCTACTCATGGTTTTATCCTGAGTTCGTGAATAAAGCTGAAAGATATAGGTCATTTCGACTTAGACTGGAATAGAAATTCTGCAAATTAGTTGCCTAAAACTAGCTTGCACTCAAAGTTAGTTACTCTAGCCATGTTCATAATTTTTAAAATAAAATAAGGTTTTAAAAGAGGGCCAGAGTATTAGTACAGTGGGTAGAGCTTTGGTGTTGCATGTGGCTGACCCAGGTTCCAGCTCCAGCAACCTAGATGGTGCTGTGAACCCCCACCCCGCACCACCCCCCCCCAGAAGTAATTGCTGTACTCAGAGCCAGGAATAAGTCCTGAGTACCTCTGGTTGTGGGCAAAGCCCCAAAATATTAAAACAAAATAAAGTTCATAGTTTCTATAACTGAAGTCCTGAAATATGAAAAGTAGGAAAATTTATTTTAGACAATCATGTTCTTTAAATTACTTTGAAATAGTTGTAATGATAAATTGCTCATTCTCCTGATTTATTTTGGTTGTAATGTAATATTTCTTCAATTACATGGAATAGAGGCATAAAAAAATTGACCTTGAGTTTTGAGCAGCAGCAGCAAAATCAGCAAAGAGCTCTCATAGCCAGATGACCTGATTCCTGTACCCTGACCCCACGTTATGGTTTCACCTGATAAGAGCCACAGGGTCAGGTGCCCTGTGAATACTGATCCACTTCAGAAAAGTACACAGAACTTGCAAGAGGATTGCCAAATCCAAGTACTGTGAAGGCACTCAGCATAGCTTGCGGGATGCTGGAAAGGCACCATGTGTGGAGGGTGAGGGTTGTTTTAGAGTCGAGCTGAGCTGATTGGTCTGGTCAGAGAAAGGTCAGAGTCTGGGCAAGAACAGGAACAGTAGGCCCAGGCCAACTCATATGCCAGACATCAGAGCTGCATCAACTGTTGAATTCTATTTGCTTTTAATTATCAGGATACCAAAGGGACTTTCGTTCCTTGTAAATAAGGCTGACAAACAAATTAAGCTAGAGCAGGTGCAAAATGCTTATTTGTTCTGAGCTAAAACTGTCTTAGCTAAAACAGATAATTTGTCAAACAGAGCTAGCCACAAGGACGGGGACTTTATCTTCTTCCACATGAGAACTTTTGGTTGTGGATTTCAAACAATGAGAAAGACGCTTAGACAAATTTAGTTGTTATAAACAAGTTTTTATTTTAGTTGATTACTGAGGCGGTTGCTGATAGTTCCACTGTTTTGATAAAGGAAATTTCAAACCTTCAAATTTGAGCCCACTGATGCCAAAGTCTGAAGTTTCCATCCAAGAAGCATTGGTGGCTGTCTGCCATTTGAACAGCCCTTGAGAGCACATGGGTTCAGCTGCTTCGTGAAGCAGTGTTATGGTGCCATTTCTGGGGTAATAATAAAATTCCAGCATACAGGACTGTGCCTGAAAGATCAAAATTTACACTGGGAGGAAGCATGTTTTATCCCAGAAAAATAGGAATGAGCCATTGATATTTCTCATTTGAATCTGAATTTATCCCTTCCTCTTTTGAATTTTGTGTTCATCCTCACATCCTTTCTGCCATGAACACATCAGTTGGTAACTCCATTCATTAAATGATCAAGCAGCTGTCTGAGGTAGAGCAGGTCTGGTTTTTCATGGAGGCAGACTCACAGATTACTTGCTCTCCTGGGGGTCTTGCCAATCACAGTTGCAAAAGCACAGCTTATCTAGTACAAACTTGGTTCCCCCTGAGAGAACCTTTAAAAGAGGCTTTGTTTTTTGCCAAGAATTTCTTTTGGTTCTTAGCTTAATTAACAGTGATATAAAGAAACAGAAATAAGCAATTTGTAGTCGCACATGGATGCTATTGTCCTTACCTTATTTTGTGAGATATATTTATTGACTATAGTAACTAAGAATCATTTAAAGAAATCATTAAGTGAAGAAAGAAAATAATGATAGATGTGTGAAAGACTTCCCCCTGTTTTCCACTGGGTTCTGTTACAATAATTGAAAAACATTTAAGCAAATAATGCCTTCTATGTACATACTTTGTCTTCAATAAATAGAATTATGCTATAAGAAAATTACCTTTATACTATTCTAGAACTTTATTTAATAAAAAAATTCACATTGTAAACTCTGGCTGAAAAACTAAAATAACAAATTTGCCTGTGAGCAGTAATGTGTATAAGCTGTGTTATTACTAGCCTAAGTAGATGCATGTATGTGCTGGATGGAACAGAGAGACACCAAATAGGTTCTATACAGGAGGAGGTAGAACTGAGGTTAGATGGAAGAGAGAAAAATTGAGAATTCTATGCAGAAGAGGCAAGCAGGCAGAGGTGACATTGATAGGAGGTATAGTCTGCTTGTGGATCTGCAAGCAGCTTGCAATAAGAGGAATATAATCTTCATGGGGAATTCTTGATAGCGAAATTTTGATTGCTAAGCAATTCTGAGATCACTAGAGCAATTCCATTCTTCTGTTTGATATAGCATCTGGAATGTGACAGATTTCATCCTCAACAATGAATGGTATACTAATATTTCTAACATGATCATGGTAGATTCATATTTTCATGATAGAATGCAATTCTGAAAGAAAATGCTAAATCCAAGGCTTCAGTTGACTAGTCAGGATAGTATTCCAAGGAGACATACTCCACTTTGAAAATATAATTTCCATTTTCTCCTTCCCACTTCTTTACTGGGTTAATTTTTTATAGTTCAACCCTATAAATGATACTTGTTTAAAGAGGTTTCCCTAATTCAAAACTTACAATATGTCTCATTTTTTACGCTGACGTCTCACTATGAGTATTTTCGTAATAACCACTTTACTGAATGTGACTACCTATCTTTGAAATTATACACTTAGTATCCACTGGCTGGCTGTCATAAAGATAGAGATGGAGTTTGCCTAGCAGAGACTTTAGTACATGTCAGGTACTGTTTATACATTTCTGTGTAAATAAATAGTAAGTAGGAAATTAACATAAAATAAAGAAGATTGGTGAGAGAGATGTTTAGTGAAGCAGATTGGTAAGTGAACTAAAGCATTTGGTAAGTGAACTAAAATGGAACATAAGCTGAATGAGTTCATATTCCTAGTTTGGATAATTGGAGGCACTCAATGAGAATTAGGACTAAATTGTGGGATAAGGTTAGAATTTAAATTTGAGTCATGTTATACTAACTTGATCACACTTCTTATTAAATATTATTTTATTGCCGAGTATTTGGTGCTACTATAGCATAATATATTTATACAAATATTCAGTGTGAATGGGCTGGAGAGACAGTAGAGAATGTAGGACACTTGCTTAATAGAATAGCGAGCCAGGTACAATCCCTAGCACCCCATCAGAAGTAATTCCTGAGCACAGAGCCAGGAATAATCTCATACATAATGGCTTGCTCCTTACCAAAAATATTCAGTTTGCAATGTTTCTGTAGTTCAGCAAGAACTAGATCATTGATTGGTCTTTGCTCTAGATTCAGATTATATCCCTTTGTTTTTTGTATTCATTTTTTGTTACTCTTGTATTGTATTGGCCTCCTTGATATAGGGAATGATTTTTTTTCTCAGTTTTCAATTCCTTAAATCAAATTTAAAGATTAAAAAAGACCGAAGTTTATCGTTATCTTTGTAACTGGTCTTCTTTTGGTGTAAATATGAGATTAAAAAAAAAACTATAACATTTAAGCCTCAAAATGTAAACCCTCAAGCTAAGGGAAGAAAGATTTCCAAAATCCACAGCAAATTTTTATATTAAAATAAGCAATTATTTAAATAAATATTTTCTATTTCTTTTCAGGTACACAAAGAGAAAAAGAAAAAGACAGAGACAAAATAAAAGAAAAAATCTGACAAGAAAGGTATGGCGTTATTCTTATTGATTATTTTTATACTCAGGTATCTGCACCTTTTTAAAAATCTCTCTTAATATTTTGATATTTCTTTAGAAATAAATCATAAAAGGGTAATTTTGGAGTTGAAGAAAATAAAATAAAATGACTTTTTAACTGTCTCTTGAACTGATGTTGAACTGAAATGCTTCAAGCTTTTGCTGGGGACATAGAACTGGCATAAAGCTTCCTCCCTTGTTGATGTGCAGTTCACCCATAGTTTGATCCCTAGAAGTTTATTATTAAACTTCTAGAAGTCTATTTATTAATTTATTTTATAAAATAAAAACATATGTTTTGTATATTATTGAATATTGTTCAACAAAGGACACTTACTGGTAGTAAGACTTATTTATATTATATTGTCAGTAATCTTCTAATACAACATAACTTATAGTTTATGTATGACCTGAACTAATTTTTGTAAATTCTATATTTAAAATTGTGACAAATTGTATATAATAAAAAAGTTCATAAAACAATGTTTTGTTTGTAATTTTTTTTATTGTAGCAAGGGACTTAAAAAATGAACAACAATGAATTTATAGAGGTAGTACAGGGTTTATGGCACTTATTTTCATGTCTCCAAACCCGATCCCTGGCAATGCATATGCTCCCTCAAGTACCACAAGAGGTATTCTTCGAAAACAGAGCCAGGAATAAATACTGAGAATCACCAAAAAAGCAAAATAAAAATGATATAAAATACAACAAAATAATTTTAGGGCTGGAGTGATAGCACAGTGGGTAGGGTGTGTGCCTTGCAAGCGGTCAACCCTATTCGATCCCTGGCATCCCATATGGTCCCCGAGCACTGCCAGGAGTAATTCCGGAGTGAAGAGCCAGGAGTCACCCCTGAGCATCTCACCAGTGTGACCCAAAAAGCAAAATAATAATAATAATAAAAAATAATAATAATAATTTAAGTTCACTGAAAAACGTTAGACTCAAATGGTAATCTGTTATGATCATTTTATATCATTCTGGTATTTTTCCACCAAAGATGCTATTCTAGGGTTTATTAGAAAAATGCTTTGATTAATTTTAAAATATAAAGTATTGAATAATATGAACAGACAAAGAAATACGCCACATTTTCCAAATTCTAGAACTTCTAGACTTATATTTCTTCCAAGTTAAGTAAAAAAGAAGTAATAGCACCATATCGCTGATCACTATATACTTCCGTATACTAAATTGTTATCTCTTTTTAGAAAATTTTTGACATAATCAATTTTAGAAAAGAAAGTATGTCTATATTGCAATATTTTTTTAAAAATAGGAATACTATCTTTAATATTTGTGCTCATATAGTTTTTATTTCAGTGTCTCTACTGGTATTATTCCATTGATTCCATCAATCTTTAAAATATTTAATAATTTGTTAGCCATAAAATTTGTGAGAAAGCTTAGTCTTAAAATCTATTAAAATTGTATATTAACACATTTTTTCTATTTAAGCAACTTATAAGGATAAGACCGAGAAAAAAGAAAAATTCAAGCAAAGACAGTGAGAAAAGGTAACATTTTCTTTGTTCTTTCTTAATTCCCTTTTTACTTTAAAACACTACATTTTGTGTGTGAAAGGTGGCTACATATTCTTAGTATTCAGCATTTCATTTACATAAACTTAATTGGTCTTCCGTTTTAAATTTAGTGGATACAACAACAATAAACTACTTAAAATGATAGAGCATTTCAATCACTGTATCACTGTCTTCCCATTCATCATCGATTTGCTTGAGCAGGCACCAGTAACATCTTCATATGACCTGTCTCATGCAAGTAGAGCCCAAGGGCACCTACTTGCTCCAGGAACATAAAGAGCCTCAAACCATTCCATCAGGTCATGGGAATGAGGTCTATAATTGTTACTGGTATCTGGCATATCAAATACGACACGGGTAGCTTGCCAGGCTCTGCCGCTACGGGTAGCATACTCTTGTAGTCATCTCAAAATCCAGCATGTATTGATGAAACGCAATCAAATTCCCCTTCTTTTGGGTAGGACTCCTCTCGGCTGAGATCCTTTCTCTTTGGTGGGAGACATGGGCTCTCTTGTATGGTCCAAGTTCTCACCAGAGAGAGAGTTCTTTCATTATATTGGATTACGGTGGTAAACTCGCAGACATGGGGCAGAGCTGCTACTGGGTCTCCCTGTGAACAGCCGCTCATGAGGCGCCCGGAAGGGATGGTGGGTTCTAGCCCTGGCCCACCATCCCAGCAGAGCCTCACAACAAGCCAGAAGACCCCCTCCATGGAGGGCCTCCATTTTCCACATCCGGACTTCTCTCTCGTCAGACCTCCACCCAGCAGACCAGCCTATCAGCGCCCAGCTCATCGAGTTCCACCCTGCAGCAGTCTTTCTTAAATCAGGCTCAGGTATGCCGGTCCAGAGACTTGCAGACATGGGGCAGAGCTGCTACTGGCTCTCCCTGTGACCAGCCGCTCATGAGGCGTCCGGGAGGGATGGTGGGTTCTAGCCCTGGCCCACCATCCCAGCAGAGCCTCGCAACAAGCCAGAAGACCTCCCACTCCATGAGGGCCTCCATTTTCCACATCCGGACTTCTCTCTCGTCAGACCTCCACCCAGCAGACCAGCCTATCAGCGCCCAGCTCACGCAGCCGCTTGCAGCTGCGCGGTTCATCAATAAATGCTGGACTTAGAGGTGCCTACAAGAGTATGCTACCTGCACGACAGAGCCTGGCAAGCTACCCGTTTTGTATTTGATATATGCCAAATACCAGTAACAATTATAGACCTCATTCCGGAATGGATTGGTGCTCTTTATGTTCCTGGAGCAAGCAGATGCCTTGGGCTCTACTAGCATGAGACAGGACATATGGAGATGTTACTGGGGCCCGCTCGAGCAAATCGATGATGAACGGGAAGACAGTGATACAGTGATTGATGAAACGCGCGGCCGAGCCGGGCTGTGATAGGCTGGTCTGCTGAGTGGAGTTCTGACGAGGGGGAAGTCCATGTCCTCATGGAGTGGAGGGTCGTCTGACTTGTTGTGAGGCTCTGTTGGGGTGGTGGGCCTTCAGGGGATAGAACCTGACATCCCTCCCAGGCACCTCAGAGCGGCTGGGCACAGTGAGAGCCAGTAGCACCTCTGCTCCATGTCTGTCTCTGGATCAGCATACCTGGGCCAGATTAAAAAGATCCAGCAGGCTGGATCTTGATGAGCCGGGCTGTGATAGGCTGGTCTACTGGGTAGAGTTCTGATGAGGGGGAAGTCCGGAAGTGGAAAATGAAGGTCCTCATGGAGTCGGGGGTCGCCTGGCTTGTGAGGCTCTGCTGGGGTGGCAGGTCAGGGATAGAACCTGCCATCCCTCCTGGGCGCCTCAGAGCGGCATTTCAAAATATTGGAAAATAGAAGCTTTATCAATGTTGTTTAGCATATATTTGGCCTTTTTAAAGTTTCTTTTGAAAATACTTAAATAAGTCTTTTAGCATGAATTTTTAATTCAACAAATATTTATTAAATACCGTATAAGTTGTATTGTTAAGTAACAAAATAATCACAAAATTAGAGGTAATTTTGCATTGATTACCCCAGTTTCTTTAGGCAGTTTACCTCAGTTTACCTCAGTTCTTAAAAGATTGCAAGGA
Organism: Cryptotis parvus; assembly: GCA_021461705.1. NCBI lineage: Eukaryota > Metazoa > Chordata > Mammalia > Eulipotyphla > Soricidae > Cryptotis > Cryptotis parvus. The sequence goes on from JAJIBD010000388.1 coordinate 220,965, forward strand.
ATTTGTTAGGACTGTACTTAGTTCGCAGATTATCAGTTTTCAAAGTGATTTATATGAATGAAGTCACTGTTTCATTCCTCAAGTGCTATTGAGTGAGAATTTTCTTTCTTTTGGTCTGTTGACTGAAGGTCATCTCTAGTTCTTCCATGAGCCCCATTAACATGATAGCTGGTTTCATCAAACTTGGTAAGAGAAAGAATACAGAGCAAAACAGAAGTAACAATCCTAAATAGACTAGGTGAGCAAGCGACACATTATTGGCTAGCAGCAAATGGAGAGCCCATATTTAAGGGCAAAGACTAACAACATTAAAATTCCAGACAGATGGGATCATTAATGGATATCTTAAATTTGTTTGGGGTTCTAAGTCACACATGAATTATTTACAAACTTTTATTATTTGGGGCCCAAGATGTGAGCAAGTCATAAAAATATCTCTGCAGACATATGTCTGTTTTAGTTTTTGTATATAAAATAACAAAAGAAACTAATGAATTTGAAAATAGAATAAGAGATTAAATGGCTTGCAATGGCACTTAAGTTAAAAATAGCGTGAGATGTGATAACTTATGTGACCTATGCAGTGTGAGCAGAGTTTTATAAAACAGCAAGCACTGCAGCTGAAGGTCTTAGAGTCCCAGAGTGTCTCCTATGTATCTTCGCATGTCTTGCTCTGCTTTAAGCACAGCATGTCCAAGAACAGTAACTGCTTGAGCAACTTCAGGACTTTTTGTGCAGAGTAACAGATCTTTAGGTGTCAAATTTAGGACACAGTGGTGCATCATATCCACTGTGATGATGAATCTATTTTTATAACTCAACAAATAATTTTAAAAGACATACCTGTCTACTCACAGGGCTCATTCCTGGTTCAGAGCTCAGGCGACCCTCTGCAGTGCTAGGAATGGAACCTAAGTCAACTATTAGCAAGGCAAGCACTTTACCTACTATACTATCACTCCTATTCAACCTGAGTTTAAAAGTAGATCTAAAATTCACACATCTTTAATGCATCTTTAATTCTATAGTATAATAAAAAACTTAAGATTAATCAGTTTGCCTATAAGAGGTGAGTAGGTATAATGCAAGGTAAACAAAATAATTTCACACAAAAACGGAACAAATAAGACACCAATTGATACATTTTCCACATTTTACTGAATTAATTTCCAAATGCATATTTACATATTCAGTCAATATATAGCTATATTGCACACATGATCTGAATTAAATTGCTTCACTTCTTGTATCACTTGTCTTTCCTTTGTTCATCGATTTGCTCGAGTGGGCACAATTTGCTCTTCTAGGTCAACATAAGTAATTTTGCAAGTGTTTATTTTTTCCTCTGATAAAAAACATTGTACTAGACAATATGATGCCATAAAAATGAATAATCCAGTTTTTTCTCAACTAAGTAGGACAGACATGTGAGCACCATCTTTAATACGCGTTATATAATCAGGAATATAATTTGTTCTTTAATAAAACTTTTGGCAACTTAACACTCAATTAAAGACATGATTCATTACATTTGTAGAGTCATGTTTGCAAATAAGAAAATACAAAGGAATTTATATCCATGAAAAATGCAAAATTCACAGTCTGGCAAAGTTTTACATATAAAACATATGAGGTATTTTAAAAAAGAAATGGTTTAGTGGAAGAAACATTTAGAAAGATGCTTAGAAGTGCCGTGGTGATAGGAGTTAGTATTAATGGTACCCAATCAGGGTTCAATATCTGAACCATATCCTCTCTATGTACTTCTAATTGCAGCCCTATATGTCGCTCAAGAAACTCTAGACATGACCCTAGTTGTCCCCAATCATTTCTTGGTGGTTTGGATAATGGTTGGTACTACAGAACGCTAGTAATATTACGTACTCTAATATTAGTTTTGAACCACCAGCCTGGTTGATGGAGCATCATTATGAATGGTCATTCTACACCCTGTTCGAATAAAATAATGCAAAATAGCAATAGGACAAAGCCAGAAATTTCAGGGTTTTTAACGTTCTACTAAACTTCAGACAAGCATTTTTGTCATGCTGAGTTTTAGTGATCTGACCACTAACTCCAAGCCATTATACCTCATTGAAATTTCATGTTAAGAAATATGAATAACTGAGTAAAAGTTCCTATTAGAAATCTAAGTGGAATTTTCCCTCTAGGCAGACTAATTAATATTATGGGATTCTGAAACTATGGTTCTTTAAAGGTATTTATGGTGAAATTTATGGATCATTGATAAAAAGAGCAGACATGAACATATGAAAATTTAAAATATTTTAAAGAAAGTTGAAGAAAATCTCCAATTAATATTGTCATTGAAACCACAGACACTGAAATATTTTGGAGGAACTGGGTGATTTTTTCAAGAGTTTTATAACTACATCCTACTGTAAAATAACTTATACCATATTCCCCCACCTTGAGAATATCAATATACTTAAGCTTTGAGGAATTCCAAAGTAAAATTTAAATTTATTGTCTTGAACATGGAGCACCCCATGGAGATTCAGAGGGCAGTAAATGGCTCGGCCCCTGTCTGAGTCCAACATAGCTCCTAGAGTAAGCAGACACATGGTGGGGTGACTGTGCTGGCTGGACTTGAATTAGGAATCGGGGCTCCCTGATCCCTCCACCTCCATGTCCCAGAGTGTGTGGCTACAAGCCCGGAGCCATCACAACCTGCAAAGCCGGACAAGAGACATACCAGATCCACAGCTACGCTGGCACGTGACCGCAAAGCACAATAGGCTTAGAAAATAATGAAGGCTAGGAACAGGTGCTTCCCAGGATCTTTCACACTTATACACTGTAATGATCATTATAACTGCTAGAAACTGGTGAGGATGATGGGGAATGGGGAATTATAATGTCACACTAGAACTCACCGTTGAGTACACACATAGAAGCTTACATTATAAACCGTAAATATCTGTAGGGCAAGCCACAAAGTGAAAGAGAAGAGAGAGAGAAATACAGCAACAGAGACAGAGAGAGAGAAAGAAAGAAAAGGTGCCTGCTATAGAGGCAGGCTGGGGTTGAGTGGGAGGGAGTGTGGAGACATTGGTGGTGGGAATGGGACATTGGTGGAGGGATGGGTACTGAAACACTGTATAACAGAGACCCAATTATGAACATCTTTGTAATTGTATATCTCACGGTGGTATAATAAAAATGAAAAAAAATGAATAAATAAATAAAATTCATCATAAAATAGAATCTGCTCACTAGAAATGGACCTTCACAGTAATTCCTCATAGTGATGGGCAACAAAAATCTGGATCAGCTTTTTAGGGTTTAATTCCTTCATGTGATCATTGAGTCAGCATTAGCAGTGTCCTTTAGAGTCATATCTGATTTCCGCATGAGAAAATATTATATTATGAATTATCACACTGCCCACTTTAGCTTAAGATCAAGCTTAACTCAAGCAATAGTATTCATTTTATCTGTATGTATGTGTATGAATGCATTCACACACATATACATGCTCAGACTCTGATGTTTTTCTATGTGGAAGTCTAAATTAGAAGACCTTTTCTGAAGCCTATCTCTCCCCATTGGTCATGAGCAAATGAACGAGATGAGAGCCTACTACTGGGAGTATACCATCTGCACAGCAGAGCCTGGAAAGCTACCTGTGACGTATTTGATATGCCAAAGACCAGTAACAATTATAAACCTCATTCCTATGACCTGAAAGAATGATGTGAGGCTATTCATGTTCCTGGAGCAAGCAGATGCCCTTGGGCTACACTAACATGTGACAGGACATATGGAGATGTTACTGGTGCCCGCTCGAGCAAATAGATGAACAACGGGAAGACAAGTGATACAAGTGATTCTATAAGAACATGTCACTTTTCAAAACATAGCATCATCATCTCCCTGCAGAATTTCTGAGGAACAAAAGTGTTGGGAAGTGTTTTTCCATTCACTTAGATTCAGAAGTATAATTTTGTTTTTTGGGAATAAGTCATTATAATTCTCTTTCTTTTTTAATATTGGGGCCTAATGATTGTATTTTTTGCTTAGTATCAAAACATTATTTAGAGTTCTAAAATAAAAAATCTTGATTATATAATTTCATTGAATTCTTTAACATGTGTGAGAACAAAGGTTACCTGTCTTATTAAGAGTCTCCATGTCTTTATGAAGGCATAATAGACTTACCTCTAATATGTATCTCTAAAGAATGCATATATATGTAACTATTATTAACAATTTTACACCAGTATATGCCATATTAAATATTCATCCACAGTTTCTTCTATAAGTGCATGATTTAGTATTCAGAATATGTTATATATAACATGTTTTCTATAACTCATGCATGCATGCTATATGATATATATGTATATATACCTTACAATATGCATATATTTTATTTTAGAATCATTTCCATTTACTATAATATATTTAACGCACTAAATATTTATTAAGGTGCTGAAGAAATAGTACAAAGCTTAAAGCACTTGCCTTTTGCTCAGCCAATACTGGTTTAATGCCTGACATCTGCATATGGTCCTCTGAACACTGACAGAAATGATCTCTGGGCACAGAACTAGAACTAATTCCTGAAGACCATTGAGTAGGATACCCAAACTAACTAACTAAATAAAGCTTATTAATATTATTTTCTTTGAAATAAATGAGATTACAATCACAATGTCAATTTCTGGCTCCTTTCTTTTTAATAATTAATATTTCAGAGCCTAGATATCTCTGAATTATCCTTTATTTATTTTATGATTCTTGGTCCTAGGAAAGCAAATAATTTTACATTTGACTATATAGGACTTTACATATTATTAATATGTTTTCAAATGTATTGTTGACATTTTAGTTATCTTGAATTACTTGTAAGATTTTAATGGCACAAAATGATTATACACATGTATATATACATGTGTATGCATATATATATATATTCCTACATATTTCTTATACCTCCTTGTTTATATTATACATCATGGGCATAATAAAACAGCTTTTCAACTATAAATTAAAAATAATCCAGCTTTTGAGTGAGTGGGCTCTTTAAAAAGTCTAACATAATGTTAAATAATAACATTCAACAATATTCAGTAATAACTTTAAGCATTTATATAAGGTTATAATATTTTATTTTTTTTCATAAACTTATTCTGAGTCACAAATGAGTGATGAAGTGATGTGTTGATGAATAAAAATAACCTGACTTCTTTTATTTTACACAGAAGAAAAGAAAGTGAAGGGGAAGGAAAAAACTGAAGAAAAGTCTAAGAAGGAAATCAAAGGTGGAAAACAAGAGAAAGTGAAGCAGATGCCTGCAAAAGTAAAAGAAGCTCAGAAAACACCTAAATCCAAAGAAAAGGAAGAGAAAGACACTGCAACTGACTCCAAGTTTGAACAGAAAGGTAAACATTCAGAGGAGGAGGATGGAATTTCTAAGAGAATATTGGGCAAGAAGCAATCACAGTGAAATTAAAAGTTGAAAGACTGAGATAATGCTTGAAATTTGAATAAAGCCTTGTATAAGTAAATATGTCTGGAATGAAATATAATAAATTGGGAATGTAGTTTTATTTATATAATATCATGTGTCTAAAGACGTACTTTAAAATACTTTTAAAAGAGGAATTTATTGAGTGCCTAGGTTATTAAATGTTGAGATAAATGATGAATTCTTGAGATAGGAGATTTCTGTCAAAAGGTGCACAAAAACAAATTGGACTCTGAGAGATAAAGCCCAGAAAAAAATGGTAGACATATTTAAGTTTACTTTCTAAGTGAGAATTTGAAGAGAAGTTGAATATTGAATTTGTAGAATTTCTTGAGCTTGGAGAGGTTAAGTATCATCACTTGTCACTTGTCTTCCCATTGTTCATCGATTTGCTCAAGTGGGCTCCAGTAATGTCTCCATTCATTGGGATTGAGGTCCATTATTGTTACTGTTTTTGGCATATTGAATACATCACGGGTAGCTTGCCAGGCTCTGCTGTGGCTCTGGGTTCATCCCAGGGAGCCCAATCTTTTTCTCTGTCAAACCATCAACTATCCAGGGCCCATGGGGCAGAGCCCTGGGTATAGACAAGCCTGTCTCCTGTCTCCCACCTGTCATGCAGCCGAGCAGCACAGTCACACCTACTACACTCTGAGGGGTACTGTATCAACTGAATTGTGGGCCCGGGGCAGGGGTGAAAAGATAATTTGAGATAAAGGCTCTTGCTATGCAGCTGACCCTGGATCAATAACCAGTACCCCATGGTCTCCGGTATAATAATACCTGGAGCAAACCCTGAACAAAGATTTGGAGCAGTCTCTCAGCTCTGCCATACTGGCACAGCTATTCCCTTGTCCTCCCCCAATTTAAGTCAGGGAGGTAAGCAGTAGAGCACATGCTTAGCATGTGCAGGCCCAAAGTTTGATCAATAGCATTGCATATCAGTTGTGAGATCAGATAGATGGCCCTAGTGAACTGTAGTATGACAGAGTACCTAACAACAAGCCCGCTATGCTGGGCCAAGCATTTCTCCCTGTGGTTCAGTTCAATCTCCCATTACCCAAGTACCATTATTTTTAGAAACTGTCTTGTGTTCCAATTACAACTATAAGAGACATAAATCAGGATATACAGATATTATTAAAAATGCGTTCAAATGCAGAACAATATAAGGAAAATATTCTAATTTCCTACATAATCTCATACAATAAATCCATAATTTTAGGAAGCTCTGTGTCATTCATTATTCTATAACAAGTGATGTCAAACATCTTGACTTTATAAAAATTGACAGCTCAGTGCATATTGAATATGAATCTGAAATTATTTATGAAAAACTGAGAATGAGAAAGGATATCATTTATAAGTGAATTGAGGGTTTTCTTGTTGCTTCACTTAATTTATAAAGGCTGTCTATGCCCTTCCCTATTAGAGCTCTGGCTTCATGCTGTTATATAATCCTAAGGCTCCCTTTTGCAGCAAGGAATCTCAACTGGAGGATATATTTCTAATATTTTTACTAGGTGTTCTGTAAAGTAAAACTTTCTGTTACTTTGATACCAGTTTTTAAATTTTTTATATTAAAGTACTTATTTCTATGTGGTTTTTATCAATTTGAAAAAGCTATAGTACTAATGTAGTTGGATGGTGAAACTGAAATCGACCCAATGCATTATAAAGTATAACATTAATTAATAGAAATATATGTGTTTTACATAAACGTAAGTTTAAAACTTGCAACTTAATAATTTAAATTCCACATACACATAAAATTACTTAGTAATTGACTTTATAATCTACTCTTCTCAGTTTTGTTTTATTTTTGATATTTGGGGCCACACCAGCAGTGCTCAGGGTTTACTCTTGACTCTGTAGTCAGGGGTCACTTAGGGTGGATTTGGGGCTCCATACTTGGTGGCAAGTATTAAACCTTAGTTTGGTGGACCACATGTCAGGCAAGCTACCTGCTTGCTGTACTGTCTTTCTAAACTTATAATTCACTCTTGTATTTGCTATTTGAATTATAAATTTTGTATGGCAAAGATTGATTTGAAATTTTTGTTATAGAAAGGAAAATATAAAAAGTAACAACAAATAAACAATTTAAATATTTCTCTGGTCTACTGCAACATTTTTTAGAATAGGTAATTTTAATTTATCTTGAGTAGAATTAAATGCTTTAAATACAAAATATTTCTTCACTATTTAAAGTATGACATAGTCTTAAAATTAAATATATTTTAAAATGTTATTACTATTTTATATTATATCTCAAAATATTTGAATATAAAACAGGCTACTATAAATGAAGAATATAATGAGGGGACTATTTTGCTGTGACAGAAAACAGGACAAAACTTTTGATTCATTGATAATCAAAATTAAAATTCTTATCAAAGTTCTAAAATAATTTTTATGTTGCTTTTATTCTTTTATTTTTTTATTTTTTTGCTTTTTTTGGTCACACCCAGCAATGCTCAGGGTTTCTCCTGGCTCTGCACTCAGGAATCACTCCTGGCGGTGCTCGGAGGACCATATGGGATGTTGGGGGTCGAACCTGAACCGGCTCAGGCCGGCTGCGTGCAAGGCAAACGCCCTACCCGCTGGGCTAGCGCTCAGGCCCCTATGTTGCTTTTAAAAGGGAAAATATAGGTGGTAGAGATAGTAAAGGAGTTCGGTGCATGACTTGTTTGTGGCCTCCCACAGTTCAATTCTAGCTCTAGCTCTAGTGTCCTAAAAAACGTCAGGATTGATCCCTGGGCACATGGACTGGTATAATCCCTTAGCTTATCTTAATATGGCTTTACAGAAAACAAACACAAACTTCAAAATTAAATGTAGCATTGTATAATAATTTCCTTTTTAAACTGTTGTTTTAACTTCATTGTATTATATATTTATTAAAAAGAAAATTGAATAAAGGAAAAACAAAATGGAAATTTAATATCTAAGCAATGGTATTAACCTAAGCAAAACAGTCTTTTGCAAGCGGCTATCAATTGAGTAAATGTATCATTAAGTAAATAATCATAACTTAACTTCAGGTCGCCAGACACCAAGTTATAACTTTAGGTGGCCAGATACCTAAGTGCTATTTAAATCGAACCGTTTCAAAGCATTTTTATTAAAATTAGCATGTGCAATTTTACCTCAGTCTGATAAGTAAAAATTAAGTGATTTTTAAATATTGTTATGAGAAGAAACTTTGACTTTAAGTAGCTTGTGCTGATGATTTAGTGAAATTGCTGAATCACTCTTTGGCAAGTGATTATAGTATTTTCTTAAGTTAGGCCTAATAAATTTGTTTCATTCGTTTTCATACAGAACATTTTACAAAAAAATCAATAGACTTTTTAAAGTAAATGCAATCTATTTTTACTCACTGGTAAACATAATTTTACACTTGTACTTACTGGTGAATATTTTATTACACTATCCCCATGAAAATATTTTATACTTGGGTACTCTTAATATTATATATAAACAATACATTTCCACTTAAAGCACACAAATATATACATAAACATATACAAAATATATACTTATACAAAATATATACTTATACATATATATGCATTTATCTAACACATATTTGTGTGCTTGTGTATTTGGATATTTCTACCCACAATGCAAGCTCACTTTTATGCAGCAGAGTCTACTTGGCAAGCCAGTCCTTCTAAAATAAAATAAGGACTCATGTGACCAATCTGTTATGCTGATATTTTGATATACTGTGATAAGTATGTGGAGCTAAAAATAAAAATTAAAAAATTACCAATATAGCTACTACAAATCTCCTAAATTCCTGTACCACATGTACCCTGATCTCTTGGAAATTTTTTAAACATTTTTGTTTCTGTTGACATTCTGCACTAAAATGTGTCTTCGCTTGGCTGCTACTCCACTGGGGAAACTGACAAGGCAGCCGTGTAATGACATCCATCACTGGTCCCTAAGGATCAAGATGGGATAGTGGACAGCATATCTTATTTCTAGAAGGATGTTTAGTGTGGGTGAGGTTGGGGAGAAGTAGTTAGACATGGATCAAATGTGAAATAACCTTATGTAAATGATCATCACCTATGAATTAGAGTGACAGGGCAGTTTAGATTGTGTGAGGAAAAGAAATCTTACTAAGCTAATCTTTAGGTTATGTTTAGATAAGCATTTCTTAAAATTCATCTCCTAAAGTTAAGAAGACTTGATTATTTTCTTCTGAATATTTACTCAGATGTATTGGAAACTACCCAACATGTATCTAGAGAGATTTCTCATACATTACTGAGGCCAATGACAACCAAAGACACTATAATGCATGTCTAATTTAAAATGTCAAACATTATTAATCCAAAATGCTTAAAAAATAGTCTGATTGACAAGCTAGTATTATAGTGCCAAAGCACAAAATCATTGAAGTACAATAGAAATAATTTAAATAATTTTCTACATTTTTTCCTAATTTATTTTATATAAACTTTTAAATAATTTTAAACATCGAAAAATAAACTTTTCAGAGTTAGAGAACGAGTACAGCAAGTAGGGCACTTGCCTTACATGCAGCCACCCTGGATTTAATCCCTGGCATCCCATATGTTCTTCTGAGTAAAACCAAGAGTGATTTCTGGGTACAGAGCCAAGAGTAGACCTTTTACATTACCAGATCTAGCTCAAAACCTGAAAACGAAAAAAAAAGGAAAATAAAAATTTCATTCTGGGCAGGTAAGGTGCTAACTTTGTATAAGGCTGACCTGGATTCTATTCCCAGAATTCCATATACTCTCCTGAGCACCATCAAGAGTTACCCCTGAGTAGTGATGGGAGTGGCACAAAAATGAATCATTAAAAACAGCGTTTTTAAAAATCTGTAAGGAATTTCCTTTCCTTTAAAATTGGAAGTTCCATAACTAATTTATTTTCAGAACAAGAAAATATTGGCACAATAAACGTAAGCAATTACCTTTGAAGTAATCAAATGAACAGGTTAAATAGTTTCATTGACTTTTGACATCAATTAAAGCAGAAATTCTGAGTCTGGCAGATTTTTGCATGCAGGATCCTGAGGTTCAATTCCCAGCACTACATGGCGATAGAGTCCTGCTGGATGTGTTTTCGGGGATCAGTCCACCCTGATCCCGAAAAAAGCAAACAAAACAACCAGGGTGAGTTCTCAAAGATAAAGGATGAATATTTCTATTAATTTCAATATATTTTTTCATAAGCTGAGCAAGAAAACATACATAAATAAACATTTCATTACAACTTGATATAGAAAACAGAATTTCACTTGGGAACATTGCCCAAACCATTCATATTCCAAGCAGCTACTGCATTCTAAATTTGCAACACAAAATCTATTGTGCCAGTAAAAATCACTGTTTAAGCATGATCTAAGTAGAATTTTCACTGGTATGGGGCATAGGGATGTTAAGAATGCATGTTTCTCACATAGAGGCCAATGGATTCCAGACTCTATTTTGAGGGGGTAGTAATGGGTCCAGGAAATCTGCAAATAACAGAGTTCTCCACTCTTCTAATATTAAAATTTTCCATAGAGAACAATTCCTAACTTGTAGGAAAGAAAAATCTAAAATAAGTGCAGTTACTTGTTACTAACAAAGGGAAGAATAATTTCAGAAAATTCTCATCTCACTTGCATAGCCTCACATTGGCCATTTTAAGAAAATATTCAAAATTTTCTTTAGATTCCATTTTTATTTTGTAAATAATCATATCTAGGAAAAAGAAAATGTTCTTTACCTATGTTTTGCTTCTTTCCTGTACCATAGAATTTGAAGGTTCTAGTATTAGAAACCCCTGCCTCTACTGCTAGACTGTCAAAGAGCAAAATCAAGTCCCAGATCTATTTGAGAACTAGCCTCTCTCACATTCTACCAGGTCCGTAGGCAAATATGTTCCAATAAACAAATACATGCTGTTGTTGAAATTTCATAAATTTTGGTGCCTCCTTACATAGTATTAAAATGATTTTATTTTTATGTCTGCAGCAAAAACATTTCTCCTCTAAGAACTGAAATTTTTGTAACAATTCAATATAAGAATATGATACGTTATAATCAAGTTTACAAATGTAAGGATTTGTGAATTTAAATATTCATTTTCGTTCTTTCATGTTTGATGGACCTGATTTGGTATCTTTAAAGGTGTACCATATTGTATATATTAAAATAAATTCTTTTAGTTCTAAATAAAGTCATCTTTGGTTTTGTTAGATTGATATCTGTTTAGAAATATTAGAATGTAAATAACTGACAAATTCTTTTCATATCAAACGAACAAAAAGACACAGTAGTCTTTTAGAATTATTCATTAACTGAATTTTGAGTTGAGAATAATCTCAGCAGAATCTAAAGTTATATAAGAATTGAAAATTTTGTATAATACAATTAAGTTAGAGTAAATAAAATAAAACAAGTTTTTGCTTAGTCTTTGAATTTCTAAAATGCTACACTGAAAAAATAAACTCAACTTTTACCTCCTTTTTACCATTACTGAGCAAAATCATACGACAATCTTTGATTAAGGATTACTCAATTTATTCATTTAATTTGGAGCTGTAAATATGTTCTGCCTGAGATAATCTTCTAATTGAACCAGGTTTCCTTGCAGGACCCCTAACTGGTTACAAAGGGGTTAAACCTCCTGCTTGCCTTTTCAAGAAAACATTCTGCAATTTAATCTAGATAATTAATAGAAAGCTGGAAGTGAAAATTTGGTAAACTGTTCCAAGTTGGAAACAATTTCCTCATGCAAAACATCTGCTTAATTATTGGAAGTATACAAATGGACAAGAGATGTTATTTCAATGTAATGAGTTTTATAATAAATTCCATGGAAAAACTTTGGATTTTTTAAAGCAATCACTAAGATATTACCCTTAATTAGTCTTTGTATTTTTAAGGTCATTTGATTTGTTTGAGATAAGTGGAGTATTAATGTATATTTTACCTTGTTTGTTCATGGATGTAACTATTTATTCATAGACTATACTATAGGCATTAAAATGGAATTGTGTTATTTTCTTGTTTTGTGAATGGCAGAAAAGGAAAGTGTTGATGATATTTTCTTATTGCTCTTTTTCTTTCTACTCTGTCAGATCAGTATGCATTCTGTCGATATATGATTGACATGTTTGTCCATGGGGATTTAAAACCAGGTATTCAAAAAAAAATTCTTGTACTTGTCTGTTTTAATCGCCTTTGTTTGAAAGATTGTTGGCTTTTGATTTACTAAACTGTTCTTAATTAAAAAATGGCCTCATGCATGTATAGAGTTAGAATAAAACCAATTCAATACAGAAGTAATACTGGCAGAGAGCATTAAATTTTATTTTCTGTTTTTGCATGGCTTATTGCAAATGAAGTCAGCTGAAAAACTCTTAAAATGTGATAATATCTTTATATAATAAAAGCTAATATCTTTAATAACATCTTGGAGTGAAGATGTTATCATCAAATCATCTTACTTTATTCCTCGTAAACTTGGAAGAGAAGATATATGACAATAAAATTTGTATTTTTTTTTAATTGTGAGAACAAATGGAGAGTAAAATCTACTGCATTTCAAGCAATTCAACCTCTCCCAAAACTTTTATTTTTCTTTCTTGCATATGGACTTGGATTAATCACTCCATAGAACTTCTACTGATGGAGATAGTTCACTTTGGAGTTGATTAAAAAACACAAAAAGGGAAGTATTGTTAAGTTAAAAATCTTCATTATCTCTACTATTTTCGATATTGACTAAAGCATAACAAGGAATTCTCTTCTAACATTGTATTTGAGAATGAGTAACTTGATTGATTGTACTCTGCCTTTTCATATTAAAATTTGATGACAGCATGCTCATGCTTGGGGAAACATTTCTAAGAAGATAATGTTGCTAAGGAAGGAACATTAAAATAATTGAAGCTAATGGTAAGCAATTATCCATCCATCCATCTATCTATCTATCTATCTATCTATCTATCTATCTATCTATCTATCTATCTATCTATCTATCTATCTATCTATCTATCTATCTATCTATCTATCTATCTATCTATCTATCTATCTATCTATCCATCCATCCATCCATCCATCCATCCATCCATCCATCCATCCATCCATCCATCCATCCATCCATCCATCCATCCATCCATCCATCCATCCATCTATCTATCTATCTATCTATCTATCTATCTATCTATCTATCTATCTAATATCTAGCTAGTTAGCTATCTACCTATCTATCTTATTAGTTTTTGGGCCACATCTGTTGATACTTGGGTAGTACTATGGAATTGTTCAGGGTACCATATTCAATCAGTCTTGATTGAAACCAAGACTCCTGCATGCAAGCATGTGCATTGTTCTTTAAGCTCTCTCTGGCAAAAAAGCAAGATATATTTCTTTTAGTTTTATTAAATATTTCTAAAATTTAAAGTAATAATTCATTATCTGTTGATGAATAAGGATGCAATCTGCATATATAAATAAAAGACCTGAGGTTTATAGATAACCAAGCAATTTAGAATTTTTCTTACTAAGAATTAGTTAATATTATTAAATTATACATGTTAATGTATTATGTCTTCTCCATTTTCTTTTATTTTTTTAATTTTTATTATACCACCCCGCGATATACAATTACAAAAATGTTCATAGTTGGGTTTCAGTCATACATAGTTCCAGCACCCACCCCTCCATCAGTGCCCTATTCCTGCCACCAATGGCTTCAATTTCCCCTCTTTCCAGCCTGCCTCTATGGCAGGCACTTTTCCATTCTTCTCTCTCTCTCTCTCACTCTCTCTAATTGTTACTTTCTCTACAGACATTTAGGGACTATTATTAAATCCCTTTGAGTACATTCAATACTCAGATCTAGTCTGGCGTTAACATTTCCCACAATTACTAGAACACTGGTATATATTTATATCACATTAATGAATGAATTAATTCTATATCTATCTTTTTTTCTGACTAATTTCACTCAGAATGATAGTCTCCATGTCCATTAATTTGCAGATAAATTTCATGACTTCATCTTTTCTGACTGCTGCATAGTATTCCGTTGTGTAGATGTACCAGTCTTCTGTTCTCTGACATCTAGATTGTTTCTAGGTTCTGGATATCACATATAGAGCTTTGATGAATACAAAAGATCAGATAGTGTTTCTGCTATGTGTTTTTGGGTTTTCAGGGTATATTCCCAGGAGTGGTATTGCTGGGTCAATGGAGTGCAATATCTAGTTTTTTGGAGATACAATGTCCATATTGTTTTCCAAAAGGGATGGACCAGTCGGGACTCCCACCAACAGTGGATGAGAGTTCATTTATCCCCACTTCCACACCAGCACTGGTTGTTCTTGCTCTTTTGCATGGATGCCAGTCTCTGTAGTGTGAGATGATATCTCATTGTTGTGTTGATTTGCATTTCCTTGATGATTACTAATGAAGAGCACTTTTTTATATGACTTTTGACCATTTGAGTTTCTTCTTTTTGGAAGTTTATGTTCATTTCTTCTCCCCATTTTTTTGATAGAATTGCCTGTGTTCTTCTTGTAAAATTCTATCACTGCCTGATAGAGCATGGATATTAACCCCTTATCAGATGCACTTTGGGTGAATATTCTTTCCCAGTGTGTGGGATGTCTCTGTATCTTGGTCAACATTTCTTTTGAGATGCAGACGTTTTTCAGTTTCATATAATAACATTTGTTTATCTTTGCTTCTATTTGCTTTCCCAGCGATGTTTCTTCTTTGAAGTTGCCTTTAGCTTTGATGTGGTAGAGTGTTTGTCCTATGTCTTCTTTGATGTAATTTATAGATTAATGTCTGATCTTAAGATCTTTAATCCATTTTGAACTGACTTTTGTGCATAGCGTTAGAAGTGGTAAGTTCATTTTTTGACACATAGCTGCCAAGTTTTCCCAGCACATTTGTTGAAGAGGCTATATTTGCTCCATTGATTATATTTTGTTCCTTTAATGAAGATTACATGATCATATATTTGAGAGTGTCTTTCAGGATATCAGTTCTTTTCCATAGGTCTACAGGTCTATCTCTATAACAATACCATGCTGTTTTAATTATTAATGCTTTGCAGTAGAGTTTGAGTTTGCAGAAAGTGATACCTCCCATTCTTTTTCCCAAGAATTGCATTAACTATTAATCAGCGTTTATTATTCCATAAAATTTCAGGAGTATTCCATAAAATTTCAGGAGTACAATTTCTTTGAAGAATGTCATAGGCATCCTTATAGATATGGCATTGAATCTGTATAAAGCTCAAGGGAGTATTACCATTTTGCTAAAGTTAATTCTCCCAATTTATGAGCAGGGGATGTATTGCCATTTCCTCAGGTCTTCTTTTATTTCTTGAAGCAACATTTTGTAGTTTAATTTGTACAGATCCTTTACATCTTAGTCAAACTGATTCCTAGATATTTGATTTTCTGTGGCTTAATTGTGAATGGGATCTTTTTTTAAGTATTTTATTATACCGCCATGAGATATACAATTACAACGTTGTTCATGTTTAGAGGTTTCAGTCAAATAGTGTTCCAGCACCCCGCCCTCCACCAGTGCCCATTTCCCACCACCAATGACCCAAATTCCCTCCCCCTACCATAGCCTGCCTTAATGGCAGGTTCTTTATCTTTTTTCTCTCTCCCTCTCTCTCTTTTCCTTCTCTTATACATTGTGGGTTGCACTGCATACAATTAGAAGCCATCATGTGCATTTTTGCCTGTATTTAATGCTCAGTTCTAGGTTGGTATGACCATTTGAGTTTTTTTTCAACATTTATTCACACATGTTCCCTTCCCTGTCTTACCTACCTCTGACTCCCACACATTTGCGGTAATTTCCACTTTTGGTAAGACCTCCTGATCCACGTTTCACCTGACATTGGATTTTGGTGTCATAATATGTGTGTGTTTACACACACACACACATATATACACACACACACACACACATATATATAATGTGTCATGCAAATAAATGCAGTCATTCTATATCTCTCTCTTTCCTTTTGACTAATTTCACTCAATAGGATCCTCTCCATGTCCATCCATTTATAGGCAAATTTCATAACTTCATTTTTCCTAACAGCTGCGTAGTATTCCATTGTGTAGATGTACCACAGTTTCTTTATTCAGTCATCAGTTCTCGGGCATACTGGTTGTTTCCAGGTTCTGGTTATTGTGAATAGTGCTGCTATGAAAATAAAAGTGCAGATGGTGTTCCGCTGTTAGTTTTTGGCTTCCCAGTGTATATTCTCAGGAGTGGTATGGCTGGGTCAAAAGGGAGCTCAATTTCTAGTTTTTGGAAGAATGTCCATATTGTTTTCCAAAAGGCTGTACCAGTCGACATTCCCAACAACAGTGAATGAGTGTCCCCTTTTCTCCGCATCTACACCAGCACTTGTTGTTCTTGCTCTTTTGGATATGTGCCAATCTCTGTGGTGTGAAATGATATCTCATTGTTCTTTTGATTTGCATCTCTCTGATGAGGCCCAGCAGAGCCTCGAAATAAGCCAGATGATCCCCCACTCCATGAGGGCCTCCATTTTCACATCTTGACTTCCCCCTCATCAGAACTTCCCCAGCAGACCAGCCTATCACAGCCGGGCTCACCGAGATCCAACCTGCAGCAGTCTTTTATAAATCCGGCCCAGGTATGATGATCCAGAGAATCACAGACATGCGGCAGAGCTGCCACTCACTCTCCCTGTGCCCAACTGCTCACAAGACACAGGGAGGGATGGCGAAGTTCTAGCCCTGGCTCGCCAACTCAGCAGACCCTCGCAACAAGCCAGACAATCCCCACTCCATGAGGACGTCCATTTTCCACATCTGGACTTCCCCCTCATCAGAACTCCCTCAGCAGTCTAGCATATCACAGCCCAGTTCGCATGCTGCTTGCGGCCACGCAGTTCATCAATAAATGCTGGATTTAGAGATGATTACAAGAGTATGCTACCCGCACGGCAGAGCCTGGCAAGCTACCCGTGTTGTATTTGATATGCCAAATATGAGTAACAATTATAGACCTCATTCCTATGACCTGATGGAATTTTTTGAGGCTCTTTATGTTCCTGGAGCAAGCAGGTGCCCTTGGGCTCTACTTGTATGAGACAGAACATCTGGAGATGTTACTGGTGCCTGCTCGAGCATTTCGATGATGAACAGGAAGACAGTGATAGAGTGATACAGTGATGACTAATGATGACGAACGTTTTTATTTATTTATTTATTTTTAATTTTTAAAATTTTTTTTTATTATACGACCGTGAGGCATACAATTACTAAGGTGTACACAATTGGTTCTTGGTAATACAGTATTCCAGCACCCATCCCTCCACCAGTGCCCCATTTCCACTACCAATGTACCCCCACCCACTCCCGCCCACCCCCAGGCTGCCTCAATAGCAGGTACCCCAGTTTCCTCTCTTCCTCTGTCTCTCTCTGCATCTCTCTCCCTCTTCATTTTACACATTGTGGCTAGCCCTGCAGATATTTAGAGTTTATCACTTAAGTCTCTTTGTGTACATTCAATGGTGAGTTTTCATCTGCCATTACCATTTCCCACACTTAGTAAAACACTGGTATCTATTTATATCCTATTAATGAATGCAGTCATTCTATATCTGTCCTTTTCTTCTGACTAATTTCACTCAGCATGATAGTGTCCATGTCCATCCATTTGCAGGTAAATTTCATAATTTCATCTTTTCTGACAGCCGCATAGTATTCCATAGTGTAGATGAACCACAGTTTCTTTAGCCAGTCCTCTGTTCTCAGGCATTTAGGTTGTTTCCAGATTCTAGCTATAGTGAATAGCGCAGAGATGAATAAAGAAGTACAGATAGTGTTTCTGATATGTGTTTTTTGGTCTCTCGGATATATTCTCAGGAGTGCTATTGCTGGATCAAATGGTAGCTCAATATTTAGTTTTCGAAGGAATGCCCATATTGTTTTCCAAAAGGGCTGGACCAGTCGGCACTCCCACCAACAGTGGATGAGAGTCCCTTTTTCTCCACATCCACGCCAGCACCGATTGTTCTTGCTGTTTTGGATGTGTGCCAGTCTCTGTGGTGTGAGATGGTACCTCATTGTTGTTTTGATTTGCATTTCCCTGATGATTAAAGATGAAGAGCACTTTTTCACATGCCTTTTGGCCATTCGAATTTCTTCTCTTTGGAAGCTTCTGTTCATTTCTTCTCCCCCAATTTTTGATGGGGTTGGCTGTTTTGTTCTTGTGGAGTGCTACCAGTGCCTGATATATCCTGGATATTAACCCCTTGTCAGATGGGTATTGGGTGAATTTCCTTTACCATTCTGTGGATTGTCTTTGTATCTTGGTCACCGTTTCTTTTGAAGTGCAGAAGCTTTTCAATTTTATATAATCCCATTTGTTTATCTTTGCTTCCATTTGCTTGGTAAGTGGTGTGTCATCTTTAAAGATACTTTTAGTTTCGATGTCGTAGAGCGTTTCTCCTATGTTTTCTTCGATGTACCATAAAGATTCATGTCTGATATTAAGATCTATAATCCATTTTGATATGACTTTTTGTGCATGGTGTTAGAAAGAGGTCTAAGTTAATTTTTTATACGTAGCTGCCCAGTTTTCCCAGCACCAATTGTTGAAGAGACTTTCTTTGCTCCACTTAATATTTTTTGCTCCTTTATCGAAGATTAAGTGGTTGTATATTTGAGAGTGTGTTTCAGGATATTCAGTTCTATTCCATAGGCCTACGGGTCTGTCTCTATACCAATACCACACTGTCTTAATTACAAGTGCTCTGTAGTAGAGCTTGAGGTTGGGGAAAGTGATACCTCCCATCTTCTTTTTCCCAAGGATTGCTTTTTGCTATTTGTGGGGGTTTATTATTCCATACAAATTTCAGGAGTGTTTGTTCAATTTCTTTGAAGAACATCATGGGTATCTTTATAGGGACTGCATTGAATCTGTATAAAGCTCTAGGGAGTATTATCATTTGAATAATGTTAATCCTTCCAATCCATGAGCAGGGAATGTGTCTCCATTTCCTCGGGTCTTCTTTTATTTCCTGAAGCAACGTTTTGTAGTTTTCTTTGTAGAGATCCTTCACACAAGACTTGTAAGAAAAGGAAAAGAGAGAACCCAAATAAATAGAATCAGAAATGAAAACGGGGACATCACAACAGAAACCACAGAAATTCAAAAGATCATCAGAAATTACTGTGAGAGCCTGTATGCCACGAATCAAGAGAACCTAGAAGAAATGGACAAATTCCTGAATTCCTATAGCCGCCCAAGTCTGCAACAAGAAGATTTGGAATACCTCAACAAACCTATGTCCATTGAGGAGATAGAATCGGTAATCAAAAGTCACCCCGAACACAAAAGCCCAAGTCCAGATGGATTCACCAGTGAATTCTACAAAACCTTTAAAAAAGACCTACTCCCAATTCTTTTTTTAAGCTCTTCCAGCAAATTGAAGAAACAAAACACTCCCAAATAGCTTTTATGAGGCACATATCACCCTGACACCCAAAGCAGACAGAGATGTCACAAAAAAGGAAAACTACAGACCAATCTCCCTGATGAATACAGATGCTAAGATCTTCAACAAAATACTAGCAAATAGAATCCAAAGAACATCAAAAGATTATACACCAGGACCAAGTTGGATTCATCCCGGGAATGCAAGGATGGTTCAACATCTGCAAGTCAATCAACAAAATACATCATATCAACAAAAAAAAAAGGAAAAACCATATGATCATATCAATAGTTGCAGAGAAGGCATTTGACATGATTCAACAACTGTTCATGGTAAAAGCTCTCCGTAAAATAGGGATTGCAGGAACCTTCCTCAAGACAATCCAGGCCATCTACTACAAGCCCACAGCGAGCATCATTCTCAATGGGGAAAAACTGAAAGCCTTCCCCTTAAAATCAGGGACAAGCAAGGCTGCCCACTCTCACCACTTCTATTCAATATAGTACTGGAAGTACTTGCCATAGCAATCAGGAAAGAAAAAGACACTAATGGCGTCTGGATAGGAAGGGAAGAAGCCAAGTTATCACTATTTGCAGATAACATGATATTATACATGGAAAACCCAAAACTCTCTACCAAGAGGCTCCTAGAAATAATACATTCCTATAGTAGAGTGGCAGGGTACAAAATCAATACCCAAAAGTCAATGGTATTCCTATATGCAAACAGCGAAAGAGAAGAAAGGGACATTAAAGAAACTATCCCTTTCACAATTGCGCCGCAGAAAATAAAATACCTAGGATGAACATTTTTTCATATGTCTTTTGGCCAATTGAACTTCTTCCTTGCTGAAGTTTCTGTTCATTTCTTCTCCCCCATTTTTTGATGGGGTTGGTTGTTTTCTCCTTGTAAAGTTCTACCATTGCCTGATACATCCTCGATATTAACCCCTTATCAGATGGGTATTGGGTGAGTATTCTTTCCCATTCTGTGGACTCTCTTTGTATCTTGGTCACTGTTTCTTTTGAGGTGCAAAAGCTTTTTAGCTTCATATAGTCCCATATGTTTATCTTTTCTTCTAGCTGTTTTGGTTGTGGTGTTTCTTCTTTGAAAATGTCTTTAGCTTCAATTTCGTGAAGGGTTTTCCTTGGTATCATTTCTTTACTATTCTTTTCTTCTCTCTTATTATTTGCATACAGGAAAGCCATTGACTTTTTGGGTACAAAATTTGTGACCTGCCACTCTACTATAGGAATATATTGTTTCTAGGAGCTTTTTGATAGAGAGTTTAGGGTCCTCCACTTATAATATCATGTCTTTTGCAAACAGTGACAGCTTGATTCCTTATTTTCCTATCTGGATGCCCTTAACATAATATTCTTCCCTGATTGCTATGGAAAGTACTCCCATACTATATTGACTAGAAGTGATGAAAGTGGGCAGCCTTGTCTAGTCCCCCTATCACAAGTGGATGGCATTATTTTTTATGCATTAAGACTGATGCTCACTTTGGGCTTGTAGTAGATGGCTTTGACTATATTGAGGAAGATTTGTTCAATTCCCATTTTCTGGAGAGTTTTTATCATGAACAGGTGCTGGGTTTTGTCAAATGCTTTCTCTGCATATATTGATATGATCATGTGGTTGTGATTTTTTTTCTCTTGATATGATGTATTATGTTGCTTGACTTGCAGATATTGAACCATCCTTGCATTTCTGGGATGAATCCTACTTGGCCATGGTGTATAATCTTTTCGATGACTCTTCAGATTTTATTTGCTAGTATTTTATTGAAGATCTTAGCATCAGTTTTTATCAGGGATATTGGTCTATAATTTTTCTTTTTTGTGACATCTCTGTCTGATTTGGATATCAGGGTGATATGTGCTTCAAAGAGGCTATTTGGGAGTTTTTCAGACTCCTTTGTCAAGACCCTGAATGAACGGTTTTAGACTCTTCGTATTCCTGAAGCAACCAGATGCCAATGGGCTACACTGGCACGTGATAGGGTCAAATGGAAATTTGCTCGCCCACTTAAGCAAATCGATGAATAACGGGATGTCAAGTGATCAGGTGATTCAATTTCCTGGTAGATCTTGAAAAGGACTAGAAGTAGGTCCTCTTTAAGGGTCCTCTTTACAATTCACTGGTGAATTTGTCTGGACCTGGGATTTTGTATTTGGGCAGATTTTTGATTGCTGATTCAATCTCCTCAATAGTGATAGATTTGTTGAGGTATTTTAAATCTTCTTGTTGAAGACTTGGGAGGCGATCAGAATTCAGGATTTTTCCATTACTTCTAGGTTCTTTTGTTTCATGGCACACAGACTCAAAGTAATCTCTGGTTATCTTTTGAATTTCTGTGGTTTCTGTTGTGATGTCTCCTTTTCATTTATGTTTATACTTATTTGGGTTCTCTCTTTCCCTTTCTTTGCGAGTCTTGCAGTGGTTTGTCATTTTTTTTTAAGGAACCAGCTCTTGATTTCATAGATCTTCTGGATTGTTCTTTTGACTCCAGCTTTCTTTCTTTCTTCCTGCCTGATTTGGACTTCTTTTTGCTAGTTGCTTTCTAAGATCTTAATCTGTTATGTCAGACTGTTTATGATGGCTCTTTCTTCTTTTCTGATTAATGCTTGCAGTACTGTGAGCTTTCCTCTTAACACTGCTTTTGCTGTATTCCATAAGTTCTGATAGTTCATGTCTTCAGTCTCATATGAATCCAGGAATTTTTTTATTTCCTCTTTGATTTCTTTTATGACCCACTGGTTGTTTAGCAGGGAGCTGTTTAGTTTCCAGGTGCTTTGTATGATTCTCTGTTTTTGTGTGCGACAAACTTCTATATTTAGTGCATCATGATCTGAAAAAAATATTTGAGGGCCAGAGCGATAGTCCAGCCAGCAGGTAGGGCATTTGCCTTGCATGCAGCCAGCTGGTGCAGGCCCGGGTTTGATCACCAGCATCCATATGGTCCCCAAGCACTGCCAGGAGTAATTCCTGAGTGCAGAGCCAGGAGAAACCCCTGAATATTTCCAGGTGTGACCCCAAAAAAGAAAAAAATATTTTAAACATTTTCTATCTTCTTGATTTTAAGGAGGTATGTTTTGTGACCCGGCATGTAAGTCTATCTTGGAGTATGTCCCTTTACACAGGAGAAAAATGTGTATTTGGCTTTTTGTGAATGAAATGTTCTGCATATATCAACTAGCCTTCTTTGTTCCATTAGGACCAGTATTTCCTTGGTGAGTTTTAGTCTAGTCGATCATCAAGAGTTGATAGAGAGTATTGAAGTGTCCAACTACAATCATGTTGCTGTCAATTTCTTCTTTGAAGTCAATTAGCAGTTGTTTTAAGTATTTTTCTGTCCCTTTACTGTGTGAGTGTATATTTAGGAATATATTTTCTTCCCAATACACATATCCCTTGATTATTAAGAAGTGACCTTCACTGTCGCTTCTGACTTTTTTGAGCCTGAAGTCTTTGTTGTAGGATACTAGTATGGCTACCCCTGTCTTTTTGCAGGGGTTGTTTGAGTGGAGTATTGTTTTCCAACCTTTAACTTTGAGCCTGTCTTTGCTAGAATTGTTCATTTGTGTTTCTTGAAGGTAGCAGAATGTTGGGTTCAATTTTTTTATCCATTTTGCCAATTAAGTGCATTTAGGCCACCCAATGGTAATTAATAGGTACATTTAGGCCACTGACATTGAGAGAGATTATTGTCATGGGAGTTTGTGCCAACTTTCTGTATAAGATTTATATTCTTTTGAGTTTTCTCTTAAAGTAGATCTTTCAGCCCTTCTTTTAAGGGTGGTTCTTTGTATTAACATAGTAGGCAGGAGAAGCATATGTAACTACACCGAGATTAATTATTTAGGGTGATCTTTCAGAGGAAGATCACGTCATATGATCCAAACTATACTCCCCCACCAGATTAATTATTTCATTCCCTTCAGGGTCCTGTCATCAACAACAACCTTGCTTTGCTCCAAGACAAGTATTAAGTACTCTGCTCCTGCTGCAATGTCATTCACAGCTCATCAGATCAAATCTGATTCTGACCTAGTTCTAATCTTTGGATCAGAGCAGTATTTCTAAAATGTGTCCCATTTTGTAGCCAGGGAATCTTTTCTTGGTACTATCCAGTCACTCATAGAGAAGAACATTTAGGATTAAGATCAGCTGAATGATACTGAGTTTTATAGTTGGAAAACCTGACAGGAAACCCAGGAGTAAATAATTTAAAGTAACTCACCTCTGAGCTGCCAGACCATCTTTTTTATGTTTATAGAAGAAACAAATCCCTTGGTCTAGAGATATACAAAAAGCTTACAGAAAAGAGAAAAGCAATTCCTCATTCACTTCTATCACTTGTCTTCCCCTTGCTCATCGATTTGTTCAAGCAGGCACCAGTAATGTCTCCATTTGTCCCTGTCATGTACTAGTACAGCCCGAAGGCCTCTTCTTGCTCCAGGTACATGAAAAGCCTCAACCTCAAACCATTCCGAAGGTGGTGGGAATGAGATCTATTCTAGTTACTATTTTTGGCATAACAATATGACACAGGTAGCTTGCCAGGGTCTGCCATGTGGGTGCTCTTAGTTTTTGCAATTACGGATGGATTTGTAATTACTCATATATTTGCGATTACTGATGCATTTGCAAAAAATAAATCACAGTGGCTATGGACCACAGAGAGAGCTGGTAGCAGCTCCATCTTTGTCTGTAAAATAGGCTTCTCTCTAGGGTGGGGTTCTGACCAGCTGGACTTGAGATTGGCTTCTCTCTTGGGTGGAACTCTGAAAATTGAGGAATCTGGACGTTAAAATGACTGCCATCATGGTGTGGGGGGGGTCCTCTTGCTTCTTCTGAGGTTCTATTAGGGTGGCTTGTGAGGGTCTGTGCCCATTGTCCCCCTGGACACCTCATGATCTGCCAAGCAATTTTTTTACAATTTTTAACTATTATAAAATTTTTATAATATTTACTAATGTTTAAAAGTAGAAGCATCAGAATTAAATTATCAAATTTCATTTATAATTGTTTTATAACTATTGCAATACAATTTTAGAATTAATTTGTCCATGGCTGTATTTCTATGATCAAAATATTCTTTGGTAAGCTTATTGATGATTTTAAGATATTTTTGAAAATATGTTTGTATTTTCCACTAAAAAGTTCATAGTTAGTATTTTTCTAGATCATTATATTTGGCTTAATTAAAAGAACAGAGAAAATGTTTTTGGAATGCATTTGAGCACTGTTAAATTTAATCAAGTTTTAACAAAAGCAAAGATAATTAACTTAGGATCACTTGTCTTCCCATTGTTCATCGATTGTCTCAAGTGGGCACCAGTAATGTCTCTATTCGCTGAAAATGAGGTTCATTATTGTTACTGTTTTTGGCATATCGAATACACCCTGGGTGGCTTGCCAGGCTCTGCTGTGGCTCTGGTTTCATCCAGGGGAGGCCCAGTCTTTTTCGATGTTAGACCATCAACCATCCAGGGCCCACAGGACAGAGTCCTGGGTGAAGACAAGTCTGTCTCTTGTATGCCATCTGCCTTTGCAGCTGGGCACCGCAGCCACACCTGCAATACCTTCCTATATTACTTTAACTAATGTATCTATTCAATCAGTTGATTTTTTTTTTTGCTTTTTTGGGTCACACCGGTGATGCTCAGGGGTTACTCCTGGCTCTGCACTTAGCAATTACTCCTGGAGGTGCTCGGGGGACCATATGGGATGCCGGGGATCAAACCTGGGCCGGCACAGGCCAGCCGTGTGCAAGGCAAACGCCCTACCCGCTGGGCTATCGCTCTGGCCCCCATCAATTGATTTTTTATAAGGTTCTCAGATTCAACTAGTATTCATTTAAAGAAGATGCTCAACTTATATAATCTTAATTCTTATTAAGTTTTTATCATTTATCAAAGCACATTCTGAGCTCTGGGCCTTTGCTCCTTCTTACTGTACCGCTGGCTCAGAATATTCTTCCAGTTATCTCTAGGGTACTACCCTCGCTCCATTCAGGATTTGCTAAGAGGGGTTCTTTTCTGAGGTATTAAATTATATTTTCACTCTTGAAAATAATTTCCTGATACTGTAGAATTATTTACTCTTACAATTAATTTGCTCTCCCATTTGTCAACCTCATTCATGATATTATAGCTTTATTGCTATACTACATAAAGAATTAGAAAACGTTTCTATCTGTATTTTTTATCAGAGAAATGGGAGAGAAAAAACTGAAGAATGAATCATGTATAGCATGCCCATTGTTTCATATAAATAATTATAGAAAGTTTTGAGTGTAGGAATTTAATAATGTTATTTTATATCTCCTTTCTTGAAGAGGTTATACATGAAATGGGGTGAAAAGGCACTAAACATGGTTTGCATTTCTGAAAAGTAAGTAATGGGAATATAGATGTAATTTCATTGCAATAATTTAGACAAAATGGCAGTGATAAGACTTAGACTGACAATTAGAGAATAAAGCAATTCCTGCCAAGTTTATTGCTCTGCATGTAGCCCTATTTATAAAACATTTGTGTTTCCATCTGTTTGTTTGGGATTAATAGGGCACCTGTTATTGTTTATCTGAAGCTCATTATTAATTACTGGTAATGAGTTTTTAAAACAATACTTTTATTTTGCCCTCTGAATAAGAGTCTCTTGCTCTATTGACTGAGCTAGCCCGGCAGTGCCCTCTGAATAAAAAAGTTTACTTTATGTAACAGTTGTAATGTCTTCAAAATTAACCCTCAAATTGCAGCCCAAATTTGACAAACCTGTTGAAAGAAGACTCATGCAGTTTTATATTAACAAATTACAATTGTTTTTAAGCAAAGAAAAATAAAAATATACAGTTTGGTAAGATTTTGCTTACGAGGAGACTGATAGTGAACTAGATTGCTTGTTCTGAGCCTTTGTATTGCTTGTACATTGTCCTATGGTCATTGACAATTTCAGCTTAATTTTTTATATGTAGGCATTAACTATGAGAATAGATTCATTTATCTCTGTCTAATTAAAATTCTATCTCACTGATTTACACTATACTAAGCTAAAATTCAGAAATTTTTATATATAACTGAAAAATGAGGGCTACTAAATTTGGACCTACAGGCAGTTAGAATAGACTAATTGATGTTGTGTAACTTGATAGGTATTTATGGAACCTAAAGAACTCCTTTACAGAAGATTATTTTCTCTGCTGTCCTTCACTATGAGCACAAAAATCATTCTTGATCACTTGATCACTTGACATCCTGTTATTTGTCGATTTGCTCATGTGGGCACCAGCAACGTTTCCATTTGTCCCTGTCCATGTCAGTGTAGCCCAAAGGCATCTGCTTGCTCCAGGAATATGAAGAGCCTCAAACTGTTCATTCAGGGTCTTGATGAAGTTTAACCATCTTGTAGGAGGGCAGCCACGTGATCTTTGATGTCCCGTAGGATTTATTCAGTAACATCTCCAGTTCAGCGGTCATTTGCAAGTCACATTACTTGTCCAGCCCATCTGGTCTGATTTCCGATGCCTTGGAAAATGAGACAGTGACCCTGACCCAAGCGTCGAAGGAGGTCAAATTCCTGATTCCTTCTCTCACTTGAGTGAGGCATGGTATTACAAGCATAGCTCTTTCTGTTCCTCTTTGAGAGTCCCGGATAGTGTTCTCCTCATGCTTTCATAGGGCCCAGGTCTCTGAGGCATATGATAATGCAGGGAGAACAGTGGAGTCGAAGAGATGTGCCCAGAGCAGGAAGTAATTTTTCCTTTTGCTATTTCTTCAATACTATTGAAGGCATTCCATGCTGCTCCCTTCCTCCTGAGCAGCTCAGGTGCTAGGTCTTTCATCATGTTGAGTTCTCGACATAGGTACACATAACTGTTACATTCAGAGATATTTGTTCCATTGAGAGTGAATGGAGCATCTGGAACTAGTTCTTTTTTTCATGAACATTGCTGAGATTGGTGAAATTCAGCTGTAGACCTACCTTTCCACATTCACTGTTGAAGTCAGCCATAATGGTGCCTCTTGACTAATGTTTGGTGTTATTAGAACAATGTCATCAGCGAAGTGGAGGTGGTGTAGTTTCCAACCATCTATCTTCACTCCCATTTCTTCCCATTCTAATTGACATATGACACTCTCGAGGGAGGTGCTGAAGAGTTTTGGCAAAATGGTATCACCCTGCCGAACCCCTCTTTTGACATCAATGATCACTTCCTTGTAGAATTGTGAGATCCTGGTGATGAATCCGTTATACAGCTCACGAAGGATTTTTTTAATATTTCATTATACTACCATGAGATAAACAATTACAAAGATGTTTATATTTGGGTTTCAGTCAAACAGTGTTCCAGCATCCATCCCTTCAGAGTGCCCATTTATCACTACCAATGTGCCCGATTCCTTCCTCCCTCCCCTAGCCTGCCTCTATGGCAGGTTCTTTGTCTTTACTCTCTCTCTCTCTCACTCTCTCTTCTTTCTCTTACACATTGTGGATTACAATATATATATTTTGAAATTATTATGTGTATCTTTTTGCCTATGATTAATGCTAAATTCTAGGTTCATATTAGCACTTTTGACAGTTGTTAGCACACTGTTCCCTTCTCTGTCTTACCTAACCTCTGACTCCCACACGTTTGTGGTAATTTCCACCTTTGACAAGACCTTCTGATCCATGTTTCGCCTGACCTTGGATATTGGTATCATAATATGTATATATATTTTTTTAATATTCTAAAATGTTATTTTTGTGTTATTCTGGAACATGCATCATCAAATGATGTCATATTAATTTTATAATATTGTCTGTTAAATAATTTTGTTGAAAGGAGGTATCACATTTTTATATAATAGAAAAAAAATTAATACCTGAGAGGTAATTTAGTGATTAATATTCTTGCTTTCCATGTGACTAACCTGGGTAGTTTCCTGTAATCCTATATAGTTCCTAAATCATTGCGAGAAATGATTCCAGAGCACAGGGTCAGTAGCAAGCCCCAAACTCTAACAAGATTAACCCCCAAAAAGTACAACAAAAATTATTTTAAGGCAGGGTCGAGAGGATAGTGGATAGAGCACTTGCCAAACATACAGCCAGTAAGTATCCAATCCCCAGCACTCCATATGATCCCCTGAGATTTCACTTGAATGATTAATTTCAATATTACATAATTAAAATGTATATTACAGCTTAGTATATTACTGATTTTATATTCACCTTATGAAATTCAATAACCATACACTATTCCCTTTATTGTCTTCTTTTTTTATGATATTTATAGAAATAAAACTCCACATTCTAGATTGTGCTGAATAAAATGGATAGTAATTTGTCAAATAATGTCATTATTTTTTTGATATTTTCATGTGTCAACACTCAATGCAATATAATATTTGGTCTACACAAAATTTAATTTATAGTTGTATTATCCTAGGAATTTCTAATATTTCCTTTCTTATCTTTATTTGTATTTTTTGCCACTGTGGGCCACACCTGGCAGTGTTCAGAGTTGACTCTTGGCTTAGCATTAGGGATCACTCCTAGTATTGCTAAAGGATCACCTGGGGTGGCAGGGATTGAACCTGAGTCAGCCACAGGCAAGACAGTGCTGTACCCACTGCACTATCACTCTAGAACCTCTATTTTTTTAATTTATCTCTCCTTTCTTGGAATACCTGTAAGAAAAATAAAAATGAATAACATCACTAGGAACAATTTATATTAAATCTGAAAACCAATGGAAAAAATATAAATGTGGTAGGAGAGAGGTCACAAAAAGCTGAGATTTAAATAGTTTGTAGTTTGATGCTTTTGGTCTCATTTTCTTTATAAAACTTATGATTGAGTTTTTTAATAATGAAATAATATATGTACATGTTTTTTTCTCTCTTGTTTCTCTTATCCTATAGCTATTTACTGTTAAAAGATAGCACTTCTAATGTTAATGATCACATATCTCATGAAGAAGTAAAAATTGTATTGAAGCTTAGGATATTGATAGTATTTATTTTTGTAAAGTTATGGATGAATACATCTAAGGGTAAAGGTATAATAAATAATTAAAGCAGAGATAGATAGTACCCTAAAGTATTCATTTGTGATTAATGGTTGTTAAGCTTTTTATTCCCTGGTTGTCTTTTTAAATAATAGCATTTTATTATTATAGAGCTCTGGGAAGAGTGTTGTAACATTTTTATTTGAAAGATATAAAAACCATAGTACAGAGAGTAAATGTTTTATACAGGTCACACATAGTTGTTAATACAGAATCAAGCCTTTCAAATTCCTAATTTTTTAGAAGTCAGATCACATCTTAATGACTAATGATTACAGCTACTGGGAAACACCAGTAAAGCTTGGTTAGATTCAGGAGTCAGAAAAAACTAAACTGAAACATCATGCTTGTTTGTATAAAATTGAATCAGAATGATCAAGTAGGATAAGTATAGAGGAAATGAAACTAGATTTTGGCAGGTAAGATAGGGACAATTGAGATTATTTTAGAAACATCACAAAAGTAAAGTAATTAGGTTTGCTAATTATTTTGGCAAGAAAAGGAGGTAAAGTGAAAACTTTTTAGACATTATTGTCCTGAAAATTCAAAACAGGTGCTTTGTAAGGGAAATGTGAGAAGACAATAGTGAAAACTCATTGGGAAATGTGGTCTGGTTACCTTGAGGGTTTTTAACTTTTCACTTATTTAAGTCAATGATTACATTTATTGCAAAAAGGAAATATATGAATGTTCCAATGTGTTATTTCTTCTACACCAGTTAAGTATATTAATTGTAGATCACTAGATCTCTAGATCACTAGACATCCCATTGTTCATCGATTTCCTCTAGCGGGCACCAGTAACATTTCCATTTGACACTATCACATGACAGTGTAGCCCAATGGCATCTGGTTGCTTCAGGAATATGAAGAACCTCAAACTGTTCGTTTATGGTCTTGACAAAGAAGTCTGACCATCTTGTAGGTGGGCGACCACCTGATCTTTTGACATCCCGTGGGATCCAGTTGGTAAAGGCTCTAGTCCAGCAGTTGTCTCCAAATCACATTACATGTCCAGCCCATCTGATTTTCGATGCCTTGACAAACGAGAGGCGTCCCTGAATCTGGAATAGCGACGGAGATCGGAAGTCAGGATTCCTTCTCTCACTTGAGTGAGGCGTGATATTCCAAGCATAGCTTTTTCGATTCCTCTCTGGGAGACGCGAATAGCATTCTTATCCTGCTTTTTGTAGGGCCCAGGTCTCTGAGGCGTATGTTAATGCAGGGAGAACAGTGAAGTCAACGAGAGCCAGAGGTTCTTTATGTTTTTCGCTATTTCTTCAATGCTTTTGAAGGCATTCCATGCCGCTCTCTTCCTCCTGCACAGCTCAGGTTTTAGGTCATTCATTATGTTGACTTATCGACCTAGGTACACATAAGTGCTGCATTCACAGATGTTTGTTCCATTGAGAATGAATAGGGCCTCTGGAACTAGTTCATTTTTCATGAACATAGTTATGTTGAGATGTAGACCGATCTTTCCACATTCTCGGTCTAAGTCAGCCAGCATTTTTGCTGCATGGCTAATTTTTTGTGTAATTAGAATGATGTCATCAGCAAAGCGGAGGTGTTGTAGTTGTCAAGCTTCTATCTTCACTCCCATTCCTTCCCATTCTAATTGTCGCATTAATTGTAGATAAGTTTTCATATTATAATAATTCAACTTTCACAGCATTTAGGCACCCATTCCTTCCTCGAACAAATGAGGCTCATAGTGGGATTGCTGCAGAATACTTGAGCTGATCGTCAAGAGCACTTAGAATTTTTGGCTCTCTGACTCTTCTCGTTTTATTAATTGGAAGTATTTCTGAAGCTAATATAAGTATAATATTTTTAGGGGAGAGAAATAATTTTTTAGAATCCCATCAACAAATAACATACCAGACCAATTGTGCCCATTTTGTCTATGTTTTCCAACTGGTTGGTTTAACAATGTTTGTAATGTTTGAATAATAATAAAGATTTGCTGAACCAGGTCAATAATACTGTGGGCCTTACATGTGGCCAATCTTGCTTTGGTCTCTGCCACACTACATAGACCCCTATGCCCTGCTAGGAATGATCCTTAAGCCAAAGTCCCGTGGAGTCAGGTGTCGTCCAATCTTGCTCCAAAAAAATCTACAAGATTTACAGTGCTATATCAAGGATCATAAGTAAAAGTTAATTGTCTTATATTGGAGTTCCAGAACTAAATTCTATGGATATAGTGATGAATCCATAATAGTGATGTTCCATTTTCTTGAGAGTATGACAACAGATATTGTTTTAAATGGTCACAGAATCAGTCACTATCACTGTCTTCCTGTTGTTGAATGATTTGCTCAAGCGGGCACCAGTAACATCTCCATACGTCCTGTCACAAGCAAGTGTAACCCAAGGGCATCTGCTTGCTCCAGGGACAGGAAGAGCCTCAAACCATTCTTCAATTCATGGAATTGAGGTCCATAATTGTTACTAGTTTTTGGCATAACAAATAAAACATGGGTAGCTGGCCAGGCTCTGCCATGTAGGTGGTATACTCTCAGTAGAAGACTCTCATCTCAAACATTTACTGATGAAACTTAAAGGGAAATAATCAGGTTTTCTCATGGATGGAGCTTTGAGGAAATTTGGAGTCTACATATTGAGAATGACCGACTGCATGATGTGTGGTTTGCTCTGGCTTCTTGCTAGGCTTACTGGGATGACAGGTATCAGTTCGAACCTGTCTAGAACTGTATACAGTGTATAAATGTGAAAGATCCTGGAAGGACCTTATCCTAAAATCAGTATCATCTAAGAGTATTACACGCCACTTTGCGGCTGCGCCAATGATGCTGTGAGTCTGGTGTGGGTGGGTCTCTCTTCTGGGGTAGCTGGCATGGAGGTGGAGGAAAGGGCGGGAGCCCAAATATCATGAGTCCAGCTATCATGGTCCCTCCCGCATGTGTGAGCAAACCCTTGGAGCAATGTTAGACACGGTCAGGAGCTGGCTGAGCCCCTTATTGGGAGGTCAGCACCTTGGGTTGCTTCCACTTGGGGCTGGCCGAGCAGCACAGTTGTGGGTCTGGAGTGGTTGGGTCTGGATCTCTTCCAGGGTTGCAGAGGAGCTGTGGGTCTGGTGTGGGTGGGTCTCTCTTCCAGGGTAGCTGGCCGGGAGGTAGAGGAAAGGGCAGAGTCCAAATCTCCACTCCCTCCAAGTCTGGTCAGTGTGATCTCTACCCCGATGTGTGAGTGAACCCTTGCAGCAATGTTGGACTTGGCCAGGAGCTGGTTGAGCCCCTTACTAGGAAGTAAGCTCCATGGGTTGCTTCCACGTGGGGGCGGCCGAGCAGTGCAGCTGTGGTTCTGGAGTGGATGGGTCTTGATCTCTTCTGGGGTTGCAGAAGAGCTGTGGTTACTGAATATATTAATTTATAGAAATACACTTAAAATACTATCTTACTATATATAATAAGAATACTAAACACACAAACAAGTTTATAATGGTGATGTTAATGATGCCTGAATGGAGCAAGAACATGATGTTTTACTCAATGTGCCATATCTTTTGTTTTACTTATTATATTATTATCATTTGATTCATAAAAATTTAATGTCAAGGAACATTTGCCTCATTCATTGCCACCTTGCTTGATATATATACGTTCATTCATTTGAAAATGTGGTGTATCATTTTCAAATGGTATATCATGGAAAAACCTACTGATAATAGGCCTGAACAGCCCTTTTTTTTCATTTTTAGAATTAACCTGATTTAGAAAGACGAAGATTTCTTCATATAGAAAACAGGTCTTTTATAAAAATTTAAAATGTTAATAGTAGTATATATAGAGAGAAAAATGCACAATTAACCAGGCCAGGTTTGTTCTCTGCATCCATGAACTGTAGGAACTATGAAAGTTATGCAGAACTGCAAGAAGCAAAGGAGACTGAGCCTATATTTAATTTTGGGAATGTGTTTTATGGACGTGGCTTACTCCTCTGATAGTTGCCTTCTGCTTATTTAAATTTGTGGATGTTATCCAAAATAAGTGCATCAGTGTTCTTATTTTTTCTGAATCAACCCCTTATATATTCTAGCCACTGTGAATAGCTAGATTGTATGCAGTATAGACAAGTACTTCGGTGAGGTTGTGACTCTCTGACTGCAGTAGTACCTGAATCAACTTCATCATGCTGAAGACTTAAGATTTTGGGAGAAGTCAAATAAATAAGAAAATCCCTTTCCACATCATTTAATGTCATGTAACTTTACTTCCTCTTTGCTTAGAGAACAAAGTAAAAGTATATGTTTTCATTTTACTCACCATCTTAGAGTTCCACTTCTTACCCATTTGAAAGAGCTCTCAGATCCTTGTAGAATAGTTCAGCTATGAGGGCACTTTCATTAAAGTGTCATTTAGGTTTAGCATTTATGATATTAATGATTTGGGCCTGATGTCAGACAAGAATGAATTTCTTCTCAGGTATCCCACTGTGACTATTCAAAGCATGTTCTAAAATAGTCTGAAAGGAACAAATAATACCGACTAATTTGAATTGCTGCCTGAGAAGCAAGGGAAATTGAAGCTTAATCAAAGAATTATCTAACTAATTAGGTGTTATTTATTAATGTGTCATGTCTTGTAATAATCTTACCTCTCTACCTGTGAGTCTATATGCAAGAATGTAGGTTCAAAACACTCTCTAAGCAGTATTCAAAAGTTCATTTGGGTGGCCCAGAGATAAAGCATAACAAACATCCAATTTTTAAACCAATAACATAAATGCATATTTAAAATGATGCATATCATGCAATGGTAGTTCCTGCCTCCCAACCATGAGGCGCTTGGCTTGATTCAATACACGGAACCAAAAAATAGAAAAAGAAAGAAAAAGGGGGAAAAAAAAGAGTACAAAACAATTCAAACAAACTTATAGCTCATAACAAATCATTCATTTCATTTTTCTTTATTTTACTATTCTTGCCTGGAGGGAATTCACCTTGTGCTCTAGGCTTTTTCTTGGCTCTGTGCTCAGGGGGCTGCTCCTTGTGGACGTCAGGGAACCCTGTGAGATGCTGAGTACCAAACCTGGATTAGAAACATGGAAAGAAGACTCGACTCAAATTACTAGCTCTCCAGCTTTCTTATCCTTTTCCTTTAGCAGGTTTTGTTTAGGCATGAAAATAATAACTAAGCCCAATGCCTACTTTGATACAATTAATAGGAAACTACATTATTTGATATAACTATTTTAAGTGAGACCTACTTAGTAAATAAATATTCCTTGCCCTAGCCTTTTTTCTTTTGTATAAGATGTTGGCAGAGTAAAAGAAATGAATTTTGCATTATTGTCCTTTATATTATGGGTAATAGAGTGATCAATTGTTCAGCATTGCTAGTTCTATGTGTTATTCTAACAATTCAGTTTTCCAAATATGTGATAGCACAGTCACTGTTAAACTGTTAAAAGATGACTGGACTATCATTTCCACATTTTTACTATCAATTCCATATCAAAATATAATCTACTTTAGTTTATTGATAACATCATTACCATCTATGTTGATATATTGAGTCAGCTTATTAACTAGTATCCCAGAAATTACCAAAAACCTAGCATGTCTTAGATATCCTGGTTGGTAACTTTCATTTCAAATCAAAAGAATGAAACAATTTGTTAAAGACTATTTCAAATAAATCTGAGGGGCCGGAGTGATAGCCCAGTGGGTAGGGCGTTTGCCTTGCACGCGGTTGGACCATGCTGGCCTGGGTTCGATCCCTGGAATCCCATATGGTCCCCAGAGCACCGCCAGGAGTAATTGCTGAGTGCAGAGCCAGGGAGTAACCCCTGAGCATCACCGGATGTGACCCCCCCAAAAAAAAAAGCAAAACAAAAAATCTGAAGTGGAGTTAAAGCTAGTGGAGGAGAAAAATGAAAGAAGACATTGATAAAGAAATATGTTCACCATTAGCATTTAGAGAGAAAAGGTATTTTTAATCTTGATAATTTCATTGTGAGTTGTACAACTTACTGTTTAAACATAGATAATTTTATTCCTATTTACATGCCTTTTATTAACCAAAGTGGGGAAAAATTAACATAGAACCACTGCTATTTATAGTTAGATGCACTTTTTCATTAAAATATACCAACTGAAGGGTGTAGCAAGAGTACATCAGTACATCACGTGCATGTTCAATTGAACCTGGATTCAGTCCCTGCCCTCCAGCAAATCACTTTCTATTGTAGCAATTCACAGCCTTTTATGTGATGGACACAATTGTTAT
Organism: Cryptotis parvus; assembly: GCA_021461705.1. Lineage (NCBI taxonomy): Eukaryota > Metazoa > Chordata > Mammalia > Eulipotyphla > Soricidae > Cryptotis > Cryptotis parvus. The sequence goes on from JAJIBD010000388.1 coordinate 257,271, forward strand.
ACAAGACTTGCTTATAACAGTTGGAATCTCTTACAGAAAGTGAGGGAAAATATATAAATATATATTCTGTCATGTTGAAACAGTATGTATCTGTTAAAAATAATGATGAATTAATGTTATCTTTTATTGAGGTTGCATAGTATATAAACCTTCTTCATTTTCTATTATTCATGAAAATGATTACATTAATAATGATTTTCTCCTAGAGGAATTTTTTTCTATAATTATAAATAGCCTCCTGGCTGATACTGGATAAGCAGTGTGCATTGTTTCAAATGACAAAATAGTATCAATTACACACAATTTATAATAGAAAGAAAAATGTTGGATGAATTCCAAATATGTCATTCTTGTGAGCATTGTTTGTGAATATGATTGTGGCATTAAGCCTATTAAATAATCATTATTAACATGGTCTTATTTTATCTTTTATTCTTTAAATGCCAGCTCTGCAACATTTGAGCTTATGCTACATGTTTGTATTTGAAGTCTTTTTTATCATCTTTATTAAAGCACATAGAAAATTCTCAACTGTAGCAAATGTCAGATTTGTTTCTGTCTTTTTCTGAGGTAACTTAAAGGTTCAAACAATGAAGGTTCTTTTTTACATGTGATCTATATTGCTTCCTTAGTCCTTTTTGTATATTGATTTGCTAGTAAACTTGGATTGTTAGAATTCTTTAAACATGGAATAATTGCATATGTGAAACAACATTTGAAAATCAGTGTGGTGGATGCGAAGCCAGAGAACAGCAGATTGGGCATTTGCCTTGCACTTTTGATCCCTGCCATATTATATGTCCCCAAGCACCGAAAGGAGTAATTTCTAATGTAGTGACAGGAGTAACTCCTGAACATTGCTGGGTGTGGCCCAACGAGAAAATAAAATGGGGTTAGGAGGAAAGGAAGAATGAAGTTTTCTTAAAGGAGAAGAGGCGAAGGCGTGTGCACCATTTTGTGGCTTTACTGAGTCCTCGAAAGTGTTGCAGACAGCGCTGTGGTGATAGTAGATAAAGAAAGCCTGGTGAATTTTATTTTATACTAAGGAGATGCCTGTATAAAAAGAAGCCACACTGCTTTTCATATGCCATTTTATAGCTTGAAAAATGAAACCTCCTGGGTCTGGAGTGATAGTGCAGTGGGAAAGGTGCTTGCCTTGCACGCAGTCAACCAGGTTTGATGCCAGTCATCCCATATGGTCCCCTGAGCAATGCCAGGAGTAATTTCCGATGGAAGAGCCAGGAGAAACCCCTGAGCATCTCCGGGTGTAACCCAAGAAGACAAAAATAAATAAATAAAATAAAAATAAAGCCTCCTACAATGAAGATAGAGAGGAAAATCCACAGAGAGCCTTGATGAACATGGGTTTCCGGAAAGTGTAGAATATACTCCTGTTATCTGTTCACAGTCATGCACATGTGATCCTGCCTCTGTGCTTTAAGGATTTTTTAAGCACTATCAGAAGTAATGTGACAGCATTGATGATAGTTATGAGAAAATATTTACCTCTTACTGAATGGTAAGACACACAAGGCCTCCTACCAACCTCTGGACATGGATCATCACACTGAATTCTCACAAAAGCTGGGAAATAGTTAACAGTCTCTTTACCTCATGGATCAGGAATTTGAACCTAGAGGAAGTTGTAAGATTTGTTCATACAAATGGAGATTGTTTCCAGAATCATTAAATATAAAAAACGCTTTTTAAATTGGGGAGGGACTACCACAGTTTTATAGCTTTTCATATTTTCACTTGAATTCTTGTCAGTCTGTGTTGCTTGCTCTGAAAGAATGAAAAGAATCTGGTATTGAAACTCCACAGTTTCAATCATTCCTATAATTGTATCCACACTTTTACATTTGGCTTATTACCAAAAAATATTAAAAAAAATCTTGGATAGGTTTACTTTTTAAAATTTCCAGCAGTCTATTAAGCTAAACATAAAACCTGATAAAATATCACTCAATTTATCACACCTTATATTTCTGTTATTATTAATTGTTACAGCAACATAAAATTGCAAAGGAGAAGAACAAAATATAAATGTATCTGTAAGGTATTGGGTGAATTCTGAAATAATTTAAATGAGAAAAATAGCTTCTATGATTTAAAATTGATTTAGCAAGCATTTGTGCCAGCTTCTTTCTGTCAATAACCTCTTTGGGAGAATCCTAAAGTCAAACAACCAGATACAAAGAAACAGAAGGAGGCATTATTTATTCTCCATGATTATATAATTTACAAAAAAGTCAAGCTTCCTATCTCTTAAGAACTAAATCTGTTACCCTACAGATATGTTAATATCTTTTGCAAATATAATGATTTCATAATGGAATTTATCTTTTATTTTGTCATCTCTCTGGTTGTTAGTTACATTCCCATTTAAACTATTTTTATATGTCTTAATCTTTATATTTTCAATATAGCACAAAAGTATCTTGAATCTTTGAAAAGTAATAGTACAAACTGAAACTTTTATATTTTTATCTAAAGAAGAATCATATAAAATGTACTTATAGTTAGGTTTATGCTACATTATAATTACTTAGTTGGTAAACCCTAATAGAATTACTTCCACAGTAACAGCAAAAATCATCATGTTTCATAGTCTACTCAAGTCTATATTAAAAGTGTACACATATAATTTTAAAACTATATGCCATGCAAATTTTTTTCTAGTACCATTATTTATTTTGGTCCAACAATTTCTGTTATCATCAAAAAATCTTATAAAACACATTTTCCTGTTTTAGTAAAGAATGTTAGATGTGTTTTGATAAGTCGCTGACTTTACCCAGCACAGAAAAGGGACAGAGACACTGTCCCTGAATATGATAACTTAATAAATGGGAGAAATTTATTGGGGTGTGCTCCTGGGAGAACCTTACAGGCCCCTGGAGATGCTGGAGTAGAGCCAGATATACCATTTTCATTTAACATTTTAAACTTTTTTAACTTTCATTATATACTTTGCTCTTTCTTCCTTTTCCCTTTATGTAATTCTTTAAGTAAAAATAGTTATAAAGACAACACATGCAAAATTTGTTGCACTGGAATCTGCATACTTCTGTTTAAATTCTTCATCATTTGGGTGGCCTGACAAGTTTTTTAAAATTCGTTGGGTTTCACTATGCACAGTGAACTCTGTAATATCTATAATTAAAACAGTAGTCTCATTTTTCTTTCTGACTAAAACTGGGAGACTCAGATACATGGGGCAGAGCTGCTATGGGCTCTCCCTGTGCTCAGCTGATCATGAAGCGCCGGGGAGGGAAGGTGGGTTCTAGCCATGGCCCACCATCCCAATATAGCCTTGCAAGAAGCCAGAGGAACCCCTACACCATGAGGGAAACCATTTCAACATCAGGACTCCACAGCTCATCAGAGCTCCACCCAAGAGAAAAGCTGATCTCTCTCAGTTGTGGTTCATCAGTAAATGAAAATATGACAGCCTACTACTGAGAGTATAAAACCCACACAGCAGAGCCTAGCAAGCTACCTGTGTTGTATTTGATATGCAAAAAACCAGCAACAATTATAGACCTCACTCCCATGACTTGAAGGAATGGTTTGAGGCTCTTTGTGTTCCTGGAGTGAGCAGATGCCCTTGGGCTACACTAGCATGTGACAGGACATATGGAGATGTTACTGGTGCCTGCTAGAGCAAATCCATGAACAATGGGAAGACAACTGATACAAGTGTTATACAAGTGAAAACTGAATGAATGTATTATTTTTTCACTGTATTTGGGGTGGGGGTGCAAGGAGGTATTAGGCTCCACCTGGTTTTGTGTCCAGGGTTTGTTTCCAGTGATGCTCAGATAACCATGTTGTACCATGGTTTGAATGGGTTATAATCTCAGGCAAGAAAAGTGCTTTAACCTTATCCTATCTTTCTAAGGCCACTATTTCACTTTATTAAGGAAATCATTATTTTATTTATAAACAAAAAGGTAATGTTTCTCATAGGAAAAACATGCATACTCTATAAGGAAGTGTTTATGACTAAAAAAAAAAGAAAGAAAAAGAAAGGCAACCTAACCAATCAACAAGCCAGAGGGCCCCCCTACCCCCACTCCATTGGGCCGCCTCTTTCCTGAGCTCATTACACTGCCATCCTGGGTCTAAGCACATTACCAGAGTGCTTAAATAAGTTGGTACTGATTGAGTGCTATTATTTTCACTCATTGAGCTCGATGGCTTTCCCAATGGAGTTTGTATGTTCTGAAGGTAAATTATATTTTTCCTCATTGGTCATCTCTGAAAGATTAGGCTGGTGTTTTTTCTTTTCATTTGCTGTCAGTCCATAGTCAAAGACTGAGGTGTAAGTTTCTGGCATCGTGAGGTGTGCTTAGGATAGTGGGTTTAAACCCTTTGATTTAGATATGGTAAGCGAGATACCATATCCGCCACCCCAGCAGAGCCACACAGAGCTGCTACTTGCTCTCCCTGTGCCCAGCCACTCACGAAGCACCCGGAGGGATGGCAGGTTCTAACCCTGGCCTGCCACCACAGCAGAGCTGCACAACAAGCCAGAGGACCACCCATCCACTCCATTGGGCCACCATTTTCCACATCCGACTTCCCTCTCATCAGAACTTCACCCAGCGACAGCCTATCACAGCCCTTCTCGGCGCAGCCAGCGGCGGCGTGGTTCATCTATAAATGCTATATTTAGAGGTGACTACAAGGGTATACCACTTGCATGGCAAGCCTGGCAAGCTGCCCTGTTTTATTTGATATGTCAAATACCAGTAACAATTATATTAGTTCATTCCCATGACCTAATATAATGGTTTGAGGCTCTTTATGTTCCTGGAGTGAGCAGATGCCCTTGGGCTGTACTAGCATGAGACAGGACATATGGCGATATTACTGGTGCCCACTCTAGCAAATAGATGATCAACGGGAGGATAGTGATAGTGATAGTGAACCTAACCAATGCACATGACCCACGAATCTCTAGCACTGCAGGACCTAACCCATACCACATTCTCAGGACTTCACAGCAGATCATAGGCCCCTTTGGCCTACAATAGGCACCCCGAGGCCTTGTGTTTACTAAATAACTCCCTTCAAAAATTGTTTTCCTTAGTTAAATGCATTACTGTTACAGATTTTATTCTCAAGTTGACCGTGGTCCAAGGAAGGATTTTTTTAAGTGTATTTCTGTCACTATACAAATGCAAAGAAAATTTAAAAATAAACTCCAGTTGGGGGAACTGAAGAGGAGTGGGTAAAAGTAAGCCAAAAATAATAAAAGAACTAGAATTTATGAAATGAGTTGAATAGGCTATATTCTAGACAATTTTATCACTGAGAAATTTAAATTCCCAACTATGGTATTTTGTTTAAAGTAATATATCTAAATTTTAATTACATGAGCTAGAGTTTTTTATATTTTAATTGAGAAAGTGGTCTATCTTGTTTTGACTTATATTATTTTCCTTCTTGGTCCAGACATTGCAGTAAATGATATATCTTGTACTTTGCATGGTCCGTTTCTCCCTTGATTCCAACTTTAATACCTTCTTTGCTTCATCCTAAATGCAAATAAGTTGGTATAGGATTGAAAGAAAAATTGTTTAGATGTTTAGAAAACACAAATAAAAATAAATAAATAATTTTGGAATTTCTGCAAGCAACAGAAAATACTGTCTTGTCCTAATTGTAGAAACAAGGTTAGGCAGGCAGCAAGGAAATTGATTTTAAGAACTGAAATCATTTGATGTACTTCTGCAAGGTAATTGGGTATAAAAAATTGTTCAAAATGACCTTGAAGAAGCCTACGATAACTTTTGTTTAAGGAAGGATGTATAGATCTTACAATTCTTATGAGTCATTTTATTACAATATATAAAAATTGGCATTCATCTTGGGTTTTTTAATGGTTATTAAAATAAAATGGAAAGAAAGTTCTTAATCTTAAACACAGTCTATTCTCAATGTAAAACCTTGGTAAATTCACTTATTGTGTAAACAATTAATTTTCCATTTCAAAAATTAAGTACTGGAATAATTGATTTCAAATCTCTCAAATACATGTCTAAGTTCTATGGCTATGTTTCTCTGCATCAATATTTGTTTGAGACCATGAATATTAGCAATTCTTTTATCATTTACATTCAAGGGTAAATGGAACAATGTATGATTATGAATCAATTATGTCTACTCTCTATAGTTAGACTTTCTGTGGAAAAGCACTTCTATTTCATCAATTGTATATGCAAGTAAAATATTAATATTGCCTTTAAAATTGTTAATCAAAAGAAAACATGAAATACATAACTAGCTACTACTCCTTGCCTTCCATCAATATTATTATGCCAGTATTTAATATTACATCACTATCACTATCACTATCTTCCCGTTAATCATCTATTTGCTAGAGCGGGCATAGAAACATTAAAAGATTTTTATATATAGATGAGAGGAAACTTTTCTAGTAAAACATTTTTTGTCTGGAATCTGTAGTTTGATCAAAGAAGTTGGAACTTTCGTGTTTTAAGCACACTTAGCATCATAAAGACACTGTAAACGAATTTACTTGCTTAAAACATTTAAAAAATCAGAAACTCATATATAATATATCAATTACTAATCATATATTCATGAACTATGTTCATCAAAAATAATATTGATGAAAAAATCCAGTGAAATAACTATTGATTATTTGCTTCTCAATAGACTTTCAGAAAAAACTAAAAAAAATCATATAAATGAGTCACAATAATGACTAAGCAAGTAGTTCATAAACAGAAAATAAATGTGTAAATGGAAAAATTGCTGCCCTTATCTGGTAGTAAATTACTCATTTCTCATTGGGTATCTGTTGGAGGACAGGTTTAGCTATTCTGGGAGTTTTGTTGTTTTGCCCACACCCAGCTTAATCTTATTTAAGCCAAGGTTCATTTTAATGAGACTTCTCTTCTATGTAAACACTGCTAGAGGGTGTGGCTTACAGAAGTCACCTTGATTGAATAACTTCTGACTTATACATCTACTAAGACTTCTATGTTTTCTAGATTGGGCACAGCTCCTCTTTATACCCACTGCACCCAACGTGGGACAGTTAGAATTTACCAGGAGACTACCACCCTGGCTACACTGAGACTATAGGAAGACTATAGGAAGGATAATACTAGTTTGCTCTAAGCAGGCGAGTGTGACCCTTTCAGTACACGAGAACAAGATACTCAGAATCACCCTGGTGCAGATAATAATAAGAAGGACCTTGTGGGTACCATCTAGATTACATGAAGCTCATGAAGTTAAGATGTATTACTTTATATCAGCCCTCTCTCTCTCCAGTGTTTTACATAAGAGATAATCTCCTTAGTCCTTGGCATAGCCTTTGTTTATACCTGCAATAGGGTGTGGCACTACACTCTGTTTAGAGTTCTTTGTTGACATGCCCCTCCCGATTGGATTACTTTGGTATATATAAGGGGCTGACTTGAGGGACGCTTCACCTTTTGCCTTTTGGTTCCTCAGCCTTCAGCTTTTGGCTCCCTGCGGCTTTTGGCTTTTGGCTTTTAGCTTTTGGCCTTTTGCTCCTTCTTCTGGGTAGGACTCAGATTGGGTGAGATCCTCTCTCTCTCTTTGGTGGGAGACTTAGACTCTTTTGTATGGTCTAAGTTCGGACCAGAGCTAAAGTTTGTTCATTATATTGGAGTGCTGTGGAAGAGCTTTTGTACTATTAAAAGCCATTTTTGGAACTGCACCGGACTCGTGAGTTTTCATCTGTTCTCCTGGCGTCCTCGGAGGTAGAAGACAACCTCTGTCCTGACACTGTCAGGGACCCCGGCGGCGTTCCCGACAGGTATCTAGGAATATACCTAAGTCAAACTATCAGTTATTCTTGTTTTTTTCCCTTACTTCTTCAACCAAATTCAATAATAAGTTCTATTGAATTTATACCAAAATAGATTTGAACTATCCACTGTTCTACAACCTTTGTTCTTCATTGACAACATATAAGTAATTGGCTACTCATTAATTAACTATAGCACTCATTATCATGATTTTGGTATACTTTAATAGAATATTTATTTCCATTTTATTTGTTTGCTCTCTTTTTGTCTCAGCACATGATTTATACTAATTTCATCTCCGTGTATTAGGTAATACTATTGATATTATTCAATGACACAACTTCTGTGAGTGGCAGAGTTACTCAACAGATATTGTTGCGAAATTAATCAACTTCCTTTGCAACCTACATAGTCTAAGCCCACATCAGTTTTTTCACATAGCTTATTAAAATTTATTAAAGCACCGTGATTTATAAAGATGCTTATAGTTGTCATATATAATGCTTATAGTTGATGCTTATGTTTATCCTTCTTCTGGTTTATCTCATTGAACATGGTGTCTTCCAGTTCCATTTATGTTGCAGTGAATTGAACTATTTCATTATTTCTCATATCTGCACAATAATCTATTTTATATATACCACATATTCATAATATACCACATATCACAAGACCCTGAACGAACAGTTTGAGGCTCTTTGTATTCCTGAAGTAACTCGAGCAAATCGATGAATAACGGGGTGTCAAGTGATCAAGTGACCACATATTCATAATCCACTTAGCTGGCATTGGACATCTGGCTTGATTCCAAATCTTAGCAATTGTACTGAATGCTGCAATGAATAATGGTGTGCATATGTTCTTTTGAATAAATGTTTTCCTCTACAGGGGATAAATATGCAAAATTGGAATAGATGGTTCATAAAGGAACATATTTCAGATTTTACTGAGTTCTCTCCATACTGTTTTACATAGAGTTTTATCCAGACAATTTTTCCCACTAGCAGTGACGAGAGTTCCTTCCTCACTATGTTCCCACCAACAGAGATGTATTTTTGATATGTGCCCTTCTCACTGGTGAAAGATCACATCTCATAATTGTTTTTATTTGAATCTATAATAATAAGTGATGATGAGTATTTTTCCATATGCCTATTCGTCATCAGTTGATCTTCAAAGAAGTGTCTGTTTATTTTCTCTCTCAATTTCTTTGATAGGGCTTTCAAATTTTGTTGATTTTTGTGGGTAATTTATAGATTCTGAACATCAACCATTTGTCTGACGTGTTGAGTGCAAATACTTTCTCACACTCAGCTGTTGTTTAGTTATAGAATGTGTTTCTTTTGCAATGTTTAAGTTTATATATTTTAAATGTTTAAGTTTTAGACATTTTAAATGTTTAAGTTTACATAGTCCCATTAGTTTAGTTTTGATGCCATAATTTTTTCAATGGCATCATATTGTTGACTCTATTGAGATCTATGTCTTGGAACATTCTGACTATATTTTCCTCAAAGTGTTTTATAGATTTAGGTCTGTTCTCGTACTTTGAGTTGAGTTTTGTGCTGAGATATGCTTCCCAGAATTTTGCTTTTCAGTATAGTTATGTATAAGCTGGATCTTTTATGATTGTACACAAACTTTATAATTGACTGTCTTAAGTCTTTGAATAATGTTGTCTGAGTCTGGATTCATTAAATCTATATAGTAGTTTAGATAAAATAGTTATTTTGAAGTATTGATTATTACAATCCATGAGCTCTGAATAATTCTCCATTTGCTAAGCTCTTCAACTTCATTCTCGAATGTTTTAACGTTTTCATGGTATAGAGCTCTCACTGCTTTTATTAAGCAGTGCTTGATGTTTTGGGGCATTATTTTAAATGAATAAATTATTTGATCTCTTTCTCCTCTGATTCATTACTTATATGTAGGGATGTAAGCAATTATTGTGCATTGATTTTGTAGCCAGCCACTTTACTAAATTTGTTTACCATTTTGAGGAGATTTTAGGAACTCTTTAGGATCTTCAATGTATATCATTATGTTGTCTGCATATAGAATAGCTTGACTTCATCATTTCCTATTTGCTTCCCTTCATTTTCATTTCCTTGCTGCATTCCTGGACTTCTAATGCAATGTTGAGTAAGCGTGGGGACAGTGTACATCTTTGTCTTGTGCCTGACTTAGTGGGAACATTTTTATTTTTTATACCATTAAGAATAATACTCATTAAGGGCTTTTAACATAGTGCTGCTACTAACTTGAAGGTTCCTTACGGCCTTATTTTACTGAGGGTTTTTATCACAAATGTTTATTGAATCTTTTCAAAAGCTTTCCCTGTGTCAATTAATATGATAATATGCTTTTATTTTTGCTTTACTGTTTTGGTGTATTATGTTAATTGATTTCCATATATTGAACCATCATTTCATCCTTGGGATGAATCCCACATTATCACAGTGTAAGTTTTTCATGCTGTTGGACTTAATTTGTTAGGATTTTCTTCACATTAGTGTTCACCAAGGAAATTGGTATGAAATTTTCTTTTTTGTCCTCTGTCTCTGTTGGCTTTGGGTATCAGTGTAATGTTAGTATCATAGGAGTTATTAAGAAGGATTCATATTTCCTTGCTTTTGTGGAAAATTGTAAGGATCAAAGAGAGCATGTCTTCTCTGTAGGATTGACCTGATATTTGGTGCATACATGTTACTTATAGTTAATATTTCATGGCTATGTTCCCTTGATCATTTTGTAGTATCTCTCCATGTCTCTAATTTCTTTCTTTAGATTAAGTGGTATTTGGTCTGAAATAAGTATGGTTGTCCCCACTTCTCTCCTCCCCTGCCCCATTGGCTTGTGTAATCATTTTCCACTCTGTCATATATGTCTATCCTGTAATTTTAGATGTTTCCTGTAAGGAGCAAATAGATAAGTTTTCTTTCCTGATTCAATAGCCACTCTATGCCTTTTGATGGGAGAGTTTAGTTCACTGACTTTCAGAAATACTATTGATATAAATGCTGTGGTGCCATTTTACTGTTAGGGTTATGGCTTGTAGGTGATCTTTCAGAAGTTCATTCAGGGCTGATTTGGTTATCACACATGTCACCAATTCTTGTTTGTTTGAAAATGTTTTAATCCCTCCCTTCTGTCTAAGTGAGAACTTTTAAGGGTAGTGGATTCTAGGTAAAGGTTTCTTTCATCCAGTAATTTAAATATCTCACTCTACTCTTTTTTAGCTCTATCATTTGTATAAGAGATCTGTTGTGATTCTTATGTTATTTCTCTTATATTTATGATATTTCTTATTTGTTGCTGCTCTAAGAAATTGTTTTCTCTCTGGGTTTCTGCCAATTTAATTACTATGTATCTTGGTATTGTTCTGTATGGATCTATTTTTCTTGGTTCTCTTTAGGCCTCTTGAATGTGCTCAGCTGCCTCACTACAAAAACTAATAATAATAAAGATTCTCAGAAGAACTCACCCTGGCATCCAGTTCTCTCCAATTAGGGGACATGATAGGAGAGGCACAGAGATTGCCTGAGCATGACACAGAGAGTGGGGTAGTTCTCATCTATTACCTCTGGCACTACTCTTTCTTTCATTTTCCCGTTTTCTTCACCTTCTGATATATCTATAATTTGGAGATTATTCTTCCTGTCATTTTTCATCAAGTACCATTCAGTTTCATCCATTCCTTTATTTCTCTTTTTCTTTTTTACTTCTTTATATATCTGTCCAGTCTTTTTATCTTTTAAGCTAACCTAAATGGCGCACCACCTGTGAGACTTTGTTACTTTGGTTTGCTAGTGTGTTCTTTAGCTCTGTCATTTTCATTTGTAAGGAATCTCTAATGTTCTGAAAAGTTCTTCATTGAGGTGATTGACCTTCTCATCTAGTGATTGCTTAATTTCACTGACAAAGGCTTGCTTAAGCCCTGTACCAGTGCAGTGCATGTTGATTTCAGGTCCTCCCTTATCAACCAGGATCAAGCATTTTGGTGTGCTGGGAACTTGCCTGGGTTTCTATCCCTCTCTCAAACTGGAACTGAGTTCCTTAGTTTTTCTATTGTACTTGAGTTCTATGAGAACTAATGGTGGAAATTCAGGTTTCCAAATTGTCAGGTAGTTACCTGCTTGAGTGAACTGACATTTAAGTCAGTGTAGAGTCTGAGAATGGGAATGCCACTCTCTACCTATCCCAAATATAAGATATATATGAAGTAATTTTTTTCACATTGATGCACTAGCATCTGCCCTATTTTGAGTGAGAGGTTACAATGATGTGAACTGGAGACAGTGCCTGGCATTGCAGTGGGGTCCTGTGTTGCAGGGCTGTAGAATTTGGGCCCAGGGCTTCCCTTTGTGTGAGTGCGAGATTCCAGGCAGGGGAGGTTGTTGGTCTGGGTCTGCAATGTACCTCCCTTAGGTAATGTCAATAACTATGTCTTGCTGCCTTTCCTAACCTTTACTCTACAAACATGTTTTTGTTCACAGAGATGCAAACGATCTTTAAAAGAAAAAATCTGCATGCCATACTAAAATCTTAAAAAAAAACAACTCCTCACCATTGAATATACACAAAGAGACTTAAGTGATAAACTCTAAATATCTGCAGGGCTAGCCACAATGTGTAAAATAAGAGGGAGAGAGATGCAGAGACAGAGAGAGAGATAGAGAGAGAAAGAGAGGGAAACTGGGGTACCTGCTATTAAGGCGGTCTGGGGCGGGAGGGGGAGGGGTACACTGGTGGTGGAAATGGGGCACTGGTGGAGGGATGGGTGCTGGAATACTGTATTACCAAGAACCAATTATGAACACCTTTGTAATTGTATGTTTCACGGTGGTATAATAAAAAAAATTAAAAAAAAAAACTTACGATATCCCTTTGGGACAAATATGAACTGCTTAAAAATCCTAGAAGATTCTGATTTGTCTGAGCTTGTCTTTGCGTGTCTTTCCTCACGGACTTTTTACCAAGCCAAGTAGTTCCAGATTAAAGGAATTTGACTAACATTTTCCTGATAGGAAAAAGCAAAACTTTGTTTTTGTTCTGAAGCCACATCTGTTGGTGGTCAGGATCTATTCTAGGTGCTTATTCAAGGATCACTGACTAGTCCTTGAGAGGGATCACATGGGGTGCCAAGGACTGAACAAAGATTAGCTGTGTATAAGGCAAGTGCTCTACCTATCTACTGTATGATTACTATGGAACCTGAAGGAATATTTTCGGAAGATATTTCTGAGGTTTGGTCCTTCGTATTCAAGTACCAGCACAAGTGTCATTGTTGGAGAAAGGGAGACTTCATGCATGGTGGACTGTGCTTTTTGCGTGCTTAAAGTCTTCACACTCTTCTCCCCTTCCTTGGTTTGTTAAAGGGCTGAAGTTTTCCAAGAGAATAGACTAGCTCATAATTCTACACTGTGAAGGCATTCTTGGTCAAACCTTGTCATCAGGAACTGTATACTCAGAGCAAAAACCTCTTTTTTTCCTCCCTGGCACAAAGCTTCAGCAAGATGATAGGTTAGTCTTTCACCGATTTTGATGATCTCTTCCTCCACACCCCCATAGTCTGCATTACCACTGTGATTTTTTCTTGATATCATATTGGTTTATTACATAGTTAAGTTTCAAGTGTGTACTATTATTAGTGGTTGTATATTTTCCACTAATGTCTTTATTATTTCCTTCAAGCAAATGTCTAGAGTTCACCACCAGGAGTGATCCCTGAGCACTGCCTGATAGTCAAACCCCTGCCTCAAAAAGAAACTTCGTAGTGGGATGACCATGGATTTCCACTTCTCCGACTTTTTATTTAAGTGCCGTGCTTTACCACTTGTCACTTGTCTTCCCATTGTTCATCGATTTGCTCAATTGGATACCAGTAACGCCTCCATTTGTTGGGAAAAGGTCCATTATTGTTACTGCTCTTGGCATATAGAATACACTCCGGGTAGCTTGCCAGGCTCCACCATAGCCCTGGGTTCATCCCAGGGGGCCTCAGTCTTTTCTTTATGTCAGACCATCAACCATCCATGGCTCACCGGGCAGGGCCCTGGGTCTAGACAAACCTGTCTCCCTGTCTGCCATCAGCTGATGCAGCCAGGCACTGCAGTCACACCTACAACACCTCCAGGGGTAGGGCCATGCTATATAGCAGTATTAATAATAGGGTTTCAAGTGTACGTGGTCCCAACTCCAAGCCCCACACCAGTGCCCTTCATGCTTAATTAATTTGAGGAAACTCCACAATACATGCACAGATTTACAGTATTTTTATAAACAATTTATTTAAGGTATATTTTTTTTACATATCCTCTTCAATATGTTTTATTTCTTGTGTTTTAAATAATAATCACTCTAAAGGGTACGAAATGGTGCATTATTGTCATTACTGTTTTGATTTTTATTTCCCTTATGGTAAGAGATGATAAATATCTTTTCATTTACCTGTTGTTCACCATATTAGTTTTCAAGTGTCTACATTTATGAGAACTAAAATTATTTTTCCTGTTCTTTAATCACTGGTTTCCTCCATTACTAATCTGTACACCATAATAACACATTTTAACTTCAATATTATTGTTCAGTAATTTAATTTATGGGGTGATTCTAGGAAAGTCAGGGGGAACTAACATATTGTTTTCCTTGATATATCTGAGACCAATGTCACGTAATAATTGCCTGTTTGTTGTCTGATTCCTCCAAGAGACCAATCATAAGTGCAAAAATTTATCCCATAAAGATATATTAAGTTATTTATGGTTATAAATCCACCTACTTCAATTCACCTACCTCGTACAAACTCTTGAATATCTTCAAATGTTATCCTAGTTGTAAGATCTCTATTTTGTAGATAAAGTCACAGCCTGCAATTATTATATAAATGGGTCTTCTGTTTGTTCTTAACTGGTGGCGTGGAAAAGCAATTATTTTCTTTTGTGCTTTGTAAGAAATAAAAAAGTACATGGCAATAAAATAACTTGGTAAGGAAACTTGAAGGTCCAAGTGCCTGTATTTTAACGAAGGACACTAGCAATCATTACTCAGCTTGAAGCAATATTTTCATACAATTTAAAATACTGTTAAATCCTAAATTTTTGAAAAAAAGTAGTGTAGGAACTTGGTGTCAATGTATAAAGATAATATAGTTACTTCAGCAGATTTTATTTACATATTTTTTACTAAATTCAGAACCTAGAGATGGGTAGATATGATCTAGCGATCATGATTCTAGTGTGGGAGATCTGAGTTTATTCCCAGAATATCACTGTCCCAAGAGTACTATCAGGCATGGTCATCCTGAGCACTTTCAAGGTGTAACCTCAAAATCAAAACAACCAAATAAATAAATTTAGAACTCCCGATATTATCTTTAGTCATAGATTTAAAATTGTTTTTATAAAATGAAAAGAATGACTATATACAGATTTTTAATGATTTAATTGTTGTGTTTTAAAGGAATTTGGGTTTGTTTAAACACATCTTAAATCTATCCCTATCGTTTTTTGAAACTGAGGAGGTTATTCCAAAGTGTTTGTGGTTTTCTGGGTGTTTAAAGGATTCCTGGGAAAATGCAATTGGGGTCTTAGGGATAAAATATCAGGCACTAGAGAAGATAATATTGATATTTCTGACAAGACTCAAAAATATACAAAGAAATTGCCTTTAATAAAGAAACAAGATTGTACTTTAGTGAATCGTTTCTGAGATTTTTTGCTTCCCACATTATCTGTTATTTATTTATTTATTTATTTATTTTTGCTTTTTGGGTCACACCGGGGATGCTCAGGGTTTACTCCTGACTCTGCACTCAGGAATTACTCCTGGCAATGATCGCGGACCATATGGGATGCTCGGGATCCAACCCGGGTCAGCTGCATGCAAGCAAATGCCCTTCCCACTGTACTATCGCTCTAGCCCTTCCCATATTATCTGAATTCATTTCATAACTTTCCTACTTGACTTGAGAGTCTGAGTAATTCCATTCATCATTTAAGGAAAGTACAGAAAATATCAGTAATGAAGATCCTTGGAAGGAATGCACATTGTCTATTATTCCCAGGGGATCTGATTAAATAAAAAACATAATTTTTCATTTGAGTAAAATCTCAGAAAAATGCAACATTGGCAGCTGACAAACATGCTGTTTAGATTATGGAAATACATCACTCGTGGAACAAAAACCCTATATTTGAATATGAGTGATTTGCATGTAATAGCTTGTAAAATGAAGAGCACCTTTAGATTTCCAAAGTAATTTTCAACCTATGAATCTTTATTTTAGAGAGGGACAGTCTCAAGAATTTTCACGGACATAAATTATAAACCTCTTTCTTGTAAATGAGCTATACTATTTCTGTCATGTTGTATTTATCTGTTGTATTTATTTTTCTTACCTCATGGATTTCTTTCAGATTTCTGTGTCATTGTATGTGATATAGGATATAAATACATAATAAAAAGAAAGTGAATTTCATTCACATAGCAAAAAAATTCCTGACTTCAATGATTCTCTCTGTCATTTAAATGTAAAAGAAAAAGCGCTAAAGTCATGCGTTGTTCAAGTTTAATGAGCCTGATTTGCTTTAGTGCACACAAGTCCAGCAAAGTACTGTCCAGGATTAATGGTTTCCCTATCAGGAACCTCTCTCATTGCCACACTGAGCAGAGACGCCATAGCCTTTCCCTTCTCTGCTGCTTGAGCACCAGCTTTCTTGCTCTAAACCAGGCACACTTCCAAGCTGGAGAGAAGAATACAGCAGTATCCATGCTTCAAATGTTTATTTTGCTTTTAGAAGTAGCATTTCTGGTTCAGGAACGACAGCCCAGTGGGTAGGGCATTTGCCTGGCAAGCGGCCGACCTGTACCGGCCCAGGTTCGATCCCCAGCATCCCATATGGTCCCCGAGCACCGCCAGGAATAATCCCTGAGCATCGCCTGGTGTGACCCAAAAAGCAAAAAAAAAAAAAAAAAGAAGATGAAGAAGAAGAAGAAATGACATTCCTGCTTTTACTAACTGAAATTCATCTTTCACTTTTTTTTTTTTTTTTTTGTTTTTTTGGGTCACACCCAGCGATGCTCAGGGTTTCCTCCTGGCTCTGCACTCAGGAATCACTCCTGTCAGTGCTCGGGGGACCATATGGGATGCCGGGGATCGAACCCAGGCCGGCACAGGCCGGCGTGCAAGGCAAATGCCCTACCCGCTGGGCTATCGCCTGATCCCCATCTTTCACTTTTTTCTAAGAATAAAGGCAAATAGGAAAAACAGCCGCATTCACCATTTGTTTTCTACCAGCTGTTATACAGGGTATGGAAGTGAATACTTAGCGCCAGATTCCTTTCCCTGTAACTTCTGTATTTTTTATATCTTATTTTCGTATCTTATTTTTTTTTTATTTTTTTTTATTTTTACAATTACAAAGATATACAATTAAAAAGTTCATATTTGGGTTTTGGTCATAGAGTGTAGCAGCACCCATCCCGCCACCAGTGCCCATCTCCCACCACCAACATCCCCGGTTCTCTCCCCCTCCCCAGCCCCAGACATGGGCAGAGCTGCTACTGACTCTCCCTGTGCCCAGCCGCTCATGAGGAGCCTGGGAGGGGATGGCAGGTTCTAGCCCTGGCCTGCCACCCCAGCAGAGCCTCACAACAAGCCAGACAACCCCCTACTCCATGAGGGCCTCCATTTTCCACATCCGGACTTCCCCCTCGTCAGAACTCCACCCAGCAGACCAGCCTATCACAGCCCGACTCGCGCAGCCACGCGGTTCATCAATAAATGCTGGATTTTGAGATGACTACAAGAGTATGCTACCCGCACGGCAGAGCCTGGCAAGCTACCCGTGTCGTATTTGATATACCAGATACCAGTAACAATTATAGACCTCATTCCCATAACCTGATGGAATGGTTTGAGGCTCTTTATGTTCCTGGAGTAAGCAGGTGCCCTTGGGCACTACTTGCATGAGACAGCTCATATGAAGATGTTACTGGTGCCCACTCTACCAAATCGATGATGGATGGGAAGACAGTGACAGTGACAGTGATTTTTTAAAATTTTATTATGCCATTTTCAGAGATATAATTACATAACTTCAAGATTAGGCTCCAATCATACAGTGCTCTGTAACTTCTTTATAAAGGATGTGTATTTACAACACTCCTGCCTTTGTGTTACACTTAGATGGTGTGGGTTATTTGCTATCATTGTTGGTATGGGAGTGTAAAGTTTTCTTTTCCACAAACTTTTTTAGTGTTATGTCATTTGGCTTAGCAAAGGTTTCATAGAAATACGCTAAGGGTGAAAGTTGGGATGCCCCTCTGTAATTATAGTGCAGATATATACTCATATAAACTGGATAGTTTACCATATATGTTGAAGCATTAGTTAGTTTTAGAAATACTTTATAGATTAATTTTATATTCAATCCTTTTCTTCATCAGATAATTAGCCTACAATTCCTTACTCCCTTTCTTCTTGACTAGGCAAATGCCTTTGAATGCAAGGAACACTTTTTCTCTTCCATAATATTTCTATTACACCCTCTCATGTCATATGATAATGACCTGCCATACATTTATTTCTGTCAGAATCTTGGAAAATTTTTTTTTCTTCTTGTTTGTCTAAGAAATTTTTATTTTCTTCACTCTCCTCTTCCCTTCATTGATTTTGATGATATTGTTGCAATGACCTGGAGATAAACGTCTGGCTAAGGTATTTATACATTTGTGATGTGGTATTTGCCAGTGGTCACACACCTGTTTGCTATGCTTGCACACAATGTGGGCCATAGTACTCACTGGTCATCACTCCATTATTTATGGTCTCTGCACAGATGGTATGCAGAGAGGGCATTCTTTAGAGGCACATGAGTCTTTATTGTGAGTTTTCTCCATGATGTCACTCAGTCTACTCATGTGTGTTTGCCAAAGATTGTGTTTCCTGGTTATACTGCTCACTCAGATTCATGTTCTCATGATTTTAGTCATGGTATGCACCAGTGATAGAGTACTGTTTTGTGGTATTCACATCTGGATGTGGTGCAGCCAGAAATTGCTTGCAATGGCAGGAATTAGAGAGAGCAGCTCTACCTGAATCATGTTCAGGGCATGCAGAAGACTAAAGCTTTGCACTCCTGACTTTAAGTATCACTGTCACTGTATCAATATCACTGTCTTCCCGTTCATCATCGATTTGCTCGAGCGGGCCCCAGTAACATCTCCATATGTCCTGTCTCATGCTAGTAGAGCCCAAGGGCATCTGCTTGCTCCAGGAACATAAACAGCCTCGATCCATTCCGAATGAGGTCTATAATTGTTACTGGTATTTGGCATATCAAATACAACATGGGTAGCTTGCCAGGCTCTGCTGTGCAGGTAGCATACTCTTGTAGTCATCTCTAAGTCCAGCATTTATTGATGAAATGTGCAGCCGCTTGCATCCGCGTGAGCCAGGCTGTGATAGGCTGGTCTGCTGGGTGGAGTTCTGACAAGAGAGAAGTCCGGATGTGGAAAATGGAGGCCCTCATGGAATGGGGGGTCGTCTGGCTTGTTGCAAGGCTCTGTTGGGGTGGCGGTCCAGGGCTAGAACCCACCACCCCTCCTGGGCACCTCGTGAGTGGCTGGGCACAGGGAGAGCCAGTAGCAGCTCTGCCCCATGTCTGTGAGTCTCAAAAAGTCTTGAAAGCCGCCGTGGCACAATGAAATAAGCAATATTTTAGTATAATCTTGCAGGGTGGGCGTGACATATCTCATTGACCAGGACATCCCTCCAGTACCTTCTCTTATTCAGTAAGATAGTTTTATTGAGGGGCTATTGATTCTAATGAATATGTGAGCTCAGTGTGTATGTGTGTGTGCACGTGTATGTGTATGTGAGAGAGAAAGAGAGTGTGAGAGAGAGCAAGAGAGAGTGAGAGCAAGAGAGAGAGAGTGAGAGAGAGAGAGAGAGCAGCACAGTGTTGGTCAACTCCTCAGTGACTACTTAGCATAGTACTGTGCTGCCTGGGGCTTGGCAGCACTTAAGGATAGCAAGGTCATAGTTGGCAGTGTGAGAACCCACACAGTATCACAATTTGGAGCTTTCATATTTCAGTCCTGCAAGGCACATTTGAATCACATTCATTACCAACCAACTGAAAACTTCCCGATGGCAAGACTTAAGTTTTATGGTCCTGTAGTTCTGTAACTAATAGGTATTTTTTAAACAAAATACTGTAGTAAGCCGTGTATAACATGGCAGAAAAAAATTCATATGGTTTGAATAAGTTCTTAGAGATTTTATCAAAGCTATATATACTTTTAGTAAATAAAAGTATGTGACAATGTTTGATCAAGACTTGAAAAGGATTGTTCCAAATATATATAAAACACATAAGTAACATAGGGAGTTGAGCTGGAAACTTGATCTGAAGAAAAAAGGATTTGCTACTGACTGAAATATTTTGAAAGGAACTTTAAGTACAAATCTGATCCCTCTATGCAAATCCAACTACCCTCCTTAGGTTCTGAGTATCTTGAATCCATGTTCTAGTGTTCCAACTATAAAATAAAATTTAGACTTATAACCAAAGAATCTTATGACGTTTAAATCATTTAATCCAGCAAAACTGCATGAGATATATCCTGTATGGTATAAAATAATAGATTCTATTTTTATGCCTGTTAGAAGATGCTCAGAAATGAACCCAGTTGAACCTAACTAAAAGAATAGAATATTCTGAGAGGAATGGAAACTAATATCTCCTGAGCATAAAACCTGCATTTTTTCCCTTCCCACCACAGAAAATGGTTTGCAACATTCTGTTGAGGCTCTTGAAAATCTGGAACTTACCTGAGTGAATTAATTTTGATAAATTTTAAAAAAGGAAGTTTCAGTAAGCAAAAGTCCTGCTGACATTTGATAATATCTAGTTGTCAGTGAGGTTTTAGAAGGGTCTTTGCCCAGGTTGATTCTCAGTCAAAAAATAAAAAGATACAGCAGAATTTTATGAAATTATAATTAATGATAAATATTTTGCAAAGATTTCATATGGGATTACATGTTAGTTAATATTTACAGTTCACAGCCTGCATGGTTTTCTTAATTAAGGAATTTACTTGGGATAAGGAAGCACGTAGAAACAATCATAGGTTTTTATGTAGTTTATAATGAACCCTAAGACTGGAGGGAGTTTTTCAAGATTCTATAAAGCAGGATATTTTTTCCCTTTCTCCCATTATTTACTTAACTGCAGGTCATTAATTTTGTCAGAGAAAAAGTATCTTTTCAGTATACATAGGCCTATGAATTTTAACCTTCCTTTATTGCCTTATTATATCATTTGAGGGTTTTTAGTTAAATGAAAGTTATTTTTCCATATGTTAGAATTTCTCCCAGGTTTTGTGATTTTATTTTCCATAGTTTAAAGTGTGTATTGAAAATAAATTGCTTTACTTGATTGCATGTATATTTTCTATTAATGAAGTCCACTAGAGACATTTAACACTATATATAACTATGAAAAATAATATATTAAAAATGGTTCTGAAGATAAATGATTCTGTGTATGTAGTCAGTGAAAGATTGCACCTAACAGCAATTTCTTATTGCAGAGTAATTTGAATCTTACTTCTGATCATGAATTTGACATGCTGGGAACATAGCAAGCTTTCAGATACGGTTAATAAATTTGTTATTGTTTTCTCAATACCTACTACTGTGTTGTGTTCACAGGACAAAGTCCAGCCATACCACCACCATTACCAAAAGAAAAAGCTTCAAGACCTATCACTTCATCATTTACTCTTGAAGGCAAGTTTATTTTTCAAAGATCATTGTATGTGAGTATGTAGAAAAACAAATAGCATCAACCATGAGATTAAAATCTTTATGGTCTCAAATCATTTACTTTTAAATTATTTTATCTTTTCTAAATTTAACATTTGTTTCTTGAAAAGCCAGATATTTCTCTTAGAATTAGATTGGTGAACATCCATATTCAGAAGATATACAAGCTTTATTAAAAGAAACTTAAGCACAAAAGTATAGGAAAAATATGTTTCCAAATTACTTTAGTTTACGTAGAATTTGTTCAATTTAATATCAGGTTCTGGTGTCAGGGTCTCTGTATTTGGGAAGGCTAATCTTTTCTTGGATTTGTGTGTAAATTTGAGAAATTGCTTCAATTTACTTTTCATGAGTTTGCCATTCTCAGATAGTATCATAGTAATCACTGAATATTGTAATGATGAAATGTGATATGTATGTACATGTGCATACATGCTTATTGTGTATAGTTAGTATATTAGAATGTTTTATTAAACAGGTAGTCAACACTAATACCAGTAATTATTCTTTAAATGATGATTCTTCAAAATTCTTCAAATTAGGAAAGTAAAATCATAATTAGTTTCACTAGAAATTCAAAACAATTTCTTTGAATATTCATTCTCTATTTAAATTATTATTTATTAAATCACTGTATTACTGTGTCACTGTCTTCCTGTTGTTCTTCGATTTGCTCGAGTGGGCACCAGTAACATCTCTGTATATCCTATCCCAAGCAAGTATAGCCAAAGGGCATCTTCTTGCTCCAGAGACAGAAAGAGCCTCAAACCATTTTTCAGGTCATGAAATTGAGTTCCATAATTCTTATTAGTTTTGGCATATCAAATAAAACACGGGTAGCTTGCCAGGCTTTGCCATGTTGGTGGCATACTCTCAGTATGAGGCTCTCATCTCGAGCATTTGACTCCTTCCCCGAGAATAAGTGTGAGCATTTCCAGGTGCCCTTTAAGTCAAATACATAAGAGACTAGAGAATTTTAGATGTTTCTCAAAATAAAGATTAGAAAGCAACATATTTGCAATAATCCCCTTTTTTGAAATCACAGTTATAAAATAATATAGGATGTTGTTAAAATTTTGTGGATTCGGTATTAATATAAATATTGTTGTAGTCCTGCAAGTCTTAATTTGCAAATGCAAAAATATAAGTAGTTAAATATGAGCCAGATATAAAGCATAAGTAACTAAAGACAATTACACCACTAATATTTATGAGTATAAATGAATTTCTCTGATAGACTGTTATAGATCACTTTCCATCCCTAGCTATGTCCCACATGGAAAGAGATAATGTGTGTATACCAATCAACCATTTGTCCATTTATTCTATACAACAGCTACCTGTTGCATTAATCACCCCTTAAAAATAAAAATAAATATGAACACCCTTATGAGGATTTATCCAGAGAGAGAAAGCTCCATTTTATTCACTGGATTCTGAATGAGGACTTTCAAGGAAAAATTTAGTTGTTCCAAAAACTGGAACAAGAGTATGGATACCAGTCAACAGCACCCTGTCCTCTCGTTAGAAATCTACACCCAGGAACAAAAAGGAACCTTTGTTAATGGCAATATCCATGAGATATATGGTTGCTATGTTTTAAGGGATATTATTATTAATTACCAAAATGTGGTAAGAACAACAAAAAAGGTCAGTACAAAATTCTATGAAAGCTTAATAAAAGTATGTTAGTAGGGCTAACACTGAAAACGTTAAGAAAGACACGAGGACATGCTTCCCTATAGTTGACCATGGAGCTTCATCCCAAGAAGTTATGGTTACCCACAAGCAAAGGGGTAGCGTTACCAATAAATGATTCACATATTCAAAAAACTTGAATATGAGAGGATTTGGTCCAGAGAAATATAAAATTTTAAGCACAGGAAGCCAGGGCAACAGTGCAGAGGGTTAGGCATTTGCTCTGCACTTGACCTACATGGGTTTAATTCTTGGCATTCATATTGTCACTGAGCTCCACCATAAGTAATTCCTGAATGCATTGCCAGGAGTGTTGGGGCGCCGCCGCGGGGTCCCTGACAGTGCCGGGAAGCGAAGTTCCCTTCTACCTCCAAAGCCGGTGAGAAATGGATGAAAACTCAGGAATCCGATGCAGTTTTAAAAGGCTCTACTTATCACAGGTTCAGGCATACAAATCAGCAAAAGGAAAAGCCCGGTGCTAGGATTCCAGGCTAGAACCCCAGCCACGTGTAGGCCAAGATGGCGGCCACCACGTGTAAAGGCTTTGTAAAAAAGGAGAAGACAAAGACAAGACTTCCAAGAAGGGTGAGCGCTCACAGAGAGCCCAAAAGAAGCGCCGAGAGAGGAAACCAGCCAGTTTATACCCCTGCAACTCAGACCTTCCTCCCACTGTTATGGAAAGCAGGGAGGGTCAAATGCCCTTAGGTAATCCCTCCCTGCACCTTACCTAGGCCCTTTAGTATGCTAATGTTTTGAGCCAAGATCTGCCTGGAAATGCCTTTATAGGGTAGAGAAGGGGGTTTCTGAGATGGCATGTCTCTGTACCAAAGACTAATACTAATGCCAGTTAAATATTTCTCCAAGCCTTCACAAGTCTCTTCTACTTCATTGTAGTTTTATATTTTAGTTGCCTTTGAGTATATCAGGGAGCCATGCTTGTTTGCTTGGAAGCAAACAGCATTTCTCTCTGGTCTAATTACCCAGGGGTCCTGCGTGGCCAGGCTAATATGCTGATAAGATCTAGCTAGTCCCACGATGATTGTGGTAGCATGGGAGAATATTTATACCAGCTAGTACAGCATACATGGTCGGATAAACTGCCACATTTAGACTACCCCCTTATCTACGAAGTGATTTGCAGGAGGCAATCCAGAGCAGATGCAGCAGCCCTTAGGAGTCCTGCAATACAGGAGTACCCTTGAGCACCACTGGATGTGACTAAAATATATACAAACATTAAATAAATACATTTAAGCACAGACATAATGAAGAAAACATGATGAAAGCTTAAAAGTGGTAACAGGTATTCTAAAACCAGTTTATGAAGTAACTTTAATGATCCAATTGGGGTTTATGTATATCATTATTTTTATTTATTTATTTATTTTTTGGGGGTCATACCCTGCAATGCTTAGTGGTTACTCCTGACTCTGCACTCTGGAATTACTGCTGGCGGTGCTCAGGGACCATTTGGGATGCTGGGGATCGAACCTGGGTCGATTAGTGCAATGCCCTCTGTACTATCACTCCAGTCTCTAAACATATCTTTAAATCTTTTTTGAGAACATTAAACAGCTATGTAAATGCAACAGTTCTTCACCTTTCTTAAAATAAATTTATCAATATTTTCTGTTTAGTATTTATCTTCTTCCTTTCTTCTTATTCTTCCTTCTTTTCTTTCGTTTCCTTTATTTCTTTTCTTTTTTTCAATTCTATTTTTGTTCTAAATCATTGATATCATCTAGTTTCACTTTTGGCTGGGTACTTTTTATATTCTTTTAAATTTTTGAAAAATTGCTTGATTCAAGAATGAAAGTTAGACAAATTATGTAGAATACATTTCCCTCTTTTGGGCTCTATGCAATTGTTTAATTTATTTATCTTCAACCTGTTAGTTCCTTTGTAATCTTTCAAATATTTGATAAATATACAAGTGAACCCCTTACTATATTTTTTCCATGAATTATGAGGAAATTTCCCATCCAAGCTATGGGCATGTTAATTTTGAAAGATCAAGTTGGTTTTCTATTATTGAGCTAGGATGGTGCTATGAGGATGCAGAATCCTGGAAAAGAATAGTCCAAGAATGTTACAGAATCTGAACTAAAATATAGCATAGATAGATTGATTGGTCTAGTTATCTAGATATATGTGCTAACAAGTAACATGGACTTAGAAGGATATTATGCTTTCTCAGTTAAATATTCATCTTTATAATGATGCCATTACTTAGGGCCAGAGCAATAGCACAGCGGTTAGGGCCAATCATTTAAATAAAAGCTGCTCAGTGTGAAAGAACTAAAAAGAAATGAGATCAGACAAAAATATGAGTTTCCTGGGGACATCAGAGTGTAACTGTATCACAGACGCTCTAAATTATCATGTGGGATTTAAAAAGTATATATGATTGTAAGCTGAATTATACTTGTGACCTGTTTTGTAAACATAGCTTAATATTGTTTTTTACCAAAAACTTATTTTCTACTGAATTTCCAATAACAAGAAATGAGTGAGCCATCATGTCACTGAGAAAATTCTATGTTTCCAACTTCCCCTCAGATGGGTTTTCTGCATATTAAATTATAAGATTTTTTGCTTCTTGTCTCTATGCAACAAATCCTACTGGCCCAATCAACTGTTTTGTACCAAATTTTTGAAATTATAAAATGCTTCAAATGGTCTCACCTGTTAGTGACTAAGTTAGTTGCAGCTATGTTGTTCTTCACTCAAATTTATTTAATGTACTTTATGTGGGATGTCTATACATATTTTACTTGATATTTTAAAACATATATTGTCAGTCATCACCAAAGGTAGAGTTAGAGTTTACTTGTGCTAAATTAGTAAAATCAGTACTTAGATTTTAATTTTATGCTCAGGGATGTTTATATTAAAGTATTATGAAAACTGGAAATTAAGGCCCTTTACTTTGAATATCTTCTGAAAATATGAAGACAAAGAACTTGGGTTTAATGTATTTCTGAAATAGAAATATGTTGTCAGTCAGAGAGATAGCACAGCGGGTAGGGCGTTTGCCTTGCATGTGGACAAACCAGGTTTGATCCCCGGCATCCCATATGGTCCCCTGAGCACAGCCAGGATTTATTCCTGAGTGCAGAGCCAGGAGCAACCACTGAGCATTGCCGGGTGTGAAACCCCCTAAAAAAAAAACTAAAAAATATATATGTTCTTATCTCTGTGCAGAATACCTTAACATAAATTTATAATCATAGAACCTTTTGAAAATACAAATTCTGATTATATAGGTCTACTATGATATTTAATATTTTTTTCTTAACCAGTCTTCTAGTTACTTCTGATGTTGCTTGTAGATAATCAGCTCTTATTAGCAAATCCCCCCAAGTCAAAAACTTTAACCATTTAATTTACCACCACTCACCTTAGTGCCCTGTTATCTGCTGAATGTCTTCCCAAATGTGACTAGAATGCCACTTTTTAAAAAAATATTTGCTGGTTAATTTTCTATGAAAACATAAAAGATAGTATTTTTTTTCAGGTTTCACAGGTGAACCAATTACAATGCAGGACAAGGGTAAATGGTACTTGCAAATTTTAAATCATTATATATTACATACTAGATGAAATATGTTTAAGTTTTTGAAGCAGACAAGTTGAATGATTTATCACTGTATCACTGTCTTCCCGTTCATCATCGATTTGCTCGAGCGGGCACCAGTAACATCTCCATATGTCCTGTCTCATGCAAGTAGAGTCCAAGGGCACCTGCTTGCTCCAGGAACATAAAGAGCCTCAAACCATTCCATCAGGTCATGGAATTAGGTCTATAATTGTTACTAGTATTTGGCATATGAAATACGACGTGGGTAGCTTGCCAGGCTCTGCAAGCCTGGCAAAATGATTTATAAGTTGCAAATTTTAATAAACAGATATTATTTTAACATAAATGTAAAGAAAAGGAATTAGATGGCATGTAAAGTTTTTGTCAAGCATTACTTGAGGCCTTCGAATCACCGTGTTTGTTTTATTATATTTTTTAAAATAGAGAAAAATCAGGGTATGAAATGGTTTCCTTTTTAAAAAAATTCCATTACAGACTCATTTTGTTTTATTCATGCTGTATTTATAGAATATATTCACTTTGTGTTTTATTTAATTTAGATCTATAGATTGAACCCAGGGCCTCACACATATGAGGCATGTAGTCTATCACAACCTATCTCCTTATTAATTGCTAATTAAATAAGATATTCTTGGATAGAATGGATGATTCACTTGGCTTCAGTTGTCTTTTATCTGAAGTCAAGAATGGTAATTCTGATGTTAGGGTGTCATGAGAGCTGGGTTCCGGTGAGAACTTGCTCCTGATTGAAAATGGTAAATGTCTGTGGCCACAAATGGTAGAGAGAACTTCAGCTCTCCTTGCTTTCTTAAAAGAACACTGATTCTGTAGTTGTGACTCCATTGTTAATATTTTTAAAACTTAGCTGAATCTAAAGGCTGTTTCCTTGAAATTCACATTTAGAGGGGACACAGTTCATTCCATAGCACTTGAACACTTTCAGATTAGTGATATATTCGCAAGACAGTTCAACTACTTTTGTCATATTTTTGGAGTTATATAATTATTTCCTTTCAGGTAATATATTCTTTTGTCAAAATTATTTATGTCATCTGTAGTTTTCTAACACACAAATAACAAATTTTGATAATTTTTGTTCATCTTTATAAATGGTAAGGATTAATCATTAAGCCCATTCTTTTTAGGGGGAATTCCCAAGTGGACTTCAGAGGGCAAAACGCCTCAACTTGTTCTATAGTACAATTTAAGAGTCGACCAAGGAAGTTTCCCCAGACAACCCCAAGCTTCTGAGGGTTCTCCAAGACTATGCCTGGAAGTTCTCATGGTCCTTCTGGGTTATATCCCATGTTATCCTCACACCATGAGGTGCTAGGGGAATGAATTGGGATACCTGCATGAAAAGCCTGGGCTTTAACCTTCTCTACACCCTTATTATGATTTTTAACTAGACTTAGTATGAAAAGAGTTTAGAAAAAATGTATAGAACCCTATACAGAGATAAATTAGTTACATTTGTTCAGCATTTGAACAATAATAGTTTGCATATCTTGGACTAATTTGAATCCAACTAACAAGTTACTAGCTCATATCTCAAATATGGACAAGTCAAGAGATCACTTATAAATTAGTAGTATACCTTAAGTTTCATTGTTGTTCTATAGTATAAATAAATCAAGTGACTCTAATAGCACAATCTAAATCCATTTTGATAGTCATATTATTTAAACTTAAGTATCTCTTAACTTTGAACAAAAGCTTGTGAAAGATTAAGTGAAAAATATTTTGCTTCTCATATTGTCACTTGTAAAAGGTCATATCACCTGTAATGACACACTTAAGTTATATATATATGACAAATATATTTCTATATTTAAATTTTAATTTTAATTTGATTTTTCCCCTGGAGCCCTCCACTGTGTTTAAGTAACAAAAACTATAATACTATTTCAAGTTTACGAGCCATTATTATTAGTATCCACTCTTAATTCTCAAAGAGATCTTTGTACTGGGGACGCTGGCACTGAACATCTTCCAAGGAGTCTGCATTATTAGGCAATGCTGAGACCATAGACTCTGTCAGGCCTTGCAGATGTGCTGCCTGTGACTGCATTAACATAATTGATTAGGAACTAGGACATATTTAGTATTAATCAAGCTGTTTTTAGTGAGGCTGATTATGCACAGTCCTCTTGATGCACTATTTTAGTCTGGAACTTCCTTAGGACCAAGTTGCAAGAAAATGGCATTATGCAAAAAATGAACTTACATGTAACACAAAATCGTGCTATTTGATTTGAAGAATACATTTATAACAGGTCAAAATGCAGTTTCTTAAATTGACTTTTTCTTTAAAGATTTTTAAAAAATAGTGCATACAATGTATATCAAACTGGGATGTTCCTTTGGTTCACAGGGAATTAGGAACAATTTAGGATTTTGTCAGAAAACATCTATAACATCAAGGACCCAATTATGTGTGAAAGAGTTCTATATATCTATGATAGCATAAAAAACTTCCATTGTTTTCATAGCACTTAAGAAAATAATAAGTTTCTACAACATTCACTTCATTCTGCAAAATATTGACGTAATTCTTTTTTTCAAATATTTGATTATACCACCGTTAGGTTGCCCTCAAGGTATTGCAGGTGTGGCTGCGCTGCCCAAATGTGAAGGCAGGTGGCATACAGGAGACAGACTTGTCTACACTCAGGGCTCTGCCCGTGGGCCCTGGATGGTTGATTGTCTAACATAGAAAAAAAAACTGGCCTCCCCTGGGATGAACCCAGAGCCACAGCAGAGCCTGGCAAGCTACCCATGGTGTATTCAGTATGCCGAAAACAGTAACAATAATGGACCTCATTCCAGCAATTAGAGACTGGTACCCGCTGTACCCGCTGTTACTGGTACCCGCTGTAGCAAATTGATGAACAATGGGAAGACAGTGACGAGGGACCACCGTTAGATATACAATTAAAAGATGTTCATGCTTGAATTTTGGTTCTACAGTGTTCCAACACCCATCCCTCCACCCTTGCCCATCTCCCATCACCAATGTCCCCACCTCCCTCCCTTTCCCCCAGCCTGCCTCCATGGCAGGTTCTTTATCTCCTTTCTCTCTTTCTCTCTCTCCTTCTCGCTCCCCTTTCTCACACATTGTAGATTGTTAAATATTCTAGAACAAGATTGGTTCCACTAGCTTGATGTAGTGGGTCTGGACCATGAAAATAACAACAATTATGGTGAGCGAGTCTCATCTGGCTGCTTCAGAGGCCCTATAGAGGTGATGGGCCCACTCCCAAAACCCATATTGCCTCCCTGGGCACCTCATGGTCAGCTGAGCTAGGGGAGAGCCAGATGGCAGCTCTCCCTCATGCTTCTGAATCTCTGCATCATGACCGAGAGCCCTGAGGCAGTTTGTGGGTGGGGCCACCAGGCCTCTGGGACAGGTCCGAGAGGAGAAGGGGGACCCCAGCTCCATCTCCAGGAACGCCCAGTGACCTCCACTCCCAGAGCTGCCTACCTGGGCCTCGAATTCGGCTGCTCTGAGCTGGTCTTGAGATCAGCATCTCTCTTGCGTGAGTTCTGATGAGCTGTGGGGTCCAGACAGTGATAATGGTGGCTATTATGGTGAGCAAGTCTCATCCAGCCCTACAGAAGTGATGGGTCCACTCCCCAAAACCCATCGTGCCTCCTGAGAGCCTCAAGGCCAGCTGACCTAGGGGAGAACCGGATGGCAGCTCTCTCCCTGTGTGTCTAGTCTCTCATCATTCTATCTCTATTTCTGTCTCTGTTTTTCTCTCTTCTCCTACACCTTGTCACTTGCCTTACGGCTTATGATGCAATTTTCTATGTGTATATTCAGTAGTGAATTCTAGTGTGACATAGTTCCTCATTCCCCATCAACCTTCCCAGTCATAACTACAGTGATTATCGTGGTGTCTAGATGTGAAAGATCCTGGGAAGGACCTGGTCCCAGCCCACTTTGTTATCTAAGATTCTTTCGTGGCCGCACACTGACACAGCTGTGTGTCTGGTCTGCCCCTTGTCAGGTTCATCTGGTTGCAGAAGCTGCGAGCCTGTAGCCACACCCACTGGCATGGAGAGAGAGGAACTGAAATCCCTGCTCTGGTTCTGGGCAGTGTGGCTTCCCCCACAACTGCTTTACCCTAGGTGCTACATTGGTCTTGGCCGGGGACTAAATGATTCCTGAGAGTCTCCACATGGGCCAGGCAGTGCAGCTGTGCATCTGGTCTGTCCCTTGTACAGTTCATCTTTACTACTGTTTTTGGGGTATCGAATACACCACATGTAGCTTGCCAGGCTCTGTCATGGCTCTGGGTTCATCCCATGGGGCCCAATCTTTTCCTATGTCAGACTATCCACCATCCAGGGCCGACAGGGCAGAACCTGGGGGTTCTATACAAGCCTATCTCCTGTCTGCCACCTGCCAATGCAGCTGGGCACCGCAGCCACACCTGCAAGATCTTTAATGTAATTCTTATCTTGCATCACTTACAAAATGACTTGATGTTGTGCTATCTTTCAGTTATATTCCTCAACCATCATATATTTAGTATAATATAAATGAAGTTTTAGTAATTTGAATTTATGTGTCTAAAAACTAGCTATATACTAAAACTATTTTATTTGATTCATGCTATTAATTTTTAGAATGGTTAAATAAAGTTGGTTCTTGATCACTTGATTACTTGACATCGCATTTTTCACCGTTTGCTCAAGCGGATGCCAGTAGCATTTCCATTTGACCCTATCACGTGCCAGTGTAGTCAAATGGCACCTGGTTGCTTCAGGAATACAAAGAGCCTCAAATCATTCGTTTAGTGACTTGATGAAAAAGCCTAACCATCTTGTAGGTGGGCGACCACGTGATCTTTTGACATTCTGTGTGATCCAGTCGGTAACGTTCTAGCCCAGCAGTTGTCTCCAATTCGCATTACATGTCCAGTCTATCTGCTTTTTAATGGCTTGGCAAATGAGACAGCATCCCTGATTCTGGAATAGCGATGAAGATCAGAAGTCAGGATTCCTTCTCTCACTTGAGTGAGGTGTGATATTCCAAGCATAGCTCTTTCTATTCCTCTCTGGGAGACCCAAATAGCATTCTCATCCTGCTTTCGTAGGGCCCAGGTCTCTGAGATATATGTTAATGCAGGGAGAATGGTGGAGTCAAAGAGATGTGCCCGGAGCCAGAGATTCTTAGTCCTTTTAGCTATTTCTTTGATGTCGTTGAAGGCATTTCATGCTGCTCTTTTCCTCCTGCACAGCTCAGGTGTTAGGTCATTCATCATGTTGACTTCTTGACCTAGGTACACATAAATGCTATTATAAGAAAATAATATAGGGATGGAATAGTAGCAGGTAGGGCATGTGCCAACCATGTCGCTGACCTACCAGTTAGAACCCAGAGCAAGATCAGGAGTTAATATTGAGAGCAAAGACAGGAGTTAACTCTGAATATTGCTTGGTGTGGCCCAAAAATTTTGTTTTAAAGAAAGAAAGAAAATAATATATATTACCTCATTTAATCATATTGCTCATTGTGGTAAATTTGTACATAATAATGGGAATAAATTAAATTAGATGAACTTAAATATGGATCTAGTTTATATTATAATACTAAGAGTGTTAGAATCTTATTTCATGACAGAATTAATTGTTTGGCATAGTTAGAAGTTCCAACCGAATTTAATGACTAAAAAGTCTAAGATAGGTGTCTATTAATTCACAAAGAAATTTTCTCACCTCATCAACTACAAACAGTACCTTACTGTATGCATAATCTTTAGATCTTGTTTGATCACTTAGCTGAAAATCCTGCTCTCCTTAAATAGTTTGGAAACTTAATTCCTCAAAAGTATGAAGTACCTTTCACTCAGAAAAAAAAATTTTACACATTGGATGCAGCTCTAGTCAAAATTTTATATGCCTTGCCAATCATCAATCACTGTCTTCCTGTTAATCATTGATTTGCTCCAGCAGGCTCCAGTAACATCTCCATATGTCCTGTCTCATGCTAGTAGAGCCCAAGGGCATCTGCTTGCTCCAGGAACATAAAGAGCCTCAAACCATTCCATCAGGTCATAGGAATGAGGTCTATAATTGTTACTCATATTTGGCATATCAAATACAACACGGGTAGCTTGCCAGGCTCTGCCGTGCGGGTGTCATACTCTTGTAGTCACCTCTGATCTCCAGCATTTATTGATGAACCGCGCGGCCGCTGGAGTGGGACTGTCATAGGCTCTTCTGCTGGGTGGAGTTCTTAAGAGTTCTTCAGAACTCCACCCTTTGAAATGACCCAATACCTAACCAACTGATATTTTATATAGCTTGGTAAATAATCATCTTTTATTTCAAAGACAGGAAACACACACACACAAAAAAAACATTTTTTTGTTCTTGGAAAGTCTTTTCCCAAGAAAAGTGACTTTTCTGAGAAAAGTCACTCCCCAGTAACGGGATTAGCTGAGGAGCTGTAGCAATGGTGTCTGTTTCATCAGGTGCTCAATCTCCAGTTTTCCATGAGCAGTCACTCAACACACAGATGGATGAATGAATGAAGTACTATTATACACTAGCCATTATCTCAGGGTGCATGCAACAATTAAGGTCAGTTGTTATTATAGTTTCAAGTCCTGTTTAGTCTATTCTCATTGAGGTGTGTTTAGAATCAGAAAGAAAACAGAAATCAGATGAAAAAGGCCAGATATCACTGCAAACAATATTGCATAGTTTTTGTAAATCCTATTTTTTAAAGTGTTGTTAGGACATAAGGTTATTAATTTATAAAAGTAAAAAATATAAGATTCTACATTTTCTGATGCCAATAATGTTAAATGATGTTCTGGGGCCAAAATAAAATAACTATCCATTTTAACCAAATTGTAAAAACCTACCTTTTCTTTTAAAAGTCGCAGGAGAATCCATGGTATTATGCACAAAATATAGAGCACTATTGTGTGCTGACTGCATAAGCTAAGGCCACAACAGAAAGCACCAATTTTAGCTTTCTGAAATTAAAACAAACAAAAAAGTCCAAGCTCATGTGCGGCTGTGATCAGTTCCCCTCTGAGGACGCTGGGGGAACAGATGAAAACTCATCGAGTCGGTGCAGTTCCAAAAAGGCTTTTAATAGTACAAAAGCTCTTCCACAGCACTCCAATATAATGAACAAACTCTAGCTCTGGTCCGAACTTAGACCATACAAAAGAGCCTAAATCTCCCACCAAAGAGAGAGGATCTCACCTGAGCTTAGTCCTACCCAGGAGGAGTAAAAGGCCAAAAAGCAAAAAGCCAAAAGCAAAAGCTAAAAGGCCCAAAGCCAAAAGGTAAAAGGTCAATCATCAAAGAAAAAATTAAAAATCTAAAATGTTCTGGGGCCGGAGGCGATAGCCCAGCGGGTAGGGTGTTTGCCTTGCATGCGGCCGGCCCATGCCAGCCCGGGTTCGATCTACGGCATCCCATATGGTCCCCCAACTACCGCCAGGAGTAATTTCTGAGTGCAGAGCCAGGAGAAACCTCTGAGCATTACCGGGTGTGACCCAAAAAAGCAAAAAAAAAAAAAAAAAAGTTCTTTAAATCATACATGCCTGGGATTAACCTATTATCTTTAACTAATTACTACAAATCCCACCAGATTCCCACACAAATATTATGATTTGTTGCTGACATTAACTTATGAGAATCTTAAACTTCCTAACACATATAACTACAAGACATTCAGCATAAAATTGCTTATCTCCTTAAAAATTTATCTGCTTTGGAGAAAACATAAAAGAAAATAAATGATCATTTATTAAGTATATACCGTACATTTCAAATTTTAATAATTCTAAGGCAGCTTGCCTGAAGTCAGAAAAGCAACATGAATAAATTCTATCCTATTCTTGAATAAATATATCATTGGTACTTAGCATTTGAATTGTAAATAATATACATTATTTAAATTAATGAGAACTTGAAAGAGAAAAGGGTACTAGCTTCCAGTATCATCTTTTAGGTGACACTAATTGGTTGTATGATCATTGACAAAATGCTTAGCTTCTAAGTTCTCCAATTCTTTAAGCATAATCTACAAGTGCAGAACTTAAAGTTTATCTGAAGTACTTTTATGATTTCTTTTGAGGCCACACCTAGCTATAATCAGGACTTACTCCAGAATCTGCTCTCAGGTATCACTCTTGGTAGTCACTCAGAGGAATGATCCCCTGAGTGACTGCCAGGGATGCTGGAATCAATCCTGTTGGCTGCATTGAAGGCAAACACCCGACCGGCTCTACTATTGTTCTAGCACCTTTGTATATGAGAATTCAAGATTTTATTCATTCAAAATTTTTAGGATGGTAAGTTGTGGTTCTCTGAGAAACAACAGAGTGAAAATAATAAAATTCTGTGTAGTTAGTTGTTAAATAACCATTATAAATGAGTAAGATATGGGTATGGTTTAGATAGGATTATCAAACATACTAGGAGAAAGCAGCATGTCTCTCTGCAGTGAATAAAACAACAGCTTTGTTTTGTTTTTACTGAAATATAAAAGCCAGTTGGACAGTACAGGTGGGCAAAGGTATGTAATATGCAAGAAAATCACATAACATCTATTGGGTTATATAGAGTGAATTGGCAAGACTTCTTTAAAGGATAAAAGAGCATTGTGGTAAACATAAGATAATTTCTTGCCATAGGATACATGCAAAGACAATGTTTTCTTGGAATTAAAATGCTTTATTTACAATTCTATTAAACTGAGAACTTTATCGCCTTGTTCTTCAGAGAGAAGCAGCCTAAGGAGCAAATAACATATAATTTAAAATAGAAATCTGCCTCCACTACTTATTCCATCAACTCTACAATAAAATAAATTTTATTGAACTTTTGGCCAATATAATGATATTTCTTTTTTGTGTTTGTGTTAAATTCTCATGTATTTGGTGACTTTTAATCAAATTAACCCTTAGCCATAAATCTCAATAAAATATATAAAAAGTCATATTTTAACTTTTTAAAGTTATATTTTAACTTAAAAATTTTTCTGAGGGGACTTGACAAAATAATATATAATAAATTTAGCACATTTTCAATCACAACATGCACTTAATATTTGCTATTATTATTATAATTAAACATTAGTTAGTTTTTTATTCTTGTATGATGATATTCTTGTGTAACTATAAAAAGTAACTGTATGGGCTGGAATGATAGTACAGCAGGGAGGGAATTTGCCTTGAATGCGGCCTACCTGGGTCGATCCCCAGCATCCCATATGGTGCCCCGAGACCCACAAGGACATATTGAAATGTTACTGGTGCCTGCTTGAGTAATTGATGATCTACGGGAAGTCAAGTGATCAAGTGATGAAGCATTTACCATAAATTGAGAAGTGTTATGGTTTCAATTAAAGCAGAAAAGTCATATGTGAATTGTAACTGAAAGTCAGTGGAATGGAGGTTTAAATTAGGAAAGTCTTATAACCCTAGGAAAAGGCACTCAGTTCAAGCCATGCACTTCCATACAGAGCTTGTCATCAAAAAATCTGCTGACTATCACAAACTCCTAAAGTCATTTTCATCATATATCATGGACATCTAAATGTTGCTTTTAATATTCTTTGTGCACAAAGATAGAAGTTGAAAAAACACCCTTTTTTTTTCTTTTTTATTTTCTTCGCTATTTAACTCTTGACACTGCTTTCATAAAGTTGATCACTTGAATCCGTTATTCATCGATTTGCTCGAGCGGGTGCCAGTAACATTTCCATTGGACCCTATCACGTGCCAATGTAGCCCAATGGCATCTGGTTGATTCAGGAATATGAAGAGCCTCAAACCCTTCCTTTAGGGTCTTAACAAGGAAGTCTGACCATCTTGTAGGTGGGCGGCCATGTGATCTTTTGACATACCATGGGAAACAGTCGGTAACAGCTCTAGTCCAGCGGTTGTCTCCAAATCACATTACATGTCCAGCCCATCTGATTTTCGATGCCTTGGGAAATGAGACAGCGTCCCTGATTCTGGAATAGCGACGGAGGTCAGAACTCCGGATTCCTTCACTCACTTGAGTGAGACGTGATATTCCAAGCATAGCTCTTTCGATGCCTCTCAGGGAGACCCGAATAGCATTCTCATCCTGCTTTCGTAGAGCCCAGGTCTCTGAGGAGTATGTTAATGCAGGGAGAACGGTGGAGTCAAAGAGATGTGCCCGGAGCCGGAGGTTCGTTCTCCTTTTAGTTATTTCTTCAATGCCTTTGAAGGCATTCCATGCTGCTCTCTTCCTCCTGCGCAGCTCAGGTTTTAGGTCGTTCATCATGTTGACTTCTCGAACTAGGTACACATAACTGCTGCATTCAGAGATGTCTGTTCCATTGAGAGTGAATGGGGCCTCTGGAACTAGTTCATTTCTCATGAACATAGTTTTCTTCAGATTCAGCTGTAGACCTATCTTTCCACATTCTTGGTTAAAGTCAGCCAGCATTTGTGCCGCTTGGCTAATGTTTGGTGTTATTAGAACGATGTCATCAGCGAAGCGGAGGTGGTGTAGTTGCCGACCATCTATCTTCACTCCCATTCCTTCCCATTCTAATTGTCTCATGATGTTCTCGAGGGTGGCACTGAAGAGTTTTGGTGATATGGTATCACCCTGTCGAAACCCTCTTTTGACATCAATGATCACTTCTTTGTAGAATGGTGAGATCCTGGTGGTGAATCCATAATACAGCTCACGAAGGATCTTGATGTATTGGGTTTGAACACCCTGTTTGACTAGGGCTTCGATGACTGCTTCAGTCTCCACAGAATCAAAGGCTTTCTGTAAATCAATGAACGTGAGACAGAGCGGCATCTTGTACTCCCTACAAACCTCAATGAGCTTGGTTACTGTGTGGATATGGTCGATTGTGTTGAATCCTTTCCGGAAACCTGCTTGCTCGCATGGTTGTCCTTCATCTAGTGTTCTGCTAATCCTGTTCAGGATGACTCGTGTAAACAGCTTGTAGATGTTGGACAACAGGCATATGGGGCGATAGTTGCCGATGTTGTAAATGTCTCCCTTCTTGAACAATAGAACTATCCTGCTGGTTTTCCATTGGGAGGGCACCTTGCATTCGGACAGGTAGCGTGTGAAGAGCCGAGCTAGTGTATTGATGAGTACTGATGGCAGATTCTTCAGGTGTTCGGGTCTGACTTTGTCTGGGCCTGGTGCTGTTTCTTCTTTACCGACGAGATGGCATGTCGGATTTCAGAAGGGAGAACGTTGGGAACGACATATCCATCTTGTTTAATTTGGCATGTGGGCTGGTGGATGTGGCTATCAAAGAGATTTTAGTAGATGTCCTGGTTAATCTTATCCATTGCCTTTCTGGAAGATGTGATAGATCCATCAGGGCGTCGGAGGGCAGTCATCTTGGTCTTATACTTGGCAAAGGACAGGCGGGCAGTGCGAATACTTTTCCGGCTTCTGCTGCATCTTCCAGTATTTCTGCTCTTCTGTCTTTGAGGTCTGCTTTTATAGCTTCTCTGCACTTTTAGCAAGCTTGGACGTTAGCATTTGGTCTCCTGAGGCTCGCCCCTTACCACGTTGGCGAATGAGCTCAAGAGTTTCTGAAGACAAGCGTCCTTTTGTGTCTTTCTCTCTCTCGGCATTCTTCGCACAATCATGGAGGTGCTGAACCAGTCGGTTGTATTCTTAATCGATGTCATCAATGATGGTATCTTCCCATGTTGCCGCAATGGTGCCAAAGAGTTCCCAGTTGGTGGTCGTTCTGGGAGTTCTCTTTTAAACTTTGCAGCTTTTTCTCCCCATTGCGGGAAGTAGAATTTTGCATGAAGGAGACGGTGGTCCGATCCTGTCTGGAATTTGGGGACGACAGCAACATCGTTCATACAAAACCGTCGATTGAAGATGATGTGGTCAATTTCATTGTGGAACTGTCCGCCAGGAGATTCCCATGTCCAACGTTTCGCTTCAGCCTTCTGAAACTGTGAGTTCCCATGAATAGTCTTGGTGGACATGATGAACTCAGATAGTCTCTCACCCTGTTCGTTCCATTCTAGGCCATGGGTCCCGATGTGGAGTTCTTCAGCCAATCTTCTCGGTCCTATCTTGGCATTAAAATCACCGACTATGATCTTGTAGAAAGTGTGATCGTTTTTATAGAACTCCTCCAATTCCATGTAGAATTTCTCAATTTCATCTCCTTTGTATGTGGATGTTGGTGTGTAGACAATGAAGATAGAAATTGCTGGCAGTGGGCCACATCTCCTCAAGTGCAATCGTCCTATTCGGTTTGTTAGGCATTCAAATGAATCAATGTTGACAGCCATGTTCGTGTTGACAAGGACACCAACGCCACCGACGCCGTCTTTCGTCACATGTTCCAAGGAACAATTATTCTCCGGTGTCAAATACAGCATGATGCGACTGACCCCTCCTTGTCTCAGTCAAACCAATGATGTCATACTTGATCTTTTTGCTTGCACCATCAGATCCTCAATATATCCTTCCGATGCCAGTGTACGTGCATTGAAAGTAGACAGTCATTTTAGTCCTTCTTCGCTTTGGCAGTCTAGGACAGCTGTGAAATTTTACATAACTTTCATAAAGATATGTAAGTGAAATATAGAGAACAAAGGTTTGGTTAACACAGTCCATAAAAGCTGGGGTAGAGGCTAAAAGTGGAGAGAAAATAAAGAGCCTGCAGTATACGGTGCTGTTGAGTTCTAGTTTCCACGTGAGTTCTCTAGGTTGTAAACGGGACAAATGCAAGTTTTGAAGGCAAAGCTTAATCCTTGTGCAGAATTTCCTTAAGTGTGTTACAGGGATTTGGCATATAGAACACCGAATCGGACAGCTTGCCAGGCTCTGCCATGCGGGAGAATAACCCTAGGAGAAAGGGCGTCGGTAAAGAAGGGAACAGCACCAGGCCCAGACAAAGTCAGACCCGAACCCCTGAAGAATCTGCCGTCGGTACTCATCAATACACTAGCTCGGCTTTTCACATGCTACCTGTCCGAATGCAAGGTGCCCCCAATGGAAAACCAGCATGACAGATCTACTGTTCAATAAGGGAGACATTCACAACATCAGCAACTATAGCCCCATCTGCCTGTTGTCCGTCATCTACAAGCTGTTTACACGAGTCATCCTGGACAGGATTAGCAGAACACTAGATGAAGGACGACCACGTGAGCAAGCTGGCTTCCGGAAAGGATTCAGCACAATCGACCATATCCACACAGTAACCAAGCTCATCGATGTTTGTAGGGGAGTATAAGATGCTACTCTGTCTCACGTTCATTGATTTACAGAAAGCCTTTGATTCTGTGGAGACTGAAGCAGTCATCGAAGCCCTAGCCAAACAGGGTGTTCAAACCCAATACATCAAGATCCTTCGTGAGCTGTATTATGGATTCACCACCAGGATCTCACCATTCTACAAAGAAGTGATCATTAATACGAAAAGAGGGGTTTGACAGGGTGATACCATTTCACCAAAACTCTTCAGTGCCACCCTCGAGAACATCATGCAACAATTAGAATGGGAAGGAATGGGAGTGAAGATAGATGGTCGGCAACTACACCACCTCTGCTTCACTTATGGCATTGTTCTAATAACACCAAACATTAGCCAAGCGACACAAATGCTGGCTGACTTCGACTGATAATGTGGAAAGGTAGGTCTACAGCTGAATCTAAAGAAAACAATGATTATGAAGAATGAACTAGTTCCAGAGGACCCATTCACTCTCAATGAAACAGACATCTCTGAATGCAGCAGTTATGTGTACCTAGATCGAGAAATCAACATGATGAACGACCTAAAACCTGAGCTGCGCAGGAGGAAGAGAGCAGCATGGAATGCCTTCAAAGGCATTGAAGAAATAGCTAAAAGGACAAAGAACCTCCGGCTCCGGGCACATCTCTTTGACTCCACCGTTCTCCCTGCATTAACATATGCCTCAGAGGCCTGGGCCCCACGAAAGCAGGATGAGAATGCTATTCGGGTCTCCCAGAGAGGAATCAAAAGAGCTATGCTTGGAATATCACGCCTCACTCAAGTGAGAGAAGGAATCCGGAGTTTGGACCTCCATCGCTATTCCAGAATCAGGAATGCTGTCTTGTTTGCCAAGGCATCGAAAATCAAATGGGCTGGACATGTAATGCAATTTGGAGACAACGGCTGACTAGAGCCATTACCGACTGGATCCCACGGGATGTCAAAAGATCATGTGGCCGCCCACCTACAAGATGGTCAGACTTCCTTGTAAAGACCCTGAAGGAACGGTTTGAGGCTCTTCATATTCCTGAATCAACCAGATGCCATAGGGCTACATTGGCATGTGATAGGGTCCAATGGAAATGTTACTGGCGCCCGCTCGAGCAAATCTATGAATAACGGGATTCAGGTGATCAAGTGAAGAGTTACAGGGAACACTAGCAATCTGATTTTTTTTTTTGCATTTTTTGGGTCACACCCGGCAATGCTCAGGGGTTTCTCCTGTCTCTGCACTCAGGAATTACTCCTGGCAATGCTCGGGAGACCATATGGGATGCCGGGGCCTGCACAGGACGGCCACGTGCAAGGCAAACACCCTACCCGCTGGACTATCTCTCCAGCCCCTAATATTTTTACAGAGAAAAAATTTCTTATAAAATATTCTGGATAGCATTAATATGCTATATTTCCTGGCTGAGATTTCACAGTTTACATTAATATAACAATCCAAGAAATTCTGTCCAAAAGTATATTGAATTTAAAAACACAGTGATTCTCTATTATTTTGATCACAATTTCTTTTCTGAGTAATACATATTAATCTCAGAAAAACAAAAGTGATCTTAAAAATTTCTTTGTACTGTGTTGGCGAGATAAACCAATGGTTGTTGGACACTTCACATACAGGAGACTTGGGTTCAATTCTTGACATCTCGTGTTTCTCAAGTTTTGCCTGGACCAATCCCTGAACCCAAAGTCAGGATTAGACCCCGTGGATTGTGAGGACTGACCCTCCCCATAAATATCCTGCATCATACAAATTGAATAATGGACATAACTATAATTTAATTAAATCATGATATGAATGTGGTTGTCTAGTGCAGGGTTTGCTCAATAAGGGAAATGTTGAAAATAGACTTATTTTAGTCAAAGTTCTCTGGAGAAATACACACATTACAACATATTCACAAAATCACCCAAGACCCTGAATGGTTTTAGGCTCTTAGTATTATTGTAGCAAGCGGATGCCATTGGGCTACACTGGCATGTGACAGGGACAAATGGAAATGTTACTGGTGCCCGCTGGAGCAAAACGATGAATAACTGGATGTCAAGTGATCAAGTGATCACAAAATCATATGCAAAGTCACAACAGATATTCTTCTA
Source organism: Cryptotis parvus (assembly GCA_021461705.1). Taxonomy (NCBI): domain Eukaryota; kingdom Metazoa; phylum Chordata; class Mammalia; order Eulipotyphla; family Soricidae; genus Cryptotis; species Cryptotis parvus. The sequence continues at coordinate 299,585 of JAJIBD010000388.1, forward strand.
CCTTGTCTCTTTAATCTTGACACTGAAGACCTCAAACGTTATGATGAGGCCCAAATACACAATATGTTTTACTAAAAATTTGCTAATTTAAAATGTAATTTAAACTAGAATATTCCTTTGCATGCAACATCTAGACTTTATTTTAGTATTTTCACCATATTATAGCTAAAATAAAACATTTCAAGCATCACATGACTAAAAATGAACTACCTCAAACATGGAAAGAAGACAGTAAGATGCCAGAGATGAGAGGACAGATGAAGAAAGGATAAAATAGAATCAAATACTAAAGGGAAAATAAAAAGACTAATACATAACTTTATAGATGTTAATTAGATCATGATGCCTTGCTTCTAATTTATCTGCCACATTTAAATATGGGAAATAATCACCAGTTTAAACTTTAAATCCTACTTTGACTTTCAAATTAGTTTCATAACCTGTTAAAGACTCACATTTCTTATATGCAAGGTTATACTTCTAAATAGATATTAAGCTGATAAAACTATTTAAAAAACTGCATAACCTTAAAATATAGACATAAACTTAAAAATAATGGTATGAATAATTTAATGATGATCAATTTTTAAATTTGAATGAGATAGATATTGTAGGATTTACTAAATGTGAAAACTAAATATAAATTTTAAAATTAAAAAAATTTCAAATGAAAAGGCTTATAAAATTATGAGTGTGTTTTGTCCTAAACCAGTAATGATGATTTTGTTGTACACTATTATAGTACATAATAATGATCAAAAACCTGCATTAAGAAGTAAAATACAAAATCTTTGTTGCTACACGAATTATCTAAATACTTAGAACACTCAAAATAAATTAAACTTTAATTCATTATTTTATAAGTATAAAGCTGTTAGTAAAATGGGAATACTTAATTCTTTATTAATTTAGTAGAGGATAGCATACAGTTGAAAGTTACTAAAATTTAGGACTCTCATTTCTTTTATTGTGTCATTGTTCTAGGGTTGAAATGGGCAACACCATCATATTTGTATTTATATGTGTTATGAGTATTATGGATACGAGTTTTATAAGCATTAGATTATTTTCCATATGAGTATTTTGAAAAAGTATGTTTTAATAAAAGATTATTAAGTAAACTGAAAAAAGGAAAGAAACACACTTATGTAAAAATATTTAAAACGTGGTTCTATAAAGATGCATAACTACATTTAGGTAGACATTCAATAAAGCATGTATCTAAATTTGTGCTATTGCTCTCTTAATTGGTTTTGATTTTCTATTATCATCATCATCACATATGGGCCACACTCTGCTATTCTCAAGTCTTACTCTTTTTTTTTAAGTATTTTATTATACCACCGTGAGATATACAAATAAAAAGATATACAATTAAAAAGTTCATGTTTGGGTTTTGGTCATACAGTGTTTCAGCACCCGTCCCTCCACCAGTGCCCATGTCCATACAAATAAAAAGATATACAATTAAAAAGTTCATGTTTGGGTTTTGGTCATACAGTGTTTCAGCACCAGTCCCTCCACCAGTGCCCATCTCCCACCAACAACATCCCCGGTTCCCCCCCCCCTTCCCCAGCCCTGCTCCATGGCAGGTTCTTTATTTCTTTCCATTTCTCTCTCTTTCTCTTTTCCTTCCCTTCCAGACTATGGATTACAGAACATACATTAAAAGGTTGTCATGTGAATCCTTTTGCCTCTATTTAATGCTCAGTTTTAGGTTGGCATTAGTACCCTCGACAATTATTAGCACCCTGTTCCATTTTCTGTCTTACCTAAACTCTGACTCCCACACGTTTGTGATAATTTCTACCTTTGACAAGACCTCCCGATATATGCTTCACTTGACCTTGGATAACGGTATCATAATATGTACATATATATTTATGCCATGCAAATAAATGCAGTCATTCTGTATCTGTCTCTCTCCTTCTGGCTAATTTCGCTCAACATAATCTTCTCCATGTCCATCCATTTATAGGCAAATTTTATAACTTCATTTTTCCTAACAGCTGCATAGTATTCCATTGTGTAGATGTACCAAAGCTTCTTTATCCAGTCATCGATTTTCGGGCACTCTGGTTGCTTCCAGATTCTGGCTATTGTGAATAATGCTGCTATGAACATCAAAGTAGGGATGGTGTTTCCGCTGCGTATTTTTGGTTTCCCAGAGTAGATTCCCAGGAGTGGTATGGCTGGGTCAAATGGGAGTTCAATTTCTAGTCTTTGGAGGAAAGTCCATATTGTTTTCCAGAAAGGCTGTACCAGCCGGCATTCCCACCAACAATGGATGAGTGTCCCCTTTTCCCTACATCCACGCCAGCACTTGTTGTTCTTGCTCTTTTGAATATGTGCCAGTCTCTGTGGTGTAAAGTGGTATCTCATTGTTGTTTTGATTTGCATCTCTCTGATGATTAGTGATGATGAGCATTTTTTCATATGTTTTTTGGCCATTCGAATTTCTTCCTTGCTGAAGTTTCTGTTCATTTCTTCTCCCCATTTTTTAATGGGGTTATTTGTTTTCTTCTTGTAAAGTTCTACCAGTGCCTGATATATCCTGGATATTAACCCCTTATCAGATGGGTATAGGGTGAATATTCTTTCCCATTCTGTGGACTGCTTTTGTATCTTAGTCACTGTTTCTTTTGAGGTGCAGAAGCTTTTTAGTTTCATGTAGTCCCATATGTTTATCTTTTCTTCTAGTTGCTTTGTTAGTGATGTTTCACCTTTGAAGATGCCTTTAGCTTCAATGTCGTGGAGGGTTTTTCCTATATTTTCTTCAATGTACTTTATGGATTCAAGTCTGATATTGAGATCTTTAATCCATTTTGATCTGATTTTTGTGCATGGTGTTAGACACAGGTCCAAATTCATTTTTTTACATCTTGCTGCCCAGTTTTCCCAACACCACTTGTTGAAGAGGCTTTTGTTACTCCATTTTAGACTCATTGCACCTTTATCAAAGATTAAATGATCATGTGTTTGAGGTTGGGTGTCAGGATACTCAATTCTATTCCATAGGTCCACAGGTCTGTTTTTATTCCAATACCATGCTGTTTTAATTACTACTGCCTTGTAGTACAGTTTGAAGTTGGGAAAGGTGATGCCTCCCATCTTCTTTTTCCCGAGGATTGCTTGAGCTGTCCTTGGGGGTTTATTGTTCCATACAAATTTCAGGAGCGTTTGGTCAATTTCTTTGAAGAATGTCATCGGTATCCTCATAGGGACTGCATTGAATCTGTACAGAGCTCTAGGGAGTATTACCATTTTGACAATGTTGATTCTCCCCATCCATGAACAGGGAATGTGTTTCCATTTCCTTGTGTCTTCTTTTATCTCTTGGAGCAGTGTCTTGTAGTTTTCTTTTGAAAAAATAAACAAGATTGACAAACCATTGGCAAGACTTGTAAGGACAAGGAAAGAGAAAACCCAAATAAACAGAATCAGAAATAAAAAGGGTGACATCACAACAGAAACCACAGAAATCCAAAAGATCATCAGAGATTACTTTGAGAGCTTTTATGCCGTGAAACACCAGAATCTAGAAGAAATGGATCAATTCCTGAAGTCCTATAACCTCCCACGGCTTAAACAAGAAGACCTCCAATACCTGAATAAGCCCATCACCATCGAGGAAATAGAAATAGTAATTAAAAGTCTGCCCAAACACAAAAGCCCAGGTCCAGACGGATTCCCTAGTGAACTCTACCAAACCTTTAAGGAGGACCTACTGCCAGTCCTTTTCAAGCTCTTCCAGGAAATAGAAGAAACAGAAACACTCCCAAACAGCTTCTACGAGGCACATATCACCCTGATACCCAAATCAGGGAGAGACAACACAAAGAAAGAAAACTACAGACCAATATCCCTGATGAACACGGATGCTAAGATCTTCAACAAAATACTAGCAAACAGAATCCAAAGACTCATCAAGAAGATTATACATCATGACCAAGTAGGATTCATCCCGGGAATGCAAGGATGGTTCAACATTCGCAAGTCAATCAACATAATACATCATATCAATAAAAAGAAAAAATAAAAACCGTATGATCCTTTCAATAGACGCAGAAAAAGCATTTGACAAGATCCAGCACCCGTTCATGATTAAAACGCTCCAGAAAATGGGAATTGAAGGGACTTTCCTCAAGATAATTACAGCCATCTACCAAAAGCCCACAGCAAGCATTATTCTAAATGGGGGAAAAGTTGAAAGCCTTCCCCCTGAGATCAGGGACAAGACAAGGTTGCCCCCTCTCACCTCTTTTATTCAATATAGTACTGGAAGTACTTCCCATAGCAATCAGAGAAGAAAAGGACATCAAGGGCATCCAGATAGGCAAGGAAGACGTCAAGCTATCATTATTTGCAAATGACATGATATTATACCTAGAGAACCCTAAGCTCTCTACCAAAACACTCCTAGAAACAATAGACGCATATAGTAGAGTGGCAGGATACAAAATCAACACCCAAAATCAGTGGCTTTCCTATATACAAATAACAAAAGAGAAGAAAAGGATATTAAGGAAACTATTCCATTCACAATTGTGCCACAGAAAATCAAATACCTAGGAATCAACTTACCCAAGTATGTAAAGGACCTGTACAAAGAAAACTTCAAGTCTTACTCTTGACTCTGTATTTAGAAATCACTCCTGGTAGAAGTCAGGGTACCATAGGCTTCCAGGGATGTTATCCAGGTCAGCCCTGTGCAAGGGAAACATCCTGCCCTCTGTTCTATGTCTCCAATCCCTCTCCTTCACGATCACGATCACGATTTTCCCGTTAATCATCTATTTGCTACAGCGGGCACCAGTAATATCTCAATATGTCCTGTCACATGCTGTAGAGCCAAGGGCATCGGCTTGGTACAGGAACATAAAGAGCCTCAAACCATTATATTAGGTCATGAGAATGATCTAATATAATTGTTACTGGAATTTGGCATATCAAATACAACACGAGCAGCTTGCTAGGCTGCCGTGCGGGAGGCATACTCTATAAACACCTCCAAATAAAGCCTTTATTGATGAACCGTGCGGCCGCTATGCGCGCGCGAGCCAGGCTGTGATGGGCTGGTCGGCTGGGTGGAGTTCTGATGAGAGGGAAGTCCAATGTGGAAAATGGCGGCGCCCATGGAGTGGGTGGGGGGGTCGTCTGGCTTGTTGTGAGGTTCTGCCGGGGTGGTGGGCCAAGGCTGGAACCCACCATGCCTCCCGACTGCCTCATGAACGGCTGGGCACAGGGAGAGCAAGGAACCGCTCTGCCCCATGTCTGAGAGTCTCTGGACCAGCATACCTGGGCCGGATTGAGGAAGAAACTGCTCCAGGGTGGGTGTCGATGATCCGGGCTGTGATGGGCTGGTCGGCTGGGTGGAGTTCTGATGAGAGGGAACTCCAATGTGGAAAATGGCGGCGCCCATGGAGTGGGTGGGGGTCGTCTGGCTTGTTGTGAGGTTCTGCCGGGGTGGTGGGCCAAGGCTGGAACCCACCATGCCTCCCGACTGCCTCATGAACCCCTCTCCTTACTATGATTTAAATACACGTTTTGTGAACAAACAGTACTGGGTCAGTGGGAAAAGAATTTTTGATTTTTCTTCCCCTGCATTTGTGACAATGTATCTAGAAGCTCTGCATGTCTTCGCTCTCTGATAATAATCAATTTTTATTTTGGAGGTGAAAAGGCAGCACCCAAGAAGCAGAAACACTGAGAGAGTTTGCTTTGATAAACACTTGCTATCTACAGAAGTTCCTTCATAACTTTTATGAGGAAGCATAAATGTTGTTTTTATTCCCTTTCTTGGCCTATAAAGATTTCACAAGGAAGTCGATGATTAGTGAGTCTTCAAATATAGTCTATTCATAGCCAGTGTGTTATGAAATTCTGATTGAACTCCTCGTGCTAGCATTAGGTTTGTCATAAAGCATTAATAAGAAAGAACTGTATCCCTTAAAAACTATAGTTTGCAGCTACTGTTTTTTCTTTATGTTTATATGTAATTTCTGATTATCTAAACATTTGCTTCCTTTACACAGGCTTTATTACAATTCCTAATGTTATTTTTCTTTCTCTAAAACTGATGGCTGTTAGATTGCAACTATAGAGCCAGGTCAATTTAGCAAAATGCGTTACAAAAAATTGACAATTGTTTACATAAAACAAAGTGAGAGATGTTTGCATCAAGTAGGTGATGATTTTGTGTAAAAACATAGCTAATTTATTAGAATAGGTGGCATTATCATGAAAAAGGCAAAGTAATTATTAATTTGGTTTAATTCATAAAGCCTATAAAATTAAAGTAGTTTATCAGTTAAAGCAAATCTGAATTCAATACATTGAGCATTATAATTGAAACTTATCCTCATAAAAGAAATGAATGCATTTATAAAGATTGATATGCTTTAGGTATATTTAAAAATATTGAAGTACTTCAATTGAGAATCAGGTTTACAATTGTGTCAAAGGTGCCGAGAACTTTTGATAATTTTAAAGTCTAATTATATTTGGAAAGTCAAGTGTATCTTTCTAAGTTATCTAGTAAACTTAGTTTACTAGATAACTAAGTTATCTAGTTAGTAACTTACAGTTACTAACTGTAACAGTTAGTACAGTTACAGTTATGTACTAACATACAGTTAGTATGTATGTTACATACTCAGAGTTATGTATAAAAGTAGCATGCCTTTGAAATGGCTTTTTAAATCTATGTATTTTTACTTTTCAGTTATAATCAATTTTTTAAAATACCAATTTAGTCATGAGAAAGAAAAATTCAATTTTCTGATGTTTCAAGGAATTCTTGATATTTTAAATGCAATGAAACACTTTTATAATTTATTTTCAACTACACTGACATGCAAAAAATGCATTTAAATAAAATGTTTGAAATAAAATATTTAAAATTATATATGTGAATATATTCAATATGTAAAGCTTTTAGAAGTTATTCTTAGATTTATTTATTTTTAATTGGATAAACATTTAAAAGTTTGTATCAACAATCTAGTTTAAGGATCGATTGTACATAAATTCTAAATTTGAAGTATTTTTTAAAAACAACTGGGGTCCTGAAAAACAGTGTACAGTAGGAAAGGACTTGAATACAGCAGACTACAGGATTCAACCCCTGGCACCCCATACTGTCACTTGAAAACAGACACAGGAGTAAACCTAATCACTGTCAGGAGAGCCACCAACAAACATATAAAAATTTCAAAAATCCAAATGACAGCTGCATAATTTCAATTTAAAAAAAGGGAAATTCAGCTGTACCTTTTGGCTTTATCCAAAGACAAATGCATGAATACTGAGAAATTCCTTGATCAAAATCTTCAAATTTTAACTGAACCTTTGATTTTTTTTTTTTTGTTGTTGTTTATTTTGGGACCACATCCAGCCCCAGTCAGGGCTCTTTCCTGCCTCTGAGCCTCAGACTCCACATCTGGTGGCATTCAGGGGACCACATTTGTTGCAGTGCAAAGGATTAAACCTGAGATGGTCACCTGCAGGGCAAGGATCTTATTTGCTCTTCTATTGCTCTGACCCTGATCCTCTAATTACTGCAATATAAAAACAATAATAAAATAAGACAGAACTGTTTTTCTAATCTTATTATTCTCTCTTTTTCTCCGTCACACAGACACACAGACACACAGATACACCACATAAAAACACATTAGGTTTATCCTTCACTTCACTTGATCACTTGACATCCCGTTATTCGTCGATTTGCTCTAGCAGGTACCAGTAATATTTTCATTTGACCCTATCACGTGCCAGTGTAGCCCAATGGCATCTGGTTGCTTTAGGAATACAAAGAGCTTCAAACCATTTGTTCAGGGTCTTGACGAAGAAGTCTGACCATATTGTAGGTGGGAGGCCATGAAAATTTCTAAATTGAAAAGTAAAAAATATGTGGCTCCCTTAATTCATTTAGACATAACACATTCAAAACAATGTATTTACTATTTGAAAACTGTCATTTCTCAAAATCTGTCAAAAGATGCCTAAAATGTAGCTTTTCCCACAATTTGAAATGTCTTATCTTTGCATCATCCCCTTTTGAGTACTACATTCAGAAACATAAAACATAGTGACTCTGTCAAAGAATTTAGTAAGGAAGCTGGAGATAAGTTTGACAACAGAAATAGGCTGTAACTGGCTCTATGCTTCTAAGTTTCTATGCATGGCTTTAGATTACAACATATTTGATAATAGAAACTAACTCACACTGTAATTTTTAAATTACAAGGAAGAGAACAAATTTGTTCTTGAATCCTTTTTCTGTTACTGTAACAGATGAATGCATAGAGTGCATAGAGACTCTCAGACATGGGGGCAGAGCTGCTACTTGCTCTCCCTGTGCCCATCCGCTCATGAGGCGCCCGGGAGGCATGGCGGGTTCTAGCCCTGGCGTGCCACCCCAGCAGAGCCTCACAACAAGCCAGGCGACCCCCGACTCCATGGAGGCCTCCATTTTCCACATCCGGACTTCTTTCTTGTCACAACTCCACCCAGCAGACCAGACTATCACAGCCCGTATCATCAAAACCCACCCTGCAGCAGTTTTTTTTTTCAATCCGCCCAGGTATGCTGAACCAGAGTCTCTCAGACATGGGGCAGGGGCTGCTACTTGCTCTCCCTGTGCCCATCCGTTCATGAGGTGCCCGGGAGGCATGGCGGGTTCTAGCTCTGGCCTGCCACCCCAGCAGAGCCTCACAACAAGCCAGACGACCACGCCCCCGACTCCATGGAGGCCTCCGTTTTCCACATCCGGACTTCGTTCTCATCACAACTCCATCCAGAAGACCAGAATATCACAGCCCGAATCATCGAAACCCACCCTGCAGCAGTTTTTTTTTCAATCTGGCCCAGGTATGCTGAACCAGAGACTCTCAGACATGGGGGGAGAGCTGCTACTTGCTCTCCCTGTGCCCATCCACTCATGAGGTGCCCAGGAGGCATGGCGGGTTCTAGCCCTGGCCTGCCACCTGCTTTATTTAGAGGTGACTACAAGAGTATGCCACCCACACGACAAGCCTGGCAAGCTACCTGTGTCATATTTGATATGCCAAATACCAGTAACAATTATAGACTTCATTCCCATGTTGAAATGGTTTGAGACTCTTTATGTTCGTGGAGCAAGCAGATGCCTTTGGGTTCTACTAGCATGAGACAGGACATATGGTGATATTACTGGTGCCTGCTCTAGCAAATAGATGATCAACAGGAAGATAGCGATAGTGTTAGTGAACAGATGAATTGTGAATTTGGATATATACCATCCCAATATCAGCATTCTCACAGACTATAGGATAGGTATACTTTAACTGAAAAACCATGTATCAACATGTGGATAATGTTTTATATAGTCTTTAGTCTGACCTATCACCTCAAAACTAGTGTGGGTCTAACTAAAAATGAATCTATTTTATTTCATTGATTGATGCATACAATTATTGAAAAGTGTTTTTCAAATATGTTTTGTACTTAAAGATTTATTCATGCTATCATATGCTGTTTCTGTCTTTCATTATGTCATCATAGACTCTTGATTAAATAGGGATAGAATGACTATCTTTCAACATAGTATGGGTCATTTACTATAAACCTACAGCAAATAAGCACAACAGTAATCAGTTTTAAAAATATTTCCTTCATAACCTGGAAAGTAAGAACAATTTCATTTATAATTGTGTAAAACTAATTAATTACCTAGAAGTAACTTTAACAAAAAAAGATAAAAGGAATGAAATTAATAAAGACTAATGAAACACTAGAAAATTAATAAAAACGTTAAGACGCTGCTAAAAGTCATCAACAAAGACACTTAGAAATAAAAATTTATTTTTCATAATGAAAAGAATTAATATACTCAAAATGTCCATTTTATCAAGAGTAATGCATAGACTTAATATAATCTCTATAAAAATTTCATGATATTCCTAAAGGAAATAAAAATACTGGACTGATTTTATGGAACATGGAGATACTGAACAGTTAATCTTATGAAAAATGAAGAAAACTGGAGTAATCATGTTACCTAACTCTTCAAATTATGCACAAATCTGTTGCAATTTTATATATAATTAAATAAATACATATAATGACATATATAAGTGAATATGTAAGCAAATGTATATCTATTTACTTGTATATATTTTCCATACACACAAATCTTTGCTGCCTAGGTACCAGGGACATAGTACAAGGACTAATGTTCTTGCCTTATGTGTAAATAATCCTGGTTCAAATACAAATACAACAATAATCCTACCCCAAATATTCCCAAGTATGACCAATGAATAGACAATAGAAACAGCACTATGGGGTATGGTTAATTTTACCACTCCTCCGGAATACACATTTTATTTAACAAAAAAACAGAGATTAAATAAATAGAACCCAAATCTTACAAATAAAACCAAACATATACTAACAATCAATGACTACAGAGCTAAGAATATTGAGAAAGGAAAATCTCATAAATAAATTATTCTGGGAAAACTGATCAGACACATGTTGATCACACTAAATAAAATCAGATTATTTCCTCTTTGTCCAAAAACACATTAAAAAAAAAAAAACATAAAGGTGAGGTCTAAAGCTAGAAAATATATAGAATATAAAACGTTAGAATTTTTACAACATTAGCATTATAGGTATCTTAAAGGATTTAGTTCTCCAAAGGCAAAGAAAATGAAAACAAAAACAAAGAATTGCTACTGAATAAAGTTAAGGTTTTATATAATATTTATTGTCAGATTATAAGGCAATTTATTAAATTGGGGAAGATAATACTTCTGATAAGGTCTTAAAATACAAACTATATGAAAAACTTACACATTTTGAAAATAAAAAACAAATAAACCAAGTACAAAATGTGCCAGAGATGACTGAAGTGCTACAACAGGGATTACAATAAATACTATAAGTGATTAACAGGTATATGATAAATATTTTGTTCTGAGTACTTAAAATTCAAATTAAGTAGGTAAAACTTAGCTTACTGTTGCCAGCACACTAAAGAGCCTAAAATTCTCCCAAGTACCATCTTTCTCCCAAAAAAATAAAAGAGAAGGAATAGAAAAAATAAATCTCCAAGCAAATTCTTAGAGTGCAGAGGTAACACAGTCAATAAGGTGCTTCCTTTGATACATTATATCTGGGTTTAATGCCTGGCACCACATACTGTCCTCTTATTTCATGTTGTCAGTGATATTCAGCATTGAACCAAGAGTAAGCCTGAACACAACTGGGTATTCCTACACCTTCCAAAAAATATAAGCAGAACTATTTTTCCATTGTGACTATACAGATCACTAATAGGTATATGAAAAGCTATTTTCAATATCATTTTAGTACAGAATACACATGAAATCATAATGATATGCCACCTAAACTTATACCTTAATAATTGCATATTCACATTACTTTCTGAAGAATGAAAGTTACTTGTGGAGATTATAAAAGCCTGAGATGGAGAACAAGATAATGCAACACTCAGTACATCTATTCAATATACTACTGGCAGTACTTGCCATAGTAATTAAGGAAGAAAAATATATTAAGTGCATACAGATAGGAATGGAAGAATTCAAGCTATTGCTATTTTCAGATGACATGATACTATACTTAGAGAACTCTAACTTTTCTAGAAACCGAAGAGCATCTAGAAACAATAGATCTGTATAGTACTGTGACATGTTACCAAAGCAATACCCAAAAGTCCATGGCTTTCCTATACTCAAGTAATGAAACAGAACAAAGAAAAAACAGTCACGGGGCTGGAGCGATAGCCCAGCGGGTAGGGCGTTTGCCTTGCACGCGCCGGCCTGTGCTGGCCGGGTTCAATCCCCAGCATCCCATATGGTCCCCCGAGCACCGCCAGGAGTGATTCTTGAGTGCAGAGCCAAGAGAAACCCCTGAGCATCGCAGGGTGTGACCCAAAAAGCAAAAAAAAAAAAAAAAAACAAGAAAACAAAGAAAAACAGTCACATTGTGCATTAGAAAGAGAGGGAGAAAGAATGAAAGTGCCTGCCATAGAGACAGTCTTGGGGTTGGGGGTGAGGGTAGTAGGGGTAGTAGGAGGGAAAAGGGATAGGAGGGAAAAGGGACATTGCCAGTGGGAAATATACACTAAGGTAGGAATGGGTATGTGAACATTTGAACATTTTATTTTTATTTATTTATTTTTTTGCCTTTTTGGGCCACACCCGGAGATGTTCAGGGGTTTCTCCTGGCTCTGCACTCAGGAATCACTCCAGGCGTTGCTCGGGGGACTATATGGGATGCCAGGGATCGAACCCAGGCTGTCATGGGCTGGCGCGTGCAAGGCAAATGCCCTACCTGCTGGGCTGTCGCTCCAGCCCCCATTTGAACATTTTATGGCAGAAATCCTATCATAAACAGTCCTATAACTGTATTGCATGGTAATTAAATAAAAACAAACACAAAATAAACTATGTTACTGTATGCTTCATTGGAATTGCAGTCAAACAATGCAACCTCTATTATATTGTAAATTTTGGCATATTGAAATTATTATAATTTGTAAGCAAAACTGTTTGAATCAAAAACCTTGGCAATTTTATAACACATTAAAACACACTCCTATGAATTCTTCAAGATTGAAGATTTTAATTTTCCTTCCATTTAAATATTAATTCCATAGTTTCTTAGCATAATTCAATAATACATGTATTTAAATAAACTGAAATAAATACAAAAAGCATCCTGCTTACAAAAGTGCCTCAGAAAATCAAGGCCCTGGGAATCAGCTCAACTAAGGGATGGAAAGAACCTGTACAAAGAAAATTACAGAAGGCTATTTCAAGAAGGAAAAAAGGACAGGAGGAAACGGAGATCTTCCCCTGCTTATGGATTGGGAGAATTAACATTGTCAAAATGGCAAAACTAGCCCCAAGCATTATAGAATTTGAATGCAGTGCTATATAGATACCATAGTTTCTATATCTAGCCATCTGTTCTCAGGCACTCAGGTTGTTTCCATTTCTGACTATTGTGAATAGTGCTGCAATGAACATAGAATTGCAGAATGTTTCTGCTGTGTAGCTTTGGGCCCCAGGACATAACCCAGATATGTACTGCTGACGCAAATGGGAGTTCAATTTCTTGCATTTGGAGCAAACAAATGTTCATTTGTTTTCCAAAAATGCTGGACCAGTGGGCATTCCCACCAGCAATGAATGAGAGTTCCTTCTCCCTGCATCCAGTCTAGCACTGGTTGTTTATGTTCTTTTGGATGTGTGCCAGATTCTGTGCATGTTCGATATGCCAAAACCAGTAACAAAACTGTTTATTTTCCTGACCCCAAAAGAGCCCTTAATACGGCAGCAGTAAGAAAGGTGAATAAGCAGTGCCTGATAAAATTTCAGGGCCATGCTAGGCTGCCAAAACGAAGAAGGACTAAAATGACTGTCTGTACTTTCAATGCACATACGCTGGCATCAGAGCATATATTGAGGATCTGATGGTGCAAGCACAAAAGATCAAGAGCGACATCATTGGTCTGACTGAGACGAGGAGGCATCAGTCGCATCATGCTGTATTTCACACCGGAGAAGAATTGTTCCTTGGAACATGCGACAAAAGAGGCGTTGGTGGCATTGGTGTCCTTGTCAACACAAACAAGGCCATCAACATTGATTCATTTGAATGCCTAACAAACCTGATAGGATGATTACACTTGAAGAGATGTGGCCCACTGCCAGCAATTTCTATCTTCATTATCCACACACCAACATCCACATACAAAGGAGATGAAATTGAGAAATTCTACATGTAACTGGAGGAGTTCTATAAAAAAGATCACACCTTCTACAAGATCATAGTCGGTGATTTTAATGCCAAGATAGGACCGTAAAGTTCTGCTGAGGAACTCGACATCGGGACCCATGGCCTAGAATGGAACGAACAGGGTGAGAGACTATCTGAGTTCATCATGTCCACCAAGACCATTCATGGGAACTCACAGTTTCAGAAGGCTGAAGCGAAACGTTGGACATGGGAATCTCCTGGCGGACAGTTCCACAATGAAATTGACCACATCATCTTCAATAGACGGTTTTGTCTGACCGATGTTGCTGTTGTCCCCAAATTCCAGACAGGATCGGACCACCGTCTCCCTTCGTGCAAAATTCTACTTCCCGCAACGGGGAGAAAAGGCTGCAAAGTTTAAGAAGAGAACTCCCAGAACGACCACCAAGTGGAAACTCTTTGGCATCATTGCAGCAACATGGGAAGATACCATCATTGACGACATCAATGAAGAATACTACCGACTGGTTCAGCACCTCCAAAATTGTGTGAAGAATGCCGAGAGAGAGAAAGACACAAAAAGGACGCTTTGTCTTCAGAAACTCTCCTAGTTCATTCACCAACGTGGCAAGGCACGAGCCTCCGGAGACCAAATGCTAATGTCCAAACTTGCTAAACGGTGCAGAGAAGTGATATAAGAATACCTCAAAGACAGAAAAGCAGAAATACTGGAAGATGCAGCAGAAGCAGGGAAAAGCATTCGCACCGCCCGCCTGTCCTTCACCAACTATAAGACCAAGATGACTGCCCTCCGATGCCCTGATGGATCTATCACATCTTCCAGAAAGGCAATGGAGAAGATTATCCAGGACTTCTACTCAAATCTCTTTGATAGCCACATCCACCTGCCAACATACCAAATTCCACAGGATGGATGTGTCATTCCCAACGTTCTCCCTTCTGAAATCGGACATGCCATCTTGTTGGTAAAGAAGGGAACAGCACCAGGCCCAGACAAAGTCAGACCTGAACACCTGAAAAATCTGCCATTGGTACTCATCAATACACTAGCTCTGCTCTTCCCTCACTACCTGTCCAAATGCAAGGTACCCTCCCAATGGAAAACCAGCAGGACAGTTCTATTGTTCAAGAAGGGAGACATTTACGACATCAGCAACTATAGCCCCATCTGCCTGTTGTCCGTCATCTACAAGCTGTTTACACGGATCATCCTGAACAGGATTGGCGGAACACTAGAAGAAGGCCAATCATGCGAGCAAGCTGGCTTCCGGAAAGGATTCAGCACAATCGACCATATCCACACGGTAACCAAGGCTCATTGAGGTTTGTAGGGAGTACAAGATGCTACTCTGTCTCACGTTCATTGATTTACAGAAAGCCTTTGATTCTGTGGAGACTGAAGCAGTCATCGAAGCCCTAGCCAAACAGGGTGTTCAAACCCAATACATCAAGATCCTTCGTGAGCTGTGTTACGGATTCACCACCAGGATCTCACCATTCTACAAAGAAGTGATCATTGATGTCAAAAGAGGGGTTTGACAGGGTGATACCATTTCACCAAAACTCTTCAGCGCCACCCTCAAGAACATCATGCGACAATTAGAATGGGAAGGAATGAGAGTGAAGATAGATGGTCGGCAACTACACCACCTCCGCTTCGCTGATGACATTGTTCTAATAATACCAAACATTAGCAAAGCGGCACAAATGCTGGCTAACTTTGACTGATAATGTGGAAAGATAGGTCTACAGCTGAATCTGAAGAAAACTATGTTCATGAAAAACGAACTAGTTCCAGAGGCCCCATTCACTCTCAATGGAACAGACATCTCTGAATGCAGCAGTAATGTGTACTTAGGTTGATAAGTCCACCACATAATGAACGACCTAAAACCTGAGCTGCGCAGGAGGAAGAGAGGCGGCATGGAATGCCTTCAAAGGCATCGAAGAAATAGCTAAAAGGACAAAGAACCTCCAGCTCTGAGCACATCTCTTCGACTCCACCGTTCTCCCTGCATTAACATACACCTCAGAGACCTGGGCCCTATGAAAGCAGCTTGCGAATGCTATTGGGGTCTACCAGATAGGAATTGAAAGAGCTATGCTTGGAATATCACGTCTCACTCAAGTGAGAGAAGGAATCCCGAGTTCTGACCTCCGTCGCTATTCCAGAATCAGAGACACTGTCTCGTTTGACAAGGCATCGAAAATCAGATGGGCTGGACATGTAATGTGATTTGGAGACAACGCTGGACTAGAGCCATTACCGACTGGATACCACGGGATGTCAAAAGATTACGTGGCCGCCCACCTACAAGATGGTCAGACTTCCTTGTAAAGACCCTGAAGGAACGGTTTGAGGCTCTTCATATTCCTGAATCAACCAGATGTCATTGGGCTACATTGGCACATGATAGGAAATGTTACTGGCGCCCCTGGATCAAATCGATGAATAACGGGATTCAAGTGATCAAGTGATCAATCCTTCACTGTCTGTTTTGCAAACGACAATACACAAAAACAGATATAGACAATAAAAAGTGTTGCTATAAGAGGCAGTTAGTGGAATGGGAGGGAAACTTGGGGTTTTGGTGTTGGAAACAGTGTGCTAGTAGAGGGATGGGTATCGAAATACTTTATGACTGAAACCCAATCATGAGCACCTTTTTAATGGTCTCTCTCATTGTGGTTAAATAACAACATAAAGAAGAAGCAAACTCTTTCAGAAGTTTCTAGCCCAAAGTTTCTCTCTCAAAAGATAAGTATCAAGGTTTTTTTATTTTTCTTTTTGGGTCACACCCGCAATGCTCAGGGGTTACTCCTGGCTCTGCACTCAGGAATTACTCCTGGCGGTGCTCGGGGACCATATGGGATGATGGGGGATGGAACCTGGCCTGGCATGGGCCTGCTGCATGCAAGGCAAACGCCCTACCTGCTTCGCTATCGCTCTGCCCCGTCAAGTTTTTTTTTTTCTACACGTGTAAAAGAAGACAATACCATTAGTAAATGGGCAAAGCAAAATTAAATTGAACCAGTGGGCATTGACAACAGAGCAAAGTTTATCTGAATAGAACTATCACAGGAAATGAAGGATACATGTTCAAGTGAAAAGGTGTATGATAAATATTTTTTTCTGAGTAACTAAAGTTGAAAAATATAAATAATAATATAAAAAGTAGATTTTTAGCTTTAGAGATATATAAAAATTATTTCCACATTGTCTAACTTCAACAAATATCTACTGTTAATTACTGTCATATAATTACTATCCAATCATGGAGTATAAAACGATTCCCTTCTACTGTGGGTTTTACAGACTAGATGATAAACCAAAACAGATGAGGTTAGCAGAAATTTACTCACAGCACTGTGCCTGCTTTCTTGAAGTGTACTCTAAAAATACAAGGTCAACTAGAAGTCATTTTTTACTAATGAGAAAGTAGACTTATGAGTAATTATGTATGCTTTCTTGAAAAAGTTGAATACATTATAATCTGAAGTCCTTTTGAGAAATTTATGTCAAGAACATCTCTATATCACTAGCGTTTTCCCAAGGAATGTGGTTCAGTATTAAGTTCACTCCTTTTATGTGTAAGTTCCAAGATTCAATACCTACACCAGCAAGCATGTTTTTCTCTGTATATCTGCAGAATATGAATAATCACTCAACACCTTACTCATAGGCTGACATTTAGATTCCTCCTTTCTCAAACCTTTTACTGTAATTTTAAACTTTCTCTTTCATCTGATGTTTATTTTTTCATATCAGAGTTCCTAAAACAAAATTTAAAAACTCTAGATTCTGAAAAAATGTAGTCTGGTGAGATGAAGAAGTATTTGCTGATTAGACAAATATATTATCTAATATATTAGATAGTCACTGAAATGTGCTATAGATTGCTAATTATGAATCAGTTACTAATTGGAAATATTAAGTCAGCTTCCAAAATAATTCAGCTATCAGTGAAAGAAAAGTCAAGGCAAAGTCTTTGGATTTATTTTTCTGGAAGGCAGTTTAGTTGTTACCAGATAACTCTAGTGAATAACTTAATTTAGAGCTATACTGTCATAGCAACCTAATTACAATGTGAAATAAGGATCTTCTACCATGTTTCTTCAAGTGGCATCTAAAGTTCCAAATAAAACTTGTAAAAAAACTTGGGGATTGGGTGAAAATAAAGACAAGGATTAACTGTGCTGATTTTTACTTATTTTTTTCAATAATTTCAAAATCTAGTGTGATCACCTAGCAACAGTTAAAGACCCTTTTAAAATATAATGCAACTCTAGAATTTCTTCTCTCAACTCCACCAGAATCATCCAAATGTTAACATTCCAGAAGAATTACTTCTGTTCCATATCAAAATAAAACGATGCACCTCCCATTTTCTCATGACCTAATCCTCTAGTCCAAAATATTTCATTCCCAATGTTTATTGCATCATATTATACATACACAGATTCGTATAATAATTATAGGAATAAACATATAGACACAAGTATATATATATATATATATATATATATATATATATTATTTCAAGCTTTAAAGAGGACTTTGAATTAGAGTTTAAACCATTGCAAAGCCAGAGGAAATATCATATCATAACTGTTATAACTCTAATGTTTCAAAATTACTCTCACAAAATTAGAAAATAAATGCAGGAAGCTACATGCTTTACTTGAAGAATGGAGGAATAAATGTGTAAAGAAGAAATCAAACACACTCTGTTCATTTTTCTGACTTTTGTGGCTGAAAAACAGAGCAATTCACAGGTGCCTAAGGCAGCATTTCCTAACCATAGCAAAACTGAAGCTGAAATCCATGTTTTCATTTAAGCACAGTGACCTTTTGTAATATGTTAATTTGTACATGGATATTTTTACACCTAAAACTTCTTCAATACACATTGTTCTAGAAAGAGCATCCCTCCATATAGAAAAATAAAAACAAATGTGTACTTAAATAAATCAATAAATGTTATACATGAAATAGTACTGAAGATTTTATGTGCATTTTTATTATAAGACAGAGTACATCTACCCCTGTTTAAGCATTTAGTTCTTTTCTCCATTCCTAACAAAAGATCATTAGGTATATTTCTATAGCCCCATTTTTCAAATGAACAAACATTAAATGTAGTGTGTCATAAGAAATTTCCCAATGTCACCCTATCAGTAAAGAACAGAGATAGAATTCAGGCTAAGGTCAGAGATGTTTAATATCCATGATCATTCTAGTCTAGTTCTTCTGTACATAAAATTGGAGAACTTTAGTGATGAGTGATGTAAATGAATCTTCTTATGTGGAAATTTCCACGATCACAGTGTATACATAGGTTTGTGACTAAACTCTGTCACTCTCCTGGGGTGATGGAGGGAGGGGGAAGTGCCTGTGATGGATTAGCTATTTGGGGCTGCAATGCTATGAATAAAATTGTCTTTATAATTTTATTAACTTGACTGGTATCAAGAATATATCTATCATGGCCATAGAAGGAAAGCATCCATCTAAGCAATGAAATTTGGAGAATGTCTACAATAAAAAGTCAAAAAGGAGAGGAAGAAAATGCAAGATGAAAATGAAACAATTTGCATTTGTTGTCTCCTTTTCCTAGGAACAAGTGTCTTTGAAAGCTTTACAATTATAATTAACTATTGTGCACACTCTGGCTTGAGCAGGGGAAAGAAAAAGCATTTAAAAGCAAAAGAAAAACCCATTTTAACAGCTTAGAAAGTAAAAAGTAATTTAATTTTTCATTCATCTGATGTTAATTTATTCAGAAGCTAATAATCTATTTATGGCTCAGAGCTGTTCGCTGAGGAGAGGAGGCCCTCTGAGTGAAACAGCCTTTCCTCTGATCCCTTCCTGATAGAGCCCTCATTACAGGGCCTTTACAATTTTGCCAGACAAAGACAATATGCTAATAAGAATATATCATATTCTATAGACCCACATCATTTGGAGTCCTTAGAAAATTAATGGTTCTAACTCTTCTTTAGCTATTATAAACAAAAGAGCAAACAAACTGGAAGTGTTTGAGGGAGAAAAATAGGTTGAGGGGAGAAAAAAGTGAGGGACAAGAGAGTTAATAAAAAATATGGGCTGCCTTTATATCATGTATGATATTACGTCATTATGATTTTATAAAAGAAAAAATAGAATTCCATTGCTGCCAAATCACCTAGAGAATAGAAAAATTAGTGTTTGAGGGAATATATGTCTTAAGAAGTTGATGTTTTAAATGAACTAACCATGAATAAAATGAGTCAAATAATAAAACCTTAAAGGTCTAATTCATCACTTTATGCACAATATTTATACTGCCTTTTTTTAGCTTTTACTCTTATTCACTACTTCTAACTATACGGTCATAAGTACAGGAAGAATCTATAATGGAATCATTAGTCTGAACTGAGCAAATTTAGTATCTTACCTAACTATATTAATTTGAAGAGTCTATTTTAATTCATGGGGCTGAGAGAATTGTCTTTCAGGTTATAGACTCAGATCTACTTGTATTCTGAAGTTTAGTAGAACATTGGCTAATTGGCATGAAACTGGAAATAAAATATTTATATAGCACATTATGAAACTTAAAGACTGGGTAGTAAGCTTTGATCTCACTATCACTATGGCACTAACGTTTCATATAACTAAGAATTTTAACAAATACACTTAATTACTTTCTGTTTTGTTTTGCATTCTTTTCAGAGTTTTTTAATGGTCTGTTTTGGTTTGGGTGTCATATCTGGCCGTATTAAGGACTTACTTTTGGCTCTGTGTTTACTGATCACTTCTGGTAGAGTTCAGGGGACCATAAATGGTGTCAGAGAGCTAAGATTAGGAACACATAACGCATGCGCTTCAACTACTGTCCTGTCTCAAAGTCATTACCTCTTTTCTGGCACTTTACAAAGAAACCAACACTTAACAAAGGACATTCAATTTTTTGAAATCCACCTTTGCTTAAATAAGATAGCCTGCCACATGAAATTCTTTCAGCAAAGCTGAAAGTAATGATGGTTAAATCAAAAATAACTTTATTCAGAATTTTAAACATGATTTGCATATTTAATATGTATAAGCCTTTAGGAAATGTTGAAATGGAATTCAATTGGTTGTTTCTAACTCTAAAACTTTTAGACATTGACTTATTGACTTTTCTACTTCTGATTGGATGAGTTATAATAGTATAATGTAGACACATTTAGACAGTGTGTGAATATATTTCTCTCCATGACACTAACTTATCTTTAGGAATCTTAAAAAAGGGTCTCTATAAATTATACTTCTAGCACTCAAAGAAAGTGTTGTCTTTGATCTTGTAGGTAGAAAATCTCTGCACCTAAGGGAATGAATTAATTCTAGTATTTAATAAGATGCAGTCATTAGTAGACAACTTAGGCATTCAACTAGAACTGCATGTTAAATTCCTTTAGCATTATTACAATCTCATAATAGTTCTGGGCAATGAATATCTTTGGATGCTTGACATCTGTACTTGAGATGAGAGACAAGTAACACAAAGAGAGATATTACAAATAAAAGGTAAATAGTACTACTAATTTAAGATAAAATTAATTTCCCACACTAATGGTACTTTATAACTGACACAAATCTAAAAAGAAAGAACTGCTACCTTTCAATTACTGTCTACTTCTATAGAACTTTATTAGAGATGAATACACTTACCACAAAAGTGTCAAATGGAATCCAATTTCTTTTGCTCCTCTTACTAAAGATTTCCGAGGTCTTTGAAACAGAACTATCTTTCACAAAGATGTCTAGAGGCATCAAA
The DNA here is from genome assembly GCA_021461705.1 of Cryptotis parvus. Lineage (NCBI taxonomy): Eukaryota > Metazoa > Chordata > Mammalia > Eulipotyphla > Soricidae > Cryptotis > Cryptotis parvus. The sequence goes on from JAJIBD010000388.1 coordinate 321,187, forward strand.
AACTGTTGTGCTAGAATTGAGAGTTACTGTGTTCTCTGAGTACAAAGACAGACTGAGCACCCTGCTTGATACAACCATTCAGAGAGGGCAATGGAAGGCATGGCCACAACACCCTGCCAGACAAGTGTCACCAAGCTCCAAAGTAGTAATGACAAGAAGCAGGTTGGAAAACACACACATTAAAATAGGTCTTAGTAATGACCAACTACACTATTATTAATAAAGCTGAATATTAAAATAAAAATATTTTAGTTTATTTTTAGCAAAATTCCTGCAAAATTATATTTCAATTTAATCTATTACAATTTACTTTAGGCCCTAGGATTGCAATAGTTAATTAGAAGCTCATACTATTTTGTTCATTATTTGTAAATAATATTGATGCAAATGATGCAGGCGTGACTATAGCTGGTCTCTGTTCACCCACAAGTCTCAGGTTCTTGGGTATTTTCAAGAATGAGAATATAAAGTAATAAAGATGCTCAGTTTCAGAGTTGGAAAATTCTGAAAAGTAGAAGAAAGTAGAAAGTTAGAAAAATGAGCTAGCAAAACGGGAAAGAACTTAGTACAGAGCTGTTAAAGGAAGTTTTGTGTGGACCTTTTAAAGGTTCCTTGCATTTCTTATCAATTGGCAAGTGTTTACAAAAGATACAGGAAAGTCACAGGGTTGTCTAGATGGTCTAAATCTCTCTTGGCATTGCCTGTTATTTGTCTTCTGTCAGCTTAGGCTCCAAGGAAGAGTTTTATAGTCCTGGAAAACCTCAGGAAACTGAACCAGAGCCTTGAGGGTGAAAGGTGTATCAGGCTGATTGGGGAAGAAGGAAAATCTGGCAAGAGGAAGCTTTAGCTTCCTCTTTTAATAGTATTAGTTTACACTTTTCCTTTTACTATGATCCAGGCACTACAGGCAGGAATCAATGGGGACAGGGGTCAAAGACATATCAGTACACCAGTGGTTTAAACAAGTGGTATAAGGCCAAGAGGGATGGTTCACTTGCATGCATGTTTTCCTTGCACACGACCAACTGGACTTGATCCTTGGCATCCCGTATGGTCCCCAAGCCCTACTAAGAGCAATTCCTGAATACAATGCCAGGAGTAAAGCCTAAATATTGCCAGGTTTGGCCCCCAAACATAAAGAAATAATCCCCAAAGGAAAAAAAACCAGTGGTATAGCTAAATACCCAAACCACATAGTTAACAGTTCTAAAAATATGAAATCTGAACTTTATTAACCAAACTAAAAATGTGCCTGTCAAAAAGTTAGGCTGATCTTGGGAATATTAGTGAAGGGAAGTAGACAGTTGTGGTAAGAGCTGTGCTGGAATGCTGTATGTTTAAAACTCAACTCTGAATTTCTTTGTAAATCATGATGCTTTAGTATTGTTTTTTAAAAAAGAAAATGAAATTTATATTCTATGAGACTACCCAGTATATAACTTACACATGAGTATGCAGAGCTATATTAAACTAGAGTTTAACACAGAAAATACAGATTAATAGGGTTAAATTTGTTCAAGTTCTCAATGCTGAGGACAAAATTGATTGATCAATGATCCTTCAAAAAGGGTTTATTTTTAAAAGAATTTTGCAATTCAAAATTTAATTGAATTTTTTTTTAATTTTGAACTTTCAAAAACCAAGAAAATCCAAAATAATCCAATTTTGGATTTTCTTTGTACTAAATTTTCAATGTGATTATTTTTAATTTCTTCCTTTAGAAAAAGAAGGGGAAAAGAAGAGATCTGAAAAGAAAGCAACTTCTGAAACAAAAAAGAAAGGTAAGGAAATAAAGCTTGACTTATAAATGGATTCTACTACTAAAAACCATAATTTTCTAAGACATTCTCCCTTAATTTTATTAATATTAAAAATTTCATCAATATTTATACATATTGCAAGTATAAATAAAATTGATAGATTTTAAAAAATTAAAAACCAGGCACTTAAAAATATATTGCTGATTACATTTTTCTTTCCTAGATTTGCTCAATGAGAACTCAGTATTTACTTTCACCATATAAATGTGAACATATGAAATTGAATATTATTACTGAATTAATTTAACTGAATGAAATATTTGTTAAAATAAAAACTAATATATACAAATAAATTATTTTGTTCTGTTTTCTGTATTTTCCTTTTAAATGGTTGTTTCTAAGTAGTGCATCTGAAATTTTAGGAGAGCTTGAGAAATATGTGAGATTCTTGTACACTTTGATTACATAACAGCTTAGGGAATATAAATACTTCCCTGCAATAGTCACTAGAAATTGTATTTACTTAAGCCATGCTTAATAATTCTACTTAATGTTTCCTTTGTGAATATTTTTTAAAAAATCATGGTTAAAATTTTCCCTTCCTGAGGAGAAAGCACTACAAAACCATTGTTCCTTTATGTAGGCATTAATTCATTTCTTTCTGTCATGACTTATTGCTCTGACTTAAGATTATTCTGTAGAAGATAAATCAGATGCCTTTTTGTCAGTCATGTGTGCCCTGAAATATATAAGAACTAAGCAGGCCATTGGTTATGGTATTCTCATATTTTGTAACAGATAAAGAAGACTTCAAAAGAAAACAGACAAGGAAACCACTACCACTGAGATTAAACAAAAAGGTACTATACTTTCTTTGTTCAGGATGTTTGTTTCATGAAAGACTCCTGAGGTAATGTGAAGAGGTAAGATGCTTGAGGTACTTAAATGTCCATGTGAAGAGTGAGCAAATATTCTATCAAATAGAGGTAAATAGAACAAAATACTATTTTTGTTTATTTACATTTTAAGAAAGTCTACCAAATAAGGAGAGAAACCAAATCTGACTCTGAACTCAATTCCACTAAACAAGTCAGTCCAGTGTTTAGGAAATTTATGGAGGAAAGGTTAGTAGACCCAGATTGTTGGTTCATATTACCTTATTATTTGACTCACCTTTAGGGCAGTAACATTTTATGCTTCAGGACAAAGCAATCAATAGAGTTAGATTTCTACTCTTCCACAGAAAGCTGACATCCATGTGCTATCTTTAGTTTTTAATTCAGCATTTGATTTTTTCCTATGGTTTACAATAGAGTTGATGACAGGCTCATGCATACATCACCCCGACACTCTGAAGTGACCATCAGGGTGCTCACTTCTCTCCACTAGTGTCCCACAGACTGAACACATGACAACCTTGTCTTCTCAAGTAAACTCGGTTTGCTAACCAACTCCCCAGTGCTGTTGCCTTTGGTCATTTCTTGCTGAAGGCACTCCCATGCTTTATATTTTAAAGAGATTACACACAGGTCCTTGAGAAAGTCTTTCCTGGGTTGCAAAGCTAGAAAGATTTGTATCTCAAAAAAAAAAAAGGAGAATAACAGTAGTACATTTTCAAAAGTAAATGCTTTAGGGGAAGTCAGTCTAAGGTCAAGAAGAAAGCTGTCTAAAGATAAATAAAACTGTAATTAATTTTAAGTTCATTTTGCTGAAAAAAAGGAAATTTGAAACAGAAAATTATTATACCTTCCCCTCTGTTGAAGCACATGTTCTCTATTGAACACAACACTCTCTCCCCTAAACTCTTAAGTTTATTTAAAAAAAAATCTATCTTGTGTCACTAAATAAGAAGAAAAGAATAAAACCAGCTAAGTATGGTTGATGGTATGACATAGAGAAAGACTGGGCCCCCTTGGTTGAACCCAAAGTCACCAAAGAGTGTGTGAAGCTACCCGTGGTGTATTTGATATGCCAAAAAACAGTAAAAATAATGGATATCATTCCCAATGAATGGAAGACGTTACTGGTGCCTGCTCAAGAAAATCTATGAACAACGGGAAGACAAGTGACAAGTGACAAGAGAACAATAATGCTAATAATGTATGTTGTAGTTTAGTACCTTAGATTTTTTTTCTTCACAATTAGCTCTTTTATTCTGTTGAAACCTGAGTATCAGCTTGTATTTAGGTTAAACCTCAGTCTAAGTGAAAAAGACATCTCGATCATTATGGTAAGATAGTGTCTTCACCCCAGACATTTTTTCCCTAGTACTGATTCTTGAATACCAACCAATGGAGATTTTTTATTCTTTTGAATTATGGCAGAATTCTCCTCTATTATAATGTGAATTTCTTATGTCCTATGTGTAAAGGTAACAAATCCCACTCAGTTATTAACAGATAAAGTGAAAGAGATTTCCAGATAGTTCCTGTGTATGAAGAGGCTGAAAACAGTGTCCTAGAAAAAGAAAGCGGTGAAGGAAGTTGGAAAAAATGCTTCAGTGTAAAACATTGCCTAGGGAGAGCTGGTGGGAGAATAGGGGAAAGAGTGGAAAGGGTTCTTTAAAAAAAAAAGACCTGTACTGCCAAAGCTAGATATAGACACTTTACAAGTAGAAGACAGAAAAGTAAAAATTCCTCACATTCTGTGAGTAGAAAAATGATAAAATATAATGGTTACAAAGATGCTAATGCCACTAAATATGCAGATAGAAAGATAGTCATTGGTGGCTGTGGCAGTGGATCACCAATTACTTTAACTTTCTATTTTCTTTTTGCTTTGATTTGATATTTGTTTTCAGCCATACCTGGCTATGCTAGCAACTTCCTCCAAGCTGTGCACACAGGAATCATTCCTGAGAGGCTCAGGGTCTATATGGGATGCGGGTTTGAATGAAAGCACTTAACTATGTCTACTATCACTCTGGACCCCCAGATTTTAGTTATTAAGCATATGTTAGAGTCTACTGAACTTTCAAACATTCATTGTATTTGAGTTAAGGTGTCTTTATTTCTCTGTCAAATATGTATAGTGTCATGAGAAAGGAGAAACACAGTTATGTCTGATGATAATGAAAAACTGATAGGTGGTGTCATTCACCGTGTATCTATACCAGAGATATGACTGGTGAAGAGAAACAAGGTTTTCTCTCTCTCTCATGAGGTATCAATTTTGTTGAGGCACTCACAGAGAAATCATTGAATTCAACTAGTCAAGTATTCCTTACCTGGAGAAAATGAAAAGTCAGATAGGAAACTTAAAAAAAAAATTAAAAAACTTTGTTAAAATTCAATGGTCTGTGGGGTTGTTGGGTTTTGGTTTTATAGGGCAGAGGGAAAACATTTATGTGCAGTGAACAATGGGGGAAATCTGCTTCTATAACTCCTAGGAGACTGGTGTTATTAACCCAGCAGTCATGTCAAAGTGAGGTTGTGCACCACTGGCTAAAGAACTGATTATGCCAATATCCTTTGTTCAAGACGAGTGCTCTTTCACTGAACTGTGTGGTTACAGCACATCTGGAAAATACTACTCAGATACTGTTAGAAAAACAAGTTAGAGTTGTTTTGTGATCAGTTTTCTATTGGTCATTTTGGCTTCTTTTTCTTTTTGTGGGGGTGGGGGTTATTTGGCTTTGTTCCTGGCTCAGTTGTAAGGGATCACTTCTTGCAGGGGTCGTGTAGCACAGAGGGAGCAGAAGGGAGTCAAGTTAAGACTAATGCATGCAAGAAAATTGCCCTCCCTCATAGTACTATCAAATGCCCTCCCCATTATCTCTCTAACACCTAATTTTTGTTTTTGATAGATAATAATGTTATTGTCTCTTGCAAATTATTTCACCTCATAGGTGCAAATCACTTGATCACTTGACATCCCGTTATTCATCGATTTGCTCGAGCGGGCACCAGTAATATTTCCATTTGACCCTATCACGTGCCAGTGTAGCCCAAAGGCATCTGATTGTTTCAGGTGCAGATAGTAATAAATTATCTGTTCATAATGAATGCTTACAAGTTTTTACAAACTTTACAAGAAAACTTCAGATACTCAACATTGTAGGTGTGAGAGAAAAAGGTATGAACAAAGTGAGAGCAGCTGGCCTCAATTCGTGCTGGTTTTGAACTTAACATTTCTATTTGGAGTTTGATCACTTGTATTACTTTTACCCCATTGTTCATCGGTTTGCTTGAGCGGGCACCAGTAACATCTCCATACGTGCTGTGACATGCTGGTGTAGCCCAATCGCATCTGCTTACTCCAGGAACATAAAAAGCCTCAAACCATACCATCAGGTCATGGGAATGAGGTATATAATTGTTACTGACATTTGGCATGTCAAATATGACACGAGTAGCTTGCCAGGCTCTGCTGTGCGAGTAGGATTAGAGTTTGATAATTCCCAAATATATTTTTTGCATGAAAGCAAAAGGTATTCTATTTTTTTATTGCCAGTTTAAAAATTGTTATGAACGTAGTAAAAATTTCTGGAGATAATGAGAAAAATAGAGAGCAACCTGAAATCTCGACAAACTGGGACACATATGTCATTTCTTCCTGAAATAGTCAGAGGAGTATGGCAAACCATATGATATCACTACTCCATCCCCAAATAGTAACAAGTTTACAAGGCATGAGATGTGTCTAGAACCTTATTTAATATATGAGCTGTACCATATTTCATTGTATTTTATAATAACTTTTACATTATTTATATGTGTAGCATCTATATTGTTATGTTGCACTGTTATTTTTGAAATTTACAGTTATTTTAAGCCATAAATGCACATACATTCCAAACTTAAATTCTATTGTCTGACATATGAGTCTATACTGCATAAAACTGGAAAATGAGTTTTCATGTTTTTATGTTTTTTTGGGGGTCTTGGCTGGGGAGATGAACACCATTTTGCTCAGGAATGACTACCTGCTCTGAGCTCAGAGATCACTCCTTCACTTCTGGCTGGCTTATAGGACAGTAATGGTTTCAGAGATCAAACTCAGGTCAGCAGCTTACCAGGCAAATGTGCCCCTATCTGCTGTCATCTCTCTGGATCTTTTCTTCTCTTTTTTAGTGAAAAACTGCCAATGATTTGTTAAGAAAAATGGTGATGGTATTGATTTTATATGATATCAAATTGCTAGCTCCCAAATTAGTAATGTTTGAAACTGGGAAGTTGTTACATCAGGACTTGTTAAAAGTATCTGTTTGTATATATTTCAAATGGTTTATTTTGAGGGAAAAATAATTAGCCATCATAGAAATGGAAAAACATCAAGGTAATTCTTAATTTTATACGGCATACTTTATCTGAAGAAATGCCATGAAATATATAAAATCAGTAAAGAAAATGAAACTCTGAACAGCAGAAATAAGTCAGGAAAAAAAAGAAAGTACAAAGCTCTTGCATTTTATATCAGTCAATCCCTGGTGTGATCCCCAGCACCATGTAAAGCCTCCTAGTACCACCAGAAGTGAATGAACCATAAGCACAGATTCAGGCATATTCCCTAAGCACAATCAGAAGTGCCCCTACCAAGAAGCTCCAGATAAATACAACCAGAGATAATGAGAGAAATTGGTCTACTTAGGGTGAGTACTAGTCCATACTACTGAACAGATACTTATCTAGTTACACTAAGGAAAAGAGATGTTAGTATAGACATAGCAAATATAGGATATATTCCTGAAAGAATTCCATGTAGAACTAATATAAAGATTTAGAAGGCCTGAGAATATTGAAATCTAACAGAAGTTATTAGATTATCAAGTACCAAGGTGCATCATTTAGTCATAAAGATGCTTCATTTATGAACTTGTCTCTTCCCGTACTCATTCTAAAGTATCAGAAATATTAAGGTCCATCTCAGTAATTTTTTCCAAGTAAAGGTTTTCTGTTGTAAAGTCCCTTAGAGTACATCTAACTGGTAGAATCAGTTATAATGCAAGTGGATTTGGAAGATGCAAATATTTGATTTTCTATTTTCTTCAGCTGGATTAAAAGGATAGAATTAAAGTTGAAAGTGCCTAAACAAATTATCTAGAATGAAGATACTTTTATAATGGTTACATTAAGTTTCATATAGGAGTTTTTCAAGAAGGGGGATTTGGGGCACACACGGTGCTTGTGAGACAAATGCGGTGACAGTGAATAAATCAGAGTTGGTTTAATGAATGACAAGACTTACTCTTGTACTATCTCTATAGTCCATAAAAGAGGTTTTTGAATACCTTAATATCACAGTGGCTTAAACTTTACTAGAATCTCCCCTAAAAGTTGAAAATGGGGGCAGAGTAAATATAGATCAGGCAGGGCATTTGCCTTGCATGCAGCTTGCCCAGATTTGATACCCAGAATTCCATATATTCTCCCTGAGCACAGCAAGGAGTAATACTTAAGTGCAGAGTCAGGAGTAATCCCTGAGCATTGCTGGGTGTGACCCAAAAAGCAAAAATAAAATAAAAGTTGAAAATGGTGACTCAGTTTTTTGACAAATTAAATGTATCTCTTTATTCTGAAAATAAATACAACTGTATGTTGTTATGTACTCCTACTGAAACTATATTTTCACCTACTAATTCTTTATGGTAGTTTTAAATAACTCATGTTATTAATACCTGATGTGTCTATAATTATTAAAAATTAGTAGATGCTTTATGTTATAATGAATCAATTATAATCTATGTAAACTGTATAGACCAGCATGAGAATACATCTAGATGTAAGAAAAGTCATCAGTCTTTTCAAATCTACAAATATTTTTAACTTTTCTTAAATTTACTTAACCTGTAAGTCTGCATGATTGTTAATTGTGAAGATATTTTGAAATAGTTAATAATTAGATTATGGTACAAAATGATATTTCATTGTCTTACTTTTTAAATTTATATTTTCAAAAAAATTAGCCAGGTCATTTTGAACTCTCACCCCGGCCTCCCTGCATCCTAGGTAGAGTCTCTGGGGTGCGCGGCTGGCAGGCGGGCGACGCGGCCGCTAATTATTAATAAAACTAGGAAATTCAACACCAAGGGTAGGTAATACCCTCAAGAAAAAAAGAAACAGTACACTAGAGGAATTTATCCCTGAACACCGCAACACCATGGGAAAACAACGCAGATCCCCAGCTCGAAGAACAGATGAAGGAATTGACCGTGAAGAATCAAAAAAGAATACAGATATGCATGATCACTCTGACAATGAAATTAGAGAGGAAATTGGTAGGATGTTTAAGGAGCTCAACGAAAAAATTGAGCAGATGTCCAATAAAATACAGGAGAACATAAACGGAGCTGTTGAAAGGGCAGTCAATAAACTACGGGAGGAAATGAGAGCAGAAATGAGAACCATGCAAAGAGAAATATTGTCACTTAAAAACTCAGTAGATGAAATGAAAAACACAATCGGGGGCTCTCAACAATAGGATGACAGCAGCGGAAGAGAGAATCAGTGAGACTGAAGATGAGCTGCAGAAAGCACTCAGAGAACTACATAAGATGGAAAAAGATCGGAAAATGGATCAGCAACGGAACAGAAAACAATGGGATGAAGCCAGGCGGAACAACATAAGAATCATCGGAGTCCCAGAGGGACAGGAAAGTAACCCCAAGGAAATTAAAACAGTTAAAAACATCCTGGCTGAAAAGTTCCCGAGTTAAAGGATGAAGGCATCCAGATCCAAGAAGCCCGGCCCAGCGTACCAGCAAGAAGAGACCCCAATAGAAAGACCCCAAGACACATCCTAGTCAAAGTAATGGATACCATAGACAGAGACATAATTCTTCAGGCAGCAAGATCAAAGAAGGAAATTGTGTTCAAAGGAGCATCCATTCGACTTTCAGCAGACTTCTCAGAAGACACCCTCCAAGCCCGAAGGCAGTGGTGGGATATAGTAAAAAAAAACTTAATGAAATGAACGCCTCAGCAAGAATTCTTTATCCAGCTAAACTCTCACTCAGATTTGAAGGACAGATATACAACTTCTTGGATAAACAACAGCTTAGGAACTTTGTAAAATCAAAACCAACCTTAAAAGAAGGACTGAATGATCTACTATAAGACGAGATATAACCCAAAAGAACAACCAACCTACACAGAAAGATGGCACAAAATCCCATGACAATAATATCTCTCAATGTCAACGGTCTAAATGCACCAGTTAAGAGACACAGAGTGGCAAAATGGATCACAAAATTGAATCCGACATTCTGCTGCCTTCAAGAAACACACCTGAACAATCGGAGCAAAGACAGGCTCAAAATAAAAGGCTTGAAAACAATCCTTCACTCAAACAACCCATCACAAAAAGGCTGGGGTAGCCATACTGGTATCTGACAACATAGACTTCCAGGCTGAAGAAGGTCAGAAGGGACAGTGAAGGTCACTTGTTAATAGTCAAGGGATGCATATATCAGGAAGAAATCACGCTATTAAACATATATGCACCCAATGAGGGGCCAGCAAAATACCTAAAACAACTACTAATAGACTTCAAAGAAGACATTGACAGCAACACAATTGTAGTTGGAGACTTCAACACTGCTCTATCAACCCTGGATAGATCAACAAGATTGAAACTTACCAAGGAAATACTGGCCCTAAAAGAGGGAGATGGAAGAAAGAGGGCTGGTAGACATATACAGGACATTTCATCCCCAAAAAGCTGAATACACTTTCTTCTCCAGTGCACATGGAACATACTCCAAAATAGATCACATGCTGAGCCATAAATCATACCTCCATAAAATCAAGAAGATAGAAATTGTGCCAACTACTTTTTCAGACCATGAGGCACTGAAAATAGAAGTTAATTGTACACAAAAACGGAGACCAATACCAAGTACCTGGAAACTAAACAGCTCACTGCTGAACAACCAGCAAGTCATAAAAGAAATCAAAGAGGAAATCCAAAGATTCCTTGAAATAAATGAGACTGAAGACACGAATTACCAGAACTTGTGGGATACAGCAAAAGCAGTGTTAAGAGGCAAGTTCATAGCTCTTCAGGCATTCATCAGAAAAGAAGAAAAGGCCATCATAAACAGTCTGACTTCCCAACTTAAGATCTTAGAGAGTGATCAACAAAAAAGGAGCCCAACCCAAGCAGAAAGAAAGAAATAATAAAACTTAGAGCAGAAATCAATGAGATGGAATGTCAAAAACAATCCAGAAGACCAACGAAACCAAAAGCTGGTTCTTTGAAAAAATAAACAAGATTGACAAACCACTTGCAAGACTTGTAAGAAAAGGAAAACAGAGAACCCAAATAAATAGAATCAGAAATGAAAACGGAGACATCACAACTGAAAACACAGAAATTCAAAAGATCATCAGAGATTACTATGAGAGCCTGTATGCCACGAAACAAGAGAACCTAGAAGAAATGGACAAATTCCTGAATTCCTATAGCTTCCCAAGTCTGCAACAAGAAGATTTGGAATACCTCAACAAACCTATCTCCATCGAGGAAATAGAATCGGTAATCAAAAGTCTCCCCAAACACAAAAGCCCAGGCCCAGATGGATTCACCAGTGAATTCTACAAAACCTTTAAAGAGGACCTACTACCAATTCTTTTTAAGCTCTTCCGGCAAATTGAAGAAACAGAAATACTCCCAAATAGCTTTTTACGAGGCACATATCACCCTGATACCCAAAGCAGACAAAGATGTCACAAAAAAAGGAAAACTACAGACCAATCTCCCTGATGAATACAGATGCTAAGATCTTCAACAAAATACTAGCAAATAGAATCCAAAGAGTCATCAAAAAGATTGTACACCATGACCAAGTGGGATTCATCCCGGGAATGCAAGGATGGTTCAACATCCGCAAGTCAATCAACATAATACATCATATCAACAAAAAGAAAAATAAAAACCATATGATCATATCAATAGATGCAGAGAAGGCATTTGACAAGATTCAACACCCGTTCATGATGAAAGCTCTCCGTAAAATGGGGATTGAAGGAACCTTCCTCAAGATAATCCAGGCCATCTACTACAAGCCCACAGCGAGCATCATTCTCAATGGGGAAAAACTGAAAGCCTTCCCCTTAAGATCAGGGACAAGACAAGGCTGCCCGCTCTCACCACTTCTATTCAATATAGTACTGGAAGTACTTGCCATAGCAATCAGGGAAGAAAAAGACATTAAGGGCATCCAGATAGGAAGGGAAGAAGCCAAGTTATCACTATTTGCAGATGACATGATATTATACCTGGAAAACCCAAAACTCTCTACCAAGAGGCTCCTAGAAATAATACATTCTTATAGTAGAGTAGCAGGGTACAAAATCAATACCCAAAAGTCAATGGCCTTCCTATATGCAAACAGCGAAAGAGAAGAAAAGGGACATTAAAGAAACTATCCCATTCACAATTGCACCGCAGAAAATCAAATACCTAGGAATCAGTTTGACAAAGAATGTAAAGGATCTCTACAAAGAAAACTACAAAACTTTACTTCAGGAAATAAAAGAAGACCTGAGGAAATGGAGACACATTCCCTGCTCATGGATTGGAAGGATTAACATTATCAAAATGGTAATACTCCCTAGAGCTTTATACAGATTTAATGCGGTCCCTATAAAGATACCCATGATGTTCTTCAAAGAAATTGAACAAACACTCCTGAAATTTGTATGGAATAATAAAACCCCACGAATAGCTAAAGCAATCCTTGGGAAAAAGAAGATGGGAGGTATCAATTTCCCCAACCTCAAGCTCTACTACAGAGCAGTTGTAATTAAGACAGTGTGGTATTGGTATAGAGACAGACCCGTAGACCTATGGAATAGAACTGAGTATCCTGAAACGCACTCACAAATATACAACCACTTAATCTTCGATAAAGGAGCAAAAAATATTAAGTGGAACAAAAGAAAGCCTCTTCAACAAATGGTGCTGGGAAAACTGGGCAGCTACATGTAAAAAAATGAACTTAGACCTCCTTCTAACGCCATGCACAAAAGTCAGATCAAAATGGATTCTAGATCTCGATATCAGACATGAATCTATAAGGTACATCGAAGAAAACATAGGAGAAACGCTCTATGACATCGAAACGAAAAGTATCTTTAAAGACGACACACCGCTGACCAAGCAAATGGAAGCAATGATAAACAAATGGGATTATATAAAATTGAAAGCTTCTGCACCTCAAAAGAAACGGTGACCAAGATACAAAGACAATCCACAGAGTGGGAAAGGATATTCACCCAATACCCATCTGACAAGGGGTTAATATCCAGGATATATCAGGCACTGGTAGCACTCCACAAGAAGAAAACAGCCAACCCCATCAAAAAATGGGGGAGAAGAAATGAACAGAAGCTTCCAAAAAAGAAGAAATTCGAATGGCCAAAAGGCATATGAAAAAGTGCTCTTCATCTTTGATCATCAGGGAGATGCAAATCAAAACAACAATGAGGTACCATCTCACCCCACAGAGACTGGCACACATCCAAAACAGCAAGAACAACCGGTGCTGGCGTGGATGTGGGGAAAAAGGGACTCTCATCCACTGCTGGTGGGAGTGCCGACTGGTCCAGCCCTTTTGGAAAACAATATGGACATTCCTCCGAAAGCTAGATATTGAGCTCCCATTTGATCCAGCAATAGCACTCCTGGGAATATACCCTAGAGACCGAAAAACACATAGCAGAAACACTATCTGTACTTCTTTATTCATCTCTGCGCTATTCACTATAGCTAGAATCTGGAAACAACCTAAATGCCCGAGAACAGAGGACTGGCTAAAGAAACTGTGGTTCATCTACACTATGGAATACTATGCGGCTGTCAGAAAGGATGAAATTATGAAATTTACCTGCAAATGGATGGACATGGAGTCTATCATGCTGAGTGAAATTAGTCAGAAGGAAAAGGACAGATATAGAATGACTGCATTCATTAATAGGATATAGATACCAGTGTTTTAATAAATATGGGAAATTGTAATGGCAGATTAAAACTCACCACTGAATATACACAAAGAGACTTAAGTGATTAACTCTAACTATCTGCAGGGCTAGCCACAATGTGTAAAATAAGAGGGAGAGAGATGCAGAGACAGAGAGAGAGATAGAGAGAGAAAGAGAGGAAACTGGGGTACCTGCTATTAAGGCGGGTGGGGGATGGGAGGGGAGGGGTACATTGGTGGTGGAAATGGGGCACTGGTGGAGGGATGGGTGCTGGAATACTGTATTACCAAGAACCAATTATGAACACCTTTGTAATTGTATGTTTCACGGTGGTATAATAAAAAAAAAATTAAAAAAAAAATTAGCCAAAATAATATGTATTCTAAAATAAGGTCCTTAAAACAAAAGTACCTGATCATTCTAAAATAAGTTTTTTCAGGCAGCAAGTTCCTAAATTCACTTGCTCATATTAATAAATATACATATATATTTATTAATATGTTTACCATGTATTACTTGTCACTTGTATCAATGTCTTCCGATTGTTCATCAATTTGTTTGAGCAGGGGCCAGTAAAGTCTCATTCATTGGGAATGAGGTCCATTATTGTTACTGTTTTAGGCATATTTAATACACCACGGGCAGTTGGCCAGGCTCTGCCGTGGCTCTGCATTCATCCCAGGGGTCCAGTTTTTCCTGTGTCAGACCATCAACCATGTATATCAAGTAATATATTAAGTACTGAGTAACAGAGATAGAGAAACAGACATAAGATCTGCCCCTTATGGAGCTCACAATATGACATAAAGGAGAAAAACAATAAATAAATAGAAAATATCCTTCGTATAAATTAAAGGAAAACCATGAAGGAAGAAATTTGGGTCTATGACAGAAGTAGTATGTGGCAAAAGTGACCTGTCAATTAGGGAAGCTTATTAGAACATGCAGCTTTTGAAACTGAAGACAGAAGATAGGGAAACAAGAAAATTACCAAGTATCAGTTGCAAGTATCAGTCATAGATGGGCCATGTAAATACATGTATTTGCCAGTGTGTGTATGATATGTATACATGTTATACATGTGATTTGTATAGGAAATATAAAGTGTTAGAGTATGTAGGAATAAGTGTAGGTGTTTGGGTCATTATTCAAAATGTTCTGGGAAATTTTTGAATGGTATAGTAGTGAAGTAAGACAGGCTAATTTGCTTTTAGTGCAAATACTTCTCATTTGTATAATGGGTCAAAGAAAGAAAGAAACGATAAAACAATTAAAAGTTGATATTATATGATGAAACGAGGATGCTAAGCTGAGGAATAACTGTAAAGGAAGCAATTCGAGCATTTCCTCTTAATGTGCTAAATTTTGAGATGTATGTGGTGCATAATCTAAGTTTTGTATCATAAAATATTTAAGTACTATATAATAGTGTATTTAATATTTATAATAAATCACTAAATTGAATATTACAATAATCATTAAAAATTGATGGCTTATAGAGGTTAAATATATTGTCCAAAGTCACATGGGTAGCAAATATCAGGGCCAGGATTTTAACTTGGATGTGTGGTTTTACAGCCAATGTATTCTGAACAGTGAGACACAGAGATTTGAAATTTGGATGAGATTCTAAAGCAAAAGATATAATTAAAGTAATCTTGCTGAACATCACTAACACCCTGAGAATAGATGAGTATATTCAGAGAAATTGTGTAAAGAGAAAAAGATAAGATTATAGAAGCAAGATTTGGTGAATTATCTAATATAAAGTTTAGATAATTAAAAATAAATTAAACAAGAAATACTGAAGGAATTTGCACAAGTTGAAGGAAAATCTTGAGATAAGAAAAACGCTAGAAATGGATGTTTCAAGAAGCAGAAGTTATCAATGTTTTGAATGTTAATTTAAAGTGTGTTATGAAGGCACCTGAGTGGAGTACAAAGAGCAAAGTAGGGGATTGAAGAGATAAAATACGTGAAGGCAAGTGCAAAACTGGAAAAGTATAGTTATGATGTTGTTGTTTGTTTGCATATTAAATTATGCTATAAGGAGCAAAATATTATATTTTTTGTGTTGCTTTGACCAGTAAATTCACCACCCAGAGAAAAACAACGTAAGATTGCAAATGCAACCTAAAAGAGTGATGAGTCAGAAAGACAACGTAGTGGGTAAGAGGCTGCCTTGTACCGTACATGACTTCAGTGCCGGACAGGAGTGATAGTTGAACAACATGCCTCAAGAAGCAATGCATGTGGCTCTAAACGCAAAAAGTAAAATAAAAAGAGGGACAAAATATTGATAAAAAGTGAATATAAAGAGAGGAAATTCTAATATATAGAATGATAGGATATATTATTTGAGGAACAGTAGTTTAAAAATATCAGCCGTTCTTTGTTTATTTAAGAAAGTAACAGAAATGCTTGGAATTTCTGAAAGTAGAGACTTGATGTTTCCAAGTTATTAAGATGAATCAAATTGATTTATAAAGAAAAACATGCATTTGCAAGAAAAAATAATAAATTAGTCTGCAATGTTGAAAATTTACATAGTTTTTAGCAAATCAGAGCAATTTTACTCCAGTATATTCTAGATGAAATTATTAAAAATTTATTCAGGCAGGTAAATAATTGCAAATCTGCCACAAATAAGACCGGGTGTGATTACTAATCCTCAGTTTTTGCCTATGGGTGCTCTATATTACAGTGTAACAGCAGATTGCTTTCAGCTTAGCTTTTCTTTCCCAGATAGATTAGGTTGTAAGTATGAGTTCAAATGATGGCAGCCTGACTATATTAAAAACATTTACAATGCTTAAATTGCTTTGAGAGCAAGAGAATATATTTTCAAGTACTCTATAATCATAGAAAATAAGACAATCATTGCTTATTCTCTGAATGTAAGGTATTTTGTCTTGGAACACGCTAAGAGTGTCTACTGACTTGTTGCTTAAAGTGTTAGCGCTGATTACCTCTAATATCCCATCTGGATAAACCAGACTGAAGGTAAACTGCTTCAGAGAAGATGAGAAGTTATTAACACCATGACATATTGCAGTATTTTTAAGATAAATTTTTTGTATTCTAGATATTGTTTTTATCCATGCAAAAAGTGTGCTTGGGTTCAACAAAAATGAGATCAGGGGATATATATATTACAATATTTAAAATTCAGTTTACAAAACCAGCCTTCAGTTTTTTATAAGGTAGTTGCTTTGTATTTATAAGTTGTATGTATAAGTTGTGTTGAAAGGGAGGACTGAAATACGTTTCAGGGAGGGTCTGCAAAGGGACTCTAAATATTGCTTCATTGTATGCATTGACATGGATATTTTAAATATTTCCCCTGCCCATACCAGATAAATTAATTTTATGGCTGCAGTTTTATTCATAATAAATTATTGGTTGAACAAAATTGTTTAATTAAACAATAAAACAAATTGACCCTATGCCAAGTTGCTAAAGTAAAATATAATGGGAAAATGATATAAAGTAGTGCAGCAAATGATATATCCATCAGAAACAAGTTCCATTTTTTTACTTGAAAATATAGGTGATTTTGTTCAATTTGTAATTAATTATGCAAACTGAAGTCTCTCTATGATTGAGAAACACAGTTAATATTATGATATGAAAAGAATAATTCGAATGAATATTTATTATATTATAAAATTATTTAAATGTTTTTCTTTTTTATAAACTAATTTTTAAACTGAAAAAATTCACAATGAGAAAGCATCACAAATGTACATTCTCCGGTGCCAAAAGAGCATTTAAAAAAAACTAACCAACGTCAGCTAATATTTCTTTTAAAAATCATTCGAACACTTTATTGACTTCTATTTTGCGGGAGCAGGTGACACACCCGTGGCGTTCAGGGAATACTCTCAACTCTTTGTTTGGTGTTTTCTCTTGGCTGTGCTCAGGAGATAATTGGGTGCATTAAATTAAACCTGAGCTCCTGCTATGGAGATATCTTTCTATCCCTGTTTAATTAAATTTTTCCACTTATTTTTTATTGAGGTAACATAGCATGCAACAGCTCCCATACCACTGCTTTATATTTGACATCCCCAAGTATCAATAACCATCCACCAGTGGCCCTAAGTCTTATCTATCCTTACTGCCCTCAACCCCAATGCAGCCTCAGCTCAATATTCTATTGGCAATATCTCAGGATTTCTTCCCATAAGGAATGTCTATTTCCTTGCTTTGTTGCTTTATGCTTCACATATGAAAGGGGACTAAATCTTGAATTTTCCTTTTATCATTTAAATTTGGGGCATGCTCACACCCACCTGTGCTCAGGACATATTCCTCTCTGTGATCCTAGGGTTCACTACTACCTGGGTTCCAGGGACCTTGTTTGGTGTGGGGATTGAATCAGAGTTGATCATTTGCAAGACATGCTCATAAATCCCTGTACTATCACATCCTTGTTTTTACTTTTTATATTTTTATTGAGATAATGTTGGCTTCTAAAGCTGTATATGTTTGGGGGTGTATGCTTTCTCACCTCTTCAAAAATATATATCACAACATCATATCCTCCACTGAAATATAGCGATATATCTGGGCCTCAATGTATTGGGTGATCGCCCCTTTTCATTACTCTGTTTCTCTAGTAACACTAATTCTACCCTCAAAGGCCAAGGATTTCTTTTCATCTGGCTTTACCTAGTTTCTTACTCTGCTTTCTTACATCCCATATATGTATAATGCAAATCATTTTATTATTCGGAATTAGCCCACATGTCACAACCCTCTCCAAGTACATCTGTGTTGCTGCAAAAGTTATTAATTTATCCTTTGCTCAAATATTATGCTAAAATGAAATGGTTTCCACAAATAAGTCACATTTTCTTTTCCATTCACACAGGCTGTTTTTCTATATTAACCCTTGTAATAAGTACCGTGCGCTAACCGATTGCGCATATGGCATGAGACAGGACATATGGAGATATTACTGGTGCCCGCTCTAGCAAATAGATGATTAACGGGAAGATCGTGATCGTGATCGTGAACCCTTGTAATATATAGCATCGCAGTAGATATAGGTATGAAATATCTTTGCAAATCAGTGTTTATTGGGGGTGTAGTTTTGCTTTTGCTTTTTGTTTTAGAAAGCAGTGATGTTTATTGGAAAGTAGAAGAGAAAGGAAAAGGAACTTTCCATGTGCTGAGGAACTTATAGGACTAAGATCTTTTGTTTGTTTTTCACATTCTTTAGATAGCTAGAAGTGGAATTTCTGGATCAATTCACAGATTTATTTTTAAATATTTGAAAAAAATGTTGAGGTTAAAACCATGAAGGTTGGACCAATTTATATTCCCAATAGCTTAGTATGATAGTTTTACACCACGCCCTTTGCTACAGGCATGTGTTTCTAGCCTATTTGTATAGGCCATTCCTGCAGGTATGAGGTGATGTCTCAATATTGTTTTGATTTATATATAATCAAAATGATGAACATTTCTTTCATGCACCCTTCTATGTTATCTTTTTAAGTGCATATTTAGGGACCAGAATGATAATCCAGCAGGCACTGCATTTGCCTGGCACGTGGTTGACCCAGGTTTGATTCCTGGCATCCCACATGGTCTTCCAAGCACTACCAGGTATTATTCCTGAGTGCAAAGCCAGGAGTAACTCCCGAGCACTGCTGAGTATAACGCAAAAAGCCAAAAGAAAGTGTATGTTCAGCTTTTCTTTCTATTTTTGATGACATAATCCTCTTGAGTTTTGTGAGCTGTTTATGATATTGGATGTTAGGCCATTGCTAGATGATGGTACATAAAATGCCTAAATTATTTTCTGTTTCATGAGCATGTCTTTTTCGCTTGAATTTCTTATTATTTCATTTAGGGGTGGGACAGGATTGGGCAGGGCTTATTTTTGGCTCTGTGTTCAAAGATCATGCCTGTAAGGGCTCTGGGGAAATTATGGTGTGCCAAATACTGAATTTAGACCAGCTGCATGCAAGAAAATTGCGCTGCCCTCTGGTGTCTATTAGTGATAGTTTATTTTTTATGGCAGAAGCTATTAGCTTTATCTAATCCCATTTACTAGTTTTGATTCCCTTATAGTTGGAATCTCATTTGAATATACCATGGAAGTCAATATTATGGAGTGTTTTATTGCTGTATTATTTACATATTTTGCAATTTGGGGATCTTATTTGGAGGTGTTTAAAAGAGTTTGCCCCCAGCTCAGCAACCTGGCAAGCTTCTCGTGTTGTATATGATATGCCAAATTCCAGTAACAACTATATTAGGTCATTCCCATGACCTAATATAATGGTTTGAGGCTCTTTATGTTCCTGTAGCAAGCCGATGCCCCTGGCTCTACTGGCATGAGACAGGACATATAGAGATATTACTGGTGCCCGCTCTAGCAAATAGATGATCAACGGGAAGATCGTGATCGTGATCTATCGTGGGGATCTGACATCAGAGTATATTTTGAAATAATGATCTTATTAATCATGTGTCAATTTAACAATTTTCCCAACATGATTATTTTGAAAATATTTTCCATGTTTTCTGCTCTTGAATTTTTCTCATGAATTCTCTCTCTATATATTTATAAATATGGGGCCAAAGCAATAGATATAATTCTGGACTCAATACTTTTTCACATTATATATTTTGATTTAACATATATTTAGACAGAATGGATACTTTAAATTGGTATTTTGTAGTAGTTTACCACTGTATATTTCTTGTATTCATATGTGATAGATCATATAAAATGGGGAATGGGGAATGGCTTATTCTGGACGGTTCTAAAGGATCAAGTTAAATAGGATATAAAATGATATCGTCAGGGAAGTGATTTGTCTATTCATTGTTAGAATCACTTCCTTGAGATTGGTTTCATGATTGCAAATTGACATGTGATACCTGTTCTATATTCCCCTTCTTTATATTCTATGAGGGAATAATAGTTCATATAGCTGTGAATTCAAACAAAAAAATACAAAATGAACAATATTAGTCCCTCAGGGTCCATCCCTGACCTTTTTGTCATTGTATGTATAGGAAAATCTAATTGTCTTTTAGATAATAGATTGTATCCTGTGTGTAGAACAACCCAATTAACTTTGTCCATCTAATATAGTTTAATTGAAATTGGTAAGTGAGAAATGATTCCCTCAGAGAAATTTTGGGTTAAAAACTTATAGTAAAATGGTGAAATTGTTAATCTGTGTAAGGAAAATAAAGAATAAAACATAGTTCTTTGTTCTCTCTAAAAGTTTATTTCTAGGTAGTGGGAACTTGAGTGACTTAATTCCAATTATTTAATTGGAAAGTTTCTGAACCACCATCTATAGAAAAATTACAAAGAAAAGCAGCTCAACACATAATATACTATTTTCTGTTGGGGGCCCTGCCAGCGACCCCAGCCTGAATGAGGGAGAACTAGATCTTGCTGGATTCCATCCTTGCGGAAAAAGGAGAGGGATGGACTTGGGATAAACTCTGCCTTGATGCTGCTGAGAAAGGGAAGAAAGACACGGATGCAATGGGAGTTCTGCATATCAGTTCCCATTTTACTGAGCACAGTTTAAATCTTGTATACAATTTTTGGGTGGAGAGGGTACAAGCACAAATCATCAAATCATGTAGCATCCTGGGCCATCACAACAGATAACAATCACTGATTTAGCATTTGCAAGGTAATGCAAGGTAACAATCATTGATTTACATATTACTGTGGTCAGAGGTTCAGAAGACCAGGCACATCCTGCCTCACCTTAGATGTAAATCATTTAACTGCCAGTCTCCCACTGAATAAGCACAGATGCCTTTCATGTGGGTGGGTGTAAACTCTTGAGCATCTGAAAGTTCCACTTCCCAGAGAACAGGGCCCACCTCTGGGCTCCTTCCCTCAGGGCCTTATAGTGGGAAAGTGCCAGGCCCCAATACTAGCTGCTTAGAGCCCAACAATTTTCTAAAAAGGAAAATGAATCTTAAGTTTTTGCTAAATAAAAAAAAAAAACTATCATAGAGTTGAATATTTCTGCTATTCTTTGTAGCATTATACCTTCACTTGGAAAAAAAATCTAATTTTTGACAAGGATCTTTTGTAACTAAATGGATTATTTTTAAGACAGGACATTTTGCAAATGTAGATGTTCAATATGAAGACGAATCTAGGGAGTCTGTCAAAGCTAAATCCAAACTTTAATATACCCTCCTATTCAAGTGTAGTCTTAATTTTTTTTTAAACCCCTGAGAATTAGAAGTCTATCTTTACATTAAAAGGCAGTGTGAAATGTTAAAGATTACACTGGAAATAACTTAAGCTAAGCAAATACATGTTTTTTCATGAGCTTAAATATATATATATATATATATATATATATGTCTTTGCTTAACTTAAGATATATTTATATAAAGAGAGAAAGAGAGAGAGAGACAGAGAGAGACAGAGAGCTAGAGTTTGTGATCCTGCAAGAGGGATTTTTATATTTTTATATTATTTTAAAGGGTACATAGACTGATTGTTATAAAGTCAAACACAATTCCAAATGAAACAGATGTCTGGAATATTTATTATTGGAAGTTCGTTTATCAAACTTGTCTTTTATCACTTGTATCACTTGTCTTTCTATATATCATTGATTTGCTCGAGTGGGCACCATTAACATCTCAATACTTATGGAAACTTGTCTAGATTATTTAAAATAATCTTTGCTGTGAGTTAGTTCTAAGAAAGTAAGATCATTGTAAACATTGACTCTGTATATTCTGAATTCATAATTCCTCTCCTGTGCATATATTAAACAATGAAACATCATTCTTTTTTTTAAGTATTTTATTATACCACTGTGAGATTTGACCCAGCCATACCACTCCTGGGAATCTACTCTGGGAAACCAAAAATAAGCAGCGGAAACACCATCCCTACTTTTATGTTCATAGCAGCATTATTCACAATAGCCAGCATCTGGAAGCAACCAGAGTGCCCGAAAATCGATGACTGGATAAAGAAGCTTTGGCACATCTACACAATGGAATACTATGCAGCTGTTAGGAAAAATGAAGTTATAAAATTTGCCTATAAATGGATGGACATGGAGAAGATTATGTTGAGTGAAATTAGCCAGAAGGAGAGAGACAGATACAGAATGACTGCATTTATTTGCATGTCATAAATATATATGTACATATTATGAAACATCATTCTTAATAGTCATAGCATTTAACTAACGATTAATTAAACTCATATTGCTATGAAAAGAAAGGTAAAATTTATTATATATAGAATAATTAATTGCCTCCAGGGTAAAAAATATCACTTTTTAAGAGTTATCTTAATATCTCTTGTTAAGAATTACCTTAATACAAAGATCCCTGTACAATAAACTAAAATGAGGAAGAACAGTATAATATGCTATGATACAAAAGATGTGAAAATTTCTTCTTCTTAGTCTAGAAAACAAGAATTATTATTATGTTTTAGGAAGCTTATATAACAAGTAATTGAAGACAGATTGGACTGTCATGTATATTTATCTAGTTAGTAAGACTTAAAATTATTTCAAGTCTTAGAAAAAATGTTGCTACTATGTGAGCCACTACCCATATCTTGTTAGCTATATTAATCTTGCAATAAAGGTCAAACAGATGAACAAATAAAAGGCTAGTACAAAAAATAGATCAGTGGAAGAGGCAGCCAAAAATAATTGTCCTGAAACAAGTTGTGCTGATGTACAAATGAGCACATGCTCAAATAATATAATTGAAGAACAAACTAAAAAAATAAAAACAAGGACAGTGAACATGTTAAATAAGCCTAACCAAAGAATGTGTTAGATACTTTGGCCTTATATTCACTAAAGTGAATTCATACTACTTTTACCATTGTTCCACGATACTTCACATGCTCTCTAGATTTAGTAGGCATCTGACAAGTGAATGTTCGGACTTTTGAAATGGCACTGCCAGTGAATCTACTACCTTTAAGAAATGGAATTTTAATTGTTTACTCTTTAAATTTCCCCCTTTTTAAATTTTCCCTCACTTTTCTTTATCAGCTGAATGCCTTATTTCTTAGTGCTCTAAAAAGTTAAAGTAGAACATCAGACAGTATATCTCACCTTCCTCTTCCTAGTGTCTTTCTTCTTGACAATACAAACAGCACATGATAAAAGACAACACAATACAGTGTATGCTTTCCTGAGTTATAATAGGTTATATGTCAATAATAGGTTATATGTCAATAAAACCCTTGCCAATTAAAATATCTAAAGCTGTAAATAACTCCAATATATCTACCAAAATGTCATCTTTTGTGGTATAAGATATGTTAAATGTACCCATCAAACTTAGAGGCACAACTTTTGTACTTGCGAATAATACTATTGTGCAGAGTTTATTCCTATCTGATAGCTCATAAAAGTTTCTCTGGAAATATTTTTTTCTTTTGCTTTTTTGGGTCACACTTGGCAATATTAAGGGGATACTCCTGGCTCTGCGCTCAGAAATCACTCCTGGCACTGCATGGGGACCATATGGGATGCCGGGGGTTGAACCTGGGTCAGCTTCATGCAAGATAAATGCCCTCCCGGCTGTACTATCGTTCTGGCCCCGTCTCTGGCAATATTCTTTATATTCATTTTAACTTCTATTGCTCATGCCAACCAGCATACAGCATACTTTGTATTATTCTATGTTGTATATTGTATATCTTCAAAGTTATGCTATACAAACAAATGCTTTTATGTATATCTACCTACTTCTTCCAACCATGTGTGTACTAGTATATTATATTCACACATATATTTTATTCATAGTACGCTTCATAATGTACTAGCATATTATATTCATTTATATGAATATAAATGAGATATTATATTCATATATCTCATTCAGTTGTATGATCATATATATTAGTATAATATAATATTAATTATATTCATAATTCAAAACAATAATATGAATTATGAGTAATAATTAATATATTGTTCCCAAATAATTCTGTAAATTATTCTGCAAATACGGAGCTTCACATATACATATTCAAATGTGATTTCTTTTTTTTTTTTTTTGCTTTTTTGGGTCACACCCGGCGATGCTCAGGGATTTCTCCTGGCTCTGCACTCAGGGATTTCTCCTGACTCTGCACTCAGGAATTACTCCTGGCAGTGCTTAGGGGACCGTATGGGATGCCTGGGATCGTACCGTGCCGGCACAGGATGACCGCGCAAGGCAAATGCCCTACCCGCTGGACTATTGTTCCGACCCTCAAATGGGATTTCTTAATTCTCAAGAATATTTGTCATTCAATTCCTCTTTGCTCAGCCTTTTAAATTGTAGTTTCCTTTTAATTACTCTGGTTTATTTTATCATTGTTCTGTTGTTTTATCTCTTCCATGCCCCCTAACCTCCACTGATTTTTGAAAGTGAAAGCAATTCAAATGTTGAATTATATGTTTTTTGTCATTGTCTGGACTACTTTCTTTCCTTTTTTAAATTCTTTTGGTTTTTGGGACACCCAGTAGTGCTCAAAGAATCTCCCCTAGATAGGTTCTCTAGGGGAATCCTAAATACCAAGGATCAAATAAGGTCAATCGTGCAAGTGACCCATGCAAGTCGAGTGCCCTACTGCTATACTACTATGGCTTCAGACCATTGAGTTATTTCTTATGTAACAACCTACAATACCATTATTTGATTACTAATTCCATGATAAAAACTTCAAATTTAGCTCTTTAGCCCTGATCATACTGAATACCGTGTTTACTTGGCCATATCCCTATTCCATTTAAGTGCTTATCAAATAGTCTCACGGAAACAAAATCAGAATTACACATAGACCTGGAATAATTTCCTAAGTCAACTTTGATACTTTCAATTAAATTATCATGCTTCTCATTTTTGCTTATACTAAAGCAAAAAATAAAATAGAGTCCAGTCACCTGTACCCTATTGATCCTCCTCTATTATTAAATCCTGTCACATTCATTTTTTAAAAAATGTTTTCAGTAATTGACCCATTCTCACTGTCTTTAACAGTCACCTTACTTTGTACATCATCTATTGCCTCTATATTCAAAGGTATAATGTAACAATTACAATAGTAGCAAAAAGCCAAACTTTTCAGCAACTTGCACAAATTTGATTTCTATTCATACTGCACAGTTGGAAAGGGACAGCGTTCATCATAACTTCTTAGGCACCAAAGCTGAGAGAGACTTTCTCTCATTCAGTAAAATCTAAAATCTCCACAAAACATTCACTAAGGACTGAAGAAAACTTCGCTCAGTGTTTATTCTGTACGAAGATAATTAAGACTAAACACGGATTTTTGCTTTTTGTTTGTCTTTGGACCATACACAGCAGTACTTGATGAACCAATGTCATGCCATGACTGAATTAGGTTAAATTTCTGCAAAGCATATACCTTACCTGAGATATTTCTTTCTCTTTGTATCTGTCTCTCTGTCTGTCTCTCTCTCCACACACATGTGTATATAAATACATATATCATATATATATATGTGTGTGTGTGTGTACACAAATATATATATATATATATGTATATTTATGGAGAGGTTTGAGCCACAACCTAGTACTCAACCTACTACTCAAGGCTTACTCCTTTCTCTGCCCTCAGGAATAAGTTTTTGCAGTGCTCAGGGATCTTATGTGATACAAGGGACCTTATCTAGGTCAGACATATGTAGGCAAAAGTCTCACTTGCTACTACTACTAGTAGGTCCCTTTTCTGAATATTTTTAATCATTTGTTTTCAAACACATTTTTACAGTTCCTATTGAATGCATAGTTTCAGCATTTGGATTTCAGAAGCATGGAAAATTTTTAATTTGCTAGTTCAACTGAATTTTAACTGCACTCAGATGACAACTATAATCAAAGTGTGAGGTCTTTAGTTAGCAAGTAGCTTTAATAAAATTGCAGGCACAAAGCTAATTAATGTATCAGTTACTTTTTATTGTCTGTAGAAAGCCTGTGAAAATGCAATGCACTTGAATAAAAAGTCAGGTTTTCAGCTTTGTTATAAAATGTTCTCTATGAAAGGATTTAACCTTGTTATGAAAGTCAGCATGGAAGAAGTGGGGCAGAATAACCAATTATACAACTCAACGACAAAATTCCAGAAAACTACTTAAAATTTGTTAGAAATGTGAAAATATTTCTTCAAAGTAGACATAGAGATGGTTCACAGACACCTGAAAAAATATTATTATTATGGAAATGAAAAACAAGAGTAGAGTGTGACATTCATTTCACACCCATGAGAACAGTCTATATAAAAAAAAACATTGAAAACAATAAGTGTTGGTGAAGATTTGGAGAAAATGATTTTGGATTCTGTAAGTGGGACTGTAAATTACTCAATTGTCTATCTATAGAAATAATCTGGGGACTTCTTAAAAAAAAAGAGGAAATTTTATGTCAGCCAACAAGGAATTCCTAGGCATTTACCCTAAGGGAATAAACAAATATTGTGTATAAGACATTTAACACACTTATACTCCCAGGAGTGTCATTAAAAAATAGTTAAAACTTGGAATGAACCTACATGTCCACAAAAAAGATGATTAAAAGTCTTTGGTGTATAGATAATTGATGGAATTCCACCATTATAAAGGTGAAATCAAGCCCTGAGACAAAATGAATAGAATTTGAGGTGATTATTTTAAGGGAAACACATAAGACTATGAATATAATTACAGGATGATTTGTCTCATGTGGAACAAGAAGCACTAACACATTCCAAGACCCAAAAAATTGACCTCCTAGACTGCAAAAACTTATACTGGAGGACATAAGGAAGGAAGGGATAGGGGGGTAAAAAAGGAGGAGAGAAATCTTGTTTGGTGGTGGGATGACATAGGAAATTTTTGTTTAGCAAAATCACTAAATAGGGGCTGGAGCAGTAGTACTGTGGGTAGGGCATTTCCCGATAGGGCATTTCCCTTAAATGCGGCCAACTCAGATTTTTACATCTCTCATCTCCTATGCTCCCCTGAGCATAGCCAGGCATGCAAGGCCAGGGATAACTCCTGAGTACTGCCAGATGTGACCCAAAAATCCCAAAGAAAAATAAAATTGAACACTTACAGAGATTTGAAGCTAAACCTCTGAAATTTCATGCTATTTTAAACAAATGAAAATTCAAGTAAAAATATTAAAAAGTAACCACTAGTTACAGAAGACGTAAGGCAGGAAGAATTTCAAGATTGCAGATTGAGGGACAGTTTAATTCAGTTTGGTGCACTAGTAATACTACTAACTATACTTGAATATCACTGTAACGCTGCAAGGACTAAGTAGAGTGTATTAATATTAAAAATGTTATATATATGTATATATATTTATATGTGTATATGTATGTATGTATATATATATATATATATATATATATATATATATATATATATTTGCTCTTTTGGTCACACCGGCGATGCTCAGGGGTTACTCCTGGCTCTGGACTCAGGAATTACTCCTGGCGGTGCTTGGGGACCATATGGGATGCCGGGATCGAACCCAGGCCGGCGCAGGCCGGCCGCTGCAAGGCAAATGCCCTACCCGCTGGACTATCACTTAGGCTCCAAAACTTATATATTTTTACCTTGTCATAATATACTGTCTTGCTAAAACTTGAAGTAACAATGAAAATGTGTACTGTTTTTTTAAACTCTAAATTATATGACACAATGAGGGTTCAAATCATTATTCTTAAATTTAACTACTGCCCTGCTTATTTTGCTAGGCCTATTTTTATTAGAAGGGCACAAAAAACAATAGTTTCATCTTAAAGTAGCAGTATTAGGTAAATATAAATCCAAGAATATTTATTTTTTTCATTTTTTTTTACTGGCTGTATTTACTTTTGGTTGGGAAAACCAATCTGGAAAATGTCTCTAATATGTAGACATGAGGCAAATAAAAAGGTAAATTTTAATAGTATTTGAATTATATGATCCAACTATTAAATAACTAAAATGCCACTAAATATCTGCAGACTGTGGCAGATATTTATTTATATTGATCTTTATTATGATTTTGTCAT
Source organism: Cryptotis parvus (assembly GCA_021461705.1). Lineage (NCBI taxonomy): Eukaryota > Metazoa > Chordata > Mammalia > Eulipotyphla > Soricidae > Cryptotis > Cryptotis parvus. The sequence continues at coordinate 349,914 of JAJIBD010000388.1, forward strand.
TTCCACCTTAAGTTTTCATTACCAGTAAAATATACATGTAGGTTTAGGATAATTATGGCAATTTTGAAACTATTACATCACAAGGATAGAGTAATTCTATCAGAAATTTCATATTTAATGAATGCTAACTTCCTGTGTCATTACTATAAGAAGAGAATTATTTTTCTCTATTATATGTTCATGGATATGTGTTATATAGCTTTAGAGTCTGTATATCTGTACATATACATATACAATGCTTTCATATATAAGTACACATATAAATATATTGTTCAATCAGACTTAGAAAAGAAATACATTTGTATTTTCAAAATGCACTTGAAAGGACATTTTAACAATATATTTTAAAATGCTATGACTAAAAGTTAGTGACTCCATTAGTTATTTCTACACACAAAACACAAATGATACTTTTACTTTCATTCTGATTTTAAATGGCTTGATTTTTTATTTTTAATTCTTAAAAATGGCATTATATAGCTCATTGATAAAACTACCATGTTTATATCTCCAACTATTAATAATACAGTGAGTCAGCAAACAAAATTAAGTGATAACAGCCTTCCATTACGCCAATACTTTTATTAGTTATGTAAAATTGTGTAAGAGTCTAGTCTCCTATCTATTGCAAGACAATCCAAAATTTATTTTTCTATCACCTTCACTACTTTTTTTCTAATAACCCCTTGAAAACATCTACAATTTTCTATTATTATTTGAAGAATGTATTATAGGCTTTTAAACCTAGATCATATATAAAAGTATTGAGAGAAACAGAATACTTAAAGGAATTTGTAGTGCAGAACCTAGCCTTAGGTAGTAAGCAAGCTTATTTTGTTATGTCTAGATCTTATTATTGAGGATCTTGTTGTCCGTCTCCAGCAGATACAGTGACAATGGTACTATTACATTATTTTTAGCTTTTTTCTGACTTCAGACATAACCTTTATAATTTCTGAAGATAACATGTAAGAAATGTTGAAAAACCTCACAAACTCATCTTCAGTGACCATTGCTGTTTACTTTTTTTATAGATAATCTTTAAATGCTGGATTTAGAGGTGACTACAAGAGTATGCCACCCACATGGCAGAGCCTGGCAAGCCTCCCGTGTCATATTTGATATGCCAAATACCAGTAACAATTATTTTCGTATTTGGTATTTGATATGCCAAATACCAGTAACAATTATAGACCTCATTCCCATGACCTGATGGAATGGTTTGAGGCTCTTTATGTTCCTGGAGCAAGCAGATGCCCTTGGGCTCTACTTGCATGAGACAGGTCATATGGAGGTTACTGGTGCCCGCTCGAGCAAATCAATGATGAACTGGAAGACAGTGATACAGTGACAGTGATACAGATCTTATTATAAAACCTTGCATTTCATTCAGCTAACTTATCTTAAATTGCTGTTTGTGTAAATTTGTGATCAAAAATGATTTGCCATTAAAATTTTCATGTGAATATTATGAGATTTCACCAATTACTTAAAAAATACTTGGACTATCTACTGTTTTGTGTAAATCATTTTAAGTCTTTGGTTCATTGTAACAAATTCAATTGAATTCAATTCAAAATAGAGCTTTCAAATAAAAAGTTTATTGGATTAAATTCCTTGGAGTCCCATGAAATAATAAAAAGATTCTTAACAGTTCCTCTTTACCTTTTGCTCTTGTCTAACTCTCACCTGTTTTTACTCACCAATAGTCTACTGTATTTTTTATAACTTGTAAAGAGATTGGTTTTGTAAACTTCAGATTTGTATAATTTCTAGGTGTTGAATACCAACTTAAAATGTAGAACTCAAAATTCTCCAAGTGTTCTGAACAGTTGAACTTAGAACATATACTAGGCATCTGGACAACATTCAGTAATGTATTCACATCTATCTGAGCTTTCCTGAGAGGCATGACAGGTTCAATGGCCAGAGACTGAAGACTTATTCAGTGAACATTTAAAGAGGAAGTAGCATGCTCAGGAGAAATATTCTTATTGAAAAGACCATGATTAGTTTTAAGGACAGTTCTGTTACTTTTATTTTCTTTGGCAAATAATAGAGATCATGATTAGTTTTGAAAGGAGTTCTAGGTAATTCAATCTTCATTTGGAAAAAATAGAGTGACTGTAAGGTATGAAAGAAAAGGATATATATGTATATATGTGTGTTTGATTGCTATATAGTATATATACATATTTATATAATTTATATATAAGTATAAATGCTTATACATACATATATAACTTATATATAATTATATATACTATTATATAATACTTATATAAAAGTATATGACTTATATATAAGTATATATTCTTATATATACTTACGCATATACTTATATATGTATATATACATTATATAATACTTATATAAAAGTATATATACACATACTTATATATGTATGTATATATACATACTCATATATAAGTATATATTTATGTATATATACTTAAATATTAAAATATTAACTTGGGCACCCCTGAGATAGCTCAATAAACAGAAACAGATATTTTGCATGAAGGAGAAAGGTTCAATCCTGAATGTACACTGACCCATGAGTACAAATGCTGGAGTAATCCTTAACCACTAAGTTGATGTGGCCCACAAATAAACAAATCAAGACTTCACTTGTCAATGCTTTGTCCAGTAGAAAGTGCCAATAAAAATGCTCATTAGACAATGATTCAAAATATATAAAATTACAACCTATCAAAATAGTGTTGATAGTCTAAGGACAGTCTAATCTAATATAATCTATTATACATTATACAGAAAAATCTGGTACACAAAACAGGACAGTGGAAAAGGCTAACGTGCAAACCAGGGAAAAGAAAGCATAACTGTTATTTATTTGGGAAAATGTTCTTTTATTTTTTGTCTCTGTTATATGCATATTTTCAATACTGTCAATGATAGGGTTTCGTGCTTTCCATATCTGACTGCACACTGACCACTAGAGTGTCTGTTCCCTCCACCATCGCTGCAGGGTATCTTCATCAACCTCCCCACCCCAAGGTCTCCCCTGCCTCACCATACCTACCCCGTTTCTTATATCCCACTGCCCAAATAAGCTCCATTCTGAGGACCATTTTGTAGATTCTGTTTATTTTAGCCATTCGTTGCTCCTTTTCTGGGATTTTTAAAATACCATATATGAGAGATTATTCTGAATATGAGACATTATTCTGCACTTACTCCTCTCATTATGCTGACTTTATTCTCCTAATTCTCTCCAGTTCCATCCACATACCACATAGCAGTAAACTAGTTAAATTTGTGTTTTCTTTAGCTTAGTAGTACTCTATTGAATAATATCTATTATAGATGTCATAACTATTTATTTATTCTTAAACATTTGAGTCATTTCCAGAATTTGAGTTTCACAAATAGTATAATAACAGACATATTAAAATACTGTTTTAATAAACATCCAAGAGAGAACTGGGGATTCCATTTCTCCCTCTTTTTAACTAGAAAACTGTTTTTAGTAAATGAACATAAAAGAGTCTAGGAAATGAGACTTTTCCTGGAATAATGGCTTAAAACTAATTGTGTTTTAAAATTGTCTGGCAATGTCAGTGAATATTCTCTTTTTCCTTTTGTTAACTAAAACTTATTTTGCTAATTTGTATTATGCTTTCTTTGTTGATCTGTTTAACTTTAAGCAAAAAGTCAAAACAAAAGCAGAAGACAGTTTTTTTTTTGATTTGTCACTGAATATCTAGCACCTTGATTAATTTCAGGATGTAGAAATACAGAACATGTTCACTGAAAGAAGGTATCACCTACTTTCTAAGGAAAATTATCTATAGTTTAGAAAGAGTTTTTATCCTGTTAGTGATTCTTCTGTAATTCACATCTTCTCTGTTTAGTTTTACTTGCTGTGTTCATGCAGAGAAAACCAAAATATTATATTCCCACTCTCCTCTGCTATATGTGGAGTCTTAATTAGCTTTTCAAACACTTTGCAGATAAAACCTATTAATCCTCTGACCTTCACTGAATTTGAAAGTTTTTGTGTTAATTGTTTTGAGAGAATAATGGACAGTTTTGCTGTTTGAAAAGTCATGACATCACTTCTAGGCAAATAGTAAACCAGTAAGAGGTCTTGAAAGGATGTTTGTATCGAGCTCCATCTTTTGTCAGTATTGAATGATAAAAAAGGACATTTCTACACATTATGGTAGAATTTAGCCTTTAGCAATTATTTCTATATAGAAGCAGCAAAGAGCAAAATTATTCAATTTAAATAGCTTTAATTTTCTATATCAAAGCCATAGGAGAAGGAACCATCATTTTTGTTCACCTTTTACATATTCTGTACTTTGTTTTCAATGTCTCCTTAAATCTCCTGAATTCTTTTCATGTGAAATTTGTCCATTCTTGTCAACACTCAATTTTATTTACAATGATTCAATCACTGAGGGATGCTAAAGAAAAGCACACAAAAATTATTACTCACAATTTTACAAATAAATAAATAGCATCAATATTTATCTTAATAAATAGAGTAAAAGACTGACAAGAGCTTTAGATATAGAGAGCCCAAGATCAAGCCCAAGAGAGCCCAAGATCAAGGTGGCAGCAAGATAGATTTGAGGACAGGACATCTGCTCTGGGTTGGTAGACGGTCACCATTTCGTTGTGTGGTCAGGTTTCTTTGTTTTGTATCTGTATCTGGAGGAAAAAAATCTTTCTACTATCACTTTAATAAGGGCACCAATCCCTCCAAACCAGAGTCCCTCTTTCATGACTTCATTTAACCTTACTCAATGCACAAAGACTTCAATGTATAACATTTTGGAAGGATGAAAATTTCAGTATATATTACTTTGTTAGGGAAAGAATCATTGAGGGTCATCAAATGAATTTCATGAGGTCCAAAACAGAAAAGATTGTTGGGAATCAGATGGTTAAATTTCACTGTCAATGTTAGTGAGTATTCATTCTGTTTACTTTTGTTAACAACTAAAGCTTATTTTACAAACCTGGTTGTGAGGTCTAATTCTGCACTGGTTGAGTAAAGATGAGCAAGTTCTTGATTATTCCAGACTTCTTTGTTCTTTTATTACCGAGGAGTTAGTGTAGATTCAGCAACTTAGTTGAGATTGGGATAAACCCTAAAGTAAGGACTCTTGGAAGGATAAACTGGTGAAACAACACACAATCCCAGAAGGGATCTTCATGGGATCCAGGCATGGAGAAGTGGATCTTTGAAGAGCACTACTTAGAGTGTCTCAGTGGTGAAAGTATACCAGCAGCCTTGCTTATGAAAGAGTAGGAAGAAAGGCAATTGAAAATTTGGGTAAATGATCCTAATGTCACTTTAAATTTAAATAGAAAAGAAACCTTAATGATTGGACCTAGCATGATTAAATAATTTGTCAGTTGCTGGCTTAACTTCACACACAATATGTATACATGAAACAACAGCTGAGTGCATATTTGATAATGTGAGCACCAACTGACTTTTTAAGTCTCTTTCTGACTGAGTTGCTGGAGGACAATAGTGCGAACATCCACCCTTTCTTGCCAGCTGGCTGGTATTCCTAAACCAGGGAAATAACTGTCACACTTACCCTACCCGTTATGAAAAGCTGCCTCTGGTTGAAATCATTAAAACATGCCTTTATTAGTATCTAAATTTTACTTCCATTTATGCACACACCTACCGGTCTTGGATGAGTAATCTTACTTATGTGAGCCAAATAAGCAAAATGCAGAATTAGCCTAGAACAAAAAATAACCTCTGTTACAAATGTGATTTAAGGACTGAAATTGTTCAGATCATCATCCCCGGTGTCTTTGCTTAACAAAGGCAGCTAGGAGACATTATTGGTCTCAGAGGTGGAATCTTGCTGCTGCACTGTTGGAAGAAAAGTGCTCCTTTGGCTACTTTTTTTTGTCTACAGGGCAAATACAGTAATATGAGAAACTGGAGAGGGGGTATGAGCAATAGGCCCTTTGGTGATCAAAGTGTTAGGGTAGTGTTTTTCTTTTTTGCCCTGTGCCAGCTGTCTTTTAGCATAGGTTGAATGCAAGTGCTTTGCCTTTGACATTGTGCATTTAAATGCCAGCCTGTGCAATTTACAGTACAAAAGGGCAAAGATACATGGGGGAATGAGAAAAAAACATATTCTCTCTTCTCATTGGCTGACCTTTTTGGTTCAGCTTTATATAGACATTAAAAGAGTCCCTATGACCATATTTCTGATCCTCAAACCATTTACAAAATTGTTCCTTATACAATGTTATTTATATACGCAGTTCCTAACCTTCATGCACTAGAATATAAAGGATAATGTGCTTCCCTAGGCTTGATATCAAAAGCCATTCCTATATCAGCTAACAGAAAAAAAATAATGTTGAATTTTGTGACATTTGGTTATAGAGGTCACAAAAATTAATATTTGAACAAATATATAAAATAGAATGATAATTTCATATGTAGAAATTTAACTCAATTGTATTTAAATGCAATAATATGCTTAATATACTTTCCTTGGTTCAATAAAAAGTTTAACATTTTAAGAGATAACATAATAGACTCATAAAATATAAATAAATTAAAAGACAGACTGACTTTTCAAGACAACTCTATAGAGCTACATTGTTGACAAATGACTTGTGTTGATTTAATAATTTTCTATTGTTCTATAAGTGCTCATTAGTTCATTCCTTTTTTATTTATTGAGTCCTGACACACCATATGAGTGTCAATCTTGGTGCAAACTGTTATCACTATAAAACTTAGTTTAATAAAGGTTGATAATGTATGGATGATAGAAGAACAGCAGGTGGACAGTAAACAGATGTCATTTTCTACTCATGGAGTGTCCTGAGTGGGTGTGTTGGAGAAATCGGTATGAACAGAGATTTGAATGAAGTATGGAATTGAGATCAAAACAACTCTTCAGAAAGAGGAGAGGAAATGGGAATGGCCCAAATACCAAGGGCTGGTACTAATGCACTATAGTTGGAAGGAGATGCTTAAGGAGGGACGGGAAATAAGTGATGTCTCAGTGCTGCAGCAATCTGGATCATAAAAGATTTTATCCCAAATCTAATTGGAGATTCCAAAGTAACTGAGTGAAAATCCATTTCAGTAATTATAAAAGTGAATAAAACGGAATTAAATTTTTCCTCATGTCATTTCTTGGCTAGAAAAGTTGTTTAATTTGTCTCCTGTTTGGTTCCCTTAGTTATAATGACACTACAGTCACTGAATTTTACATATGAAATTCATTTTTAGAAAAGGAAAAGACTATTGCCATCTGCTGGTCACACTTGTGAACATAATCTCTATTTAGAATGTTGAAAGTGTTTAGGCAGAATGGCAAAAGAAGTTTTCAATAATAATTATTTTCCTAGGAAATACAGAATAAGATCAAATTTATAAACTGCTAAAATACTCTATATATTATGCTATTCTGTGCAATGAGCAATCATTTAGCTAAAATAATTTAATTAAGTTTTCTTTGTCAGCATGCTTTATCCCACTGACATAGAGCAGTCAATTGCTTTTTGCTTAATTTAAATGAATTAAATATATATTCATCACAGTACTTTTGTTGTTGCACCTTTGTTGCTGGTTTTTTTCCCCTTTTCTCTTGTGGTGTCAAGAACAGAAAACAGAAATTAACATAAGCAGAAGGAGAACTCTGCTTCTTGTCTATTTCAATAGTTGAACCAAATCATTGGCATATATAACAGTTCATTTGCATGATCACTATAATTCCCTTTGATTTAAAAAAAATCTCATATTATAAGAATTAGTATTTTAGTATTATTATTTAGCTAGTACCCTGAGTTTTAAATACACTATTCATCTGAGATATAAATGATTTTCAGAAAAATATCTTTTTTTGGTTATATAGATGTTTGTCCCAAAGGTTGTATAATCAGACTATCTTTAAATCTTGTCTCAATTGCTTATTATCTTGTGAATGTACCTTGGTTTCCTTATCTGGATAAGCCCTAATATTTCTTACTGCATAAAGATGCTTTGAAGATTAAATGAGAAAATATGGGTGAGATATCTAGCATAATATCTAACATTGTAATAAATAAGTGATGGTAACATTTAAAAATTCTTCATTGTGTGTTATGTATATTCTACTTGAGAGTCTGTTAGTCAGATCATGTTTCAAGGAAATATTGCATATGAAAACATAAGTAGATCAACAAGTATGCAATTAAATACCTTGCAATAAAAACATTGTTACATATATACAGCAGGCATATACATTAAAACAAGAAATACAGAATCTCTCATGAGGTGTAAACTTCCAAGTGTTTAATTACTTTGCTAGTACAGCCTACAGTAATATCTAGTATAGAACAGATGCTCATCTGACTCTTAGTGAATGGAAACATGGATGAATGAAAAGGGGACTTGTCAAGATTTAGAATTATTTGATTTTATCTTAGTCATGTACATTATATCAAGGAAATGGATACAACCTAAAGATTCTATATAGAAATAAATACAAAATTATCAATATTCAAAATTATTTTTTGACTTTAACTTTGATTAAGAAATCAATGCCAATAATAAAACTATGTTAGTATACTGATTTGGGGATAATGATCAAAAATTTTTTGCAAACTAATTATGAGTAAGAATTTTAAAGAAAGAAGTTTGGGACCAGAGAAATGATACAATTATTAGAGTATATATCTCACATGTTGTCAATATTGATTTGATCCCTAAAACTGATTTTCTGAACATCACCAATTTTCTGAACTGATTTCTGAACATCAGCTCTACTGATCAAGAGGCATCCGGGAGGGAAGGCAAGAGCCTCGGAAGAAGCCAGAGGAAGCCCCACACCATGATGTCAGCCATTTTCTTTTTTTTTTTTCATTTTTTTTTTCTTTTTGGGTCACACCCTGTTATGCTCAGGGGTTATTCCTGGCTCTTCGCTCAGGAACTACTCCTGGCGGTGCTCAGGGGACCATATAGGATGCTGGGGATCGAACTTGGGTTGGCTGCATACAAGGCAAAAGCCCTACCTGCTGTTCTATCGCCTCCGGCCTGGCAGCCATTTTCAACATCCGACTCCACAAGCTTGTCAGAGAGAGAGAGAGAAAAGCCGATCTAAAAGCTCAGCTCATCAGAGTCCCACCCTACAGCGAAGCCTTTCAAGCCCAGGTATGCTGAACCAGAGAGACAGATAAGCGAGCAGAGCTGATACCAGTTCTTCCTGTTGCACGGCTGCAAAGCGCCACGCTATTCATCAGTAAATGAATGAAATGAGAGCCTACCTACTACCAAGAATATGCTACCCATACAGCAGAGCCTGGAAAGCTACCCATGTCGTATTCAATATACCAAGAACAGTGACGATGTTGGACCTCATTTCCATGACTTGAACAAGTGGTTTGAGGCTCTTTTTTGTTCCTGGAGGAAGCAGATGCCCAAGGGCTACACTAGCATACCATAGGGACAGATGAAGACATTACTGGTGCCCACTCGAACAAATTTATAAACAACAGGAAGATAAGTGATACAAGTGAAGATACCAATTTTGAACCTTGGTACGCCCAGAATATTGCTGAGTGTGACTAACTTCCCCAAGCATGCTATCTGGGTGACCCTGGTAGTCCCAAGAACTTTAAGACCCATGTAAAGCCATATCCTCAGGCCCTACCACTAAAATATTGGTTGCTAGCCAAGTTACATCAGGAGAACCCCTAGGGCATCTTAAGAATCTATTTTGTGGTCTACCCAACTCCTGAAAAAATCTTGAACACTGCATTTATACAAATCATTAAATTCTACATAATGATTTTCTGTTAATATGCATGTGTATTTTAACAGAGCCTGGCAAACTACTCGTGTCATATTTGACATGCTAAATACCAGTAACAATTATAGACCTCATTCCCATGACCTGATGGAATGGTTGAGGCTCTTTATGTTCCTGGAGCAGGCAGATGCCATTGGGCTCTCTCACCTGTGACAAGATATATTGATATGTTACTGGTGCCCTCTCGAGTAATTGATAATCTACGGGAAGTCAAGTGATCAAGTGATTTTGACATTTAACATAATAAATAATAATTTAGGATAGTTATATATGTATATATATACATAAGTATACATATATATACATATATATACATATATATATACATTCCTTACTGTTTCCTTCTAAATTATTTTTTACGTAAAATAGAATATTAGAGAAATATGAGGAGGTAGAGAATTACATGTTCAAGAAAGATCACAGACTTCTCCAGTAGCGAGAGAGTGAGGGTGAGCACAGGTATAAACGCATCAAATTCCAGGGTGGAGAAATTACAAAGAATTATTTTTACTTACTTAATTTTTTCATTGCTGTGGATGCCATTCTCAGAGATGCTCTGGTCCACCAGGCCTAAACCTTGATTGAGCAACAAATAGGGCCAGAGTGATCCTAGGACCTATATAACACATACAAGCCATGTGCTCTCACATTTGATCTATATCCTAGTCCTCTTGATTGCTTCTTAATCATCCAAACATAAAATTGCAATAAAGTCAAAGATTTAATTTGTCATCTGAGGAAAAGCTGACATTCACATATGTGCACAATGTACTTACTGCTTAGTAATAGCAAAGACAATTTGATAACATTCAATATATACCCATGCAATTGTTTCCTAAAACTATGAACTTTAGAATAACTGAGCAATGTCAAATTCCTTTATAGTTTTCATATATTTTTCTTATGATTCCAATAATGAGGTCTATAATTGTTATTGGTATTTGACATATCAAATACAACATGGGTAGCTTGCCAGGCTAAGCCGTGTGGGTGGCATACTCTTGTGGTCACCTCTGATCTCCAGAGGTTTATTGATGAACCAAGTGGCTGCTGGGCTGTGATAGGCTATTCTGCTGGGTGGAGTTCTGACAAGAGGGAAGTCCAGATGTGTAAAATGGCAGCCCTCATGGAGTGGGGGGTCATCTGGCTTCTTGCGAGGCTCTGCTGGGGTGGCCGGTCAGGACTAGAACCTGCCATCCCTCCCGGGCACCTTGTGAGGGGCTGGGTACAGGGAGAGCCGGTAGCAGCTCTGCCCCATTTACTAATTTAGTAAATTAGTAAACATAATTTACTAAATTATGTTAACAAAATTAATTCTACCTTCAACAGTATTAACTTACCTGACAAATATAAGCTTAATCAATATTTCCCAGGTGCAATTGAAATGCAGAGATTTGATATACATATTTCCCTAGATCACAATGTGAATTTGAAATTGATAAGAATTACAAAAACATAAATTTATTTTTTAATACAAATCTATAATTTAAAACTTAAATTATCAAAATCAGCTTTAAAATCTGTTCATTAGATATTAATGTATAATTATCTTATAATTTTGACAATAACACCAACCTATATAAGAAAAGCTAAAAAAGTCTTAAAATGGTTATGAATAAAGAATAGAACAGTACTTCACAAAATACTCTATTTCAGTAATATTCATCTATAACCATAGTATTTAATTTCAAAACATTAGCGTTACATTGTTTTGATCTCACATAAATTTACTGGTTTATTAAAATCACAAAATTCATTTATATAGCTATTAATCTTAGATATACCTTCACAAAAATATTCTAGATGTTCTTGTCCTATTTCTCATTAGACTTATTATCTAATAAATATAAGCTTAGTGTTTTATAATTTTAAATCTAAAATGATTTATTAAGTTAATATAAGTAGAGGCATTATAAGTTTATTTTAAAGCATAAGCAAACAATTATAGACCTCATTCCCATGACCTGATGGAATGGTTTGAGGCTCTTTATGTTCCTGGAGCAAGCAGACGCCCTTGAGCTCTACTTGCATTAGACAGGACATATGGAGATGGTACTGGTGCCCGCTCGAGCAAATTGATGATGAACGGGAAGACAGTGATACAGTGATACAGTGACGATTCCAATAAATCTTGCATAGTAACTTTGTATGTGCTTATATTTTGTTTTAATCTTTACTGAAAATTCTCAAATCTCTAAAATCTGAATAAAAAGATTATAACCTTCATCAGGCATATAACTCAGTTGTAGAATACTTGTCTTGCGTACTAGAGGACCTGAGTTTGATCCTAGGCACTGCCAAAGAGATGACAAACAAAAAACCCTGGGAAAACAAGAAACATATTCTAATCTTAAAATTAATACCAATCAACATTTCAGAAAGTATTAGCAAAGAATTGGGACCTAGGAAAATCCTAATCATAAAAAACCAGCATAGATTTACCAAAGTCAAGCAAGCATGAAAATTTGCCTTTAAATCATTAGCAGGTAGTGAACTGGAAAATCAGAGCTACTGTATACCTGGTACATATGTAGAAAAGTTTCTGACAAGGCACCTTGAAATATGTAATTAAATAAATGACAGAATGAGCTGAATAGAGGGAGCAATTAGTAGTCCCTTGAACTTATACCAGCACATAATAATGGGCACCTTTCCACCTGGCAGAGATGTTGAATGGTGCGCTGCCATTTCCTGAGACCCCAGATTTCATCATCTTGGCAAAAACATTGACTTATGGCACTATTGAATATAAGTTTCACTGTATCGCTGTCTTCCCGTAGATCATCGATTTGCTCAAGCGGGCACCAGTAACATCTCAATATGTCCTGTTTTATTTGTAGGAAATTTATTCATGATTTATTTTGTACTGTAACATTTATTTTAATAATAACCAACACATCTTTGAAAATCAGTAATATGTATAACAATTTTTATGTGAAAAAGCACACTTAAGAATTCTTACTGAGATTGATATTCATTTGCCAGCTGGCTTTATCAAACACTACTCTGTCTGATGTTGAGTGCTTTTCCTACAATGTTCTCATTATTCTTTCAGAATTTACTTTTTTCAGACAGTGAACTCATCAGTTTAATTTCACCAGAAAGAATTAATGCTTCTCTCAGGGTGCTTTACTCTCTCTTAAGTAACTTCAAATCACAATATACACACACACACAAAGTTTCTCTTGATTATTTGCAATCAATAGTGTCTGCTACTTCATTCAGCAAGTTGTAATTGATGATGTAGCTCCAATTAACTAGGGTCCATAATTTTATGGTTTGCTGTCAAAAAGCAAAGGCTTATGCATAATTTTATGCTTGAAGCAACATTAAGAATCTCTTTAGGCACAAATATAGAAGGTTGTGTCCAAGTTTCAACTCAGCATGTGCTCCCTCCTTAAGTAGAAATTCTTACTGATAAGACTCCCCTCCCAAGTTAAGTCCCTAGAATTAGAATCTCCAATACTTGCATGATTGCTCTCAGCACTAAAAATGTCATGAAGCCTTTTAAACAATTTTATATAAATTTAAAACACTTTAAATATTTTAAAAATTAATTTCATTGTAAAATGCTACTTATGATATCTTGATTTCTTGTGATTTCTCTTTGTTAAGTAAAAATTTTACTATTTATCATGTATCTAAATTCTCTGCCAATTAAACATATTTAAGCTATGCTAGAACCCAAATATTATTGTCTATTTTAGGCATTTCTATATTGCATTAGAATCCCTTGACACTGTCAAATTTTAAATTAATAACTTTTTAACATTCCATTCATTTTATTGTACTTTATATTTTAGGTGTTATATAAATTCTTTTATGTTTTAATTTTTATTTCAGTCTATAAAGTTTATTAAAGAATGTCCATTCTATGAGGGAAACAATTAAAGTCTGCATGTTAGAGATTTCTAAGTTTTTTCTTGATCTCCCAAAACTCATCACATAGTCCATTAGTAAAGAGACACCAGCAATCAAGTATTTAAACTAAAGAATATTAGGAGATGATAATGACATGCAAGATATATATTAAAACCTACAATGCCCAAAAGAGGGAGAGGTGGAGGTGAGAGAGAGAGAGAGAGAGAGAGAGAGAGAGAGAGAGAGAATATTCCTGGCTATGGGGGGGTAGTGGGAGGGAAACTGGGCACAATGGCGGTGACAAGTGTACATTTGTAGAGAGATGTGTGTTGGAACTCTATATGACTAAAGCCCAACCAAGAATAGCTTTGTAATCATATATCTCTCAGTTATTGAATAAAAATTAATAAATAATAGTAAATAGTAATAAAATAGTATAAAAAGGTAAAATAATAAAAACCCTTAAAATTATTAGGAAGACAAGAACTTCACCAAGAAACTGTACCACAGTGGGAGATTATAAAACCTGGAGAAAGATATGCCAATTCTCAAGTTTCTGGTTGAATTACTGCCTAAATTTTCCACGTTGAGAGAAATTTTCAATATCCTTACTGGAGACTTGAATAAGACCCTAAATTGCTTCTTGACTCCAGCCTGCTTCCTTGATAGTTACTTTTGTAAGTCTAGTTCTAGTATTTTAGATCTCATACTTATGGTATTTGGGCTTTATAATTTTAATAAATACATATACATAAGCACATCACTATGCTGCCAATGTGCCTATGGTCTTTGAACTCTACCCCTGTTACCTCCTTGTTTTTTTTTTTTGTGTCTTTAGCATCTATAATCTAGGACCAACAGTAATTTGATTATTCCCTCTTTGACATCCTGCATTTCCCTATTCCTGCTTTCTTCTAATATCACAAACAAGTGAGATTATTCAGTATTTGTTTTTCTATTGCCTCACTTCACTTTCATGATATCTGCTTTCTTCTAATATCACAAACAAGTGAGATTATTCAGTATTTGTTTTTCTATTGCCTCACTTCACTTTCATGATATCTTATTCCATCCAGGATGTAGTGAATTTCATTATTTAATTGTTCTTTTAAGCTACAAAACATTCCATTGTGCCCATATACCATGTTTTTATTGTCCACTCATCTATTTTGGGAACCAAGGTGAAATCCATACCCTAGCTATTATGCTGAGTGCTTCAATGAGTAATGCTGTGAATACATCCTTTTAAATGAATGTTCTTGAATAGTGGGGTTAAACACGAAAAAAGAGGAATTGCTGGGTTGTATGACAGCACTATTCTTACTTTTCTGAAAAAAAGTCATTCTTTTTCTTAGTGAATGAATTAGGCAGAATTCACACAAAGTGGATAAAAGCTTCTTTTCCACAAAATCCCAACCAATACAGTTTATTCCCAGTTTTGTTGATATGTGTCATAATCACATAGGTACAATTTTATCCAAGTTGAAAAAGTAGAATAATAATTAATTACATATGACATGAATAATATATACCAACTATGAATATTCTACTAAATGTTCTAGGAAGCAACAAACAAAAAAGAAAAGTAGCTTACCCCAAATCAAGTTCACAAAAATCTTTCACATTCCTATATGCAAATAATGAGCTACATGGGAAATCTATAAAATAAACAAATGATCAAGTACCCAGGAATCAGAAAGTCTTCAGTATAAAACGTTGCCTAAAATAGTTCAGAATGTATATTCCTGTAGATATAAGGAAAAGTACCCCCTATATATAATTTATACCACATAAACTATAAGGTCACAGTATAAGACCTTGAAAATGAAATAATAACCCATAATTTTGGATTGAAAGATCAATAAATCAAATGATCATCTTATCAACATTACTTAGTAGCTTTAGTACAATTCAATTCAAATACCAATGACATACTTACAAATTTAGAGCAGTATAGAATCATAAGCAGAGACTCACATACATTGGGCAGAGCTGCTACCAGCTTTCCCTATGCCCAGCTGATCAAGAGGCACCCGGGAGGGATGGCGGGTTCTAACCCTGGCAGGCCACCCCAGCAGAGCCTTGCAAGAAGCCAGAGGACCCCCACACAATGAGGGGAGCCATTTTCACATCCTGACTCCCCTTTCATCAAAACTCCACCCAGTAGAAGAGCTGATCCACAGCCTGGCTTGTGTGGCCACTTGCCGCCATGCGGTTCATCAATAAATGTGGAGATCAGAGGTGACTACAAGAGTATCCCACCTGTACAGCAGAGCCTGGCAAGCTACCAGTGTTGTATTTTATATACCAAATACCAGTGACAATTATAGACCTCATTCCCATGACCTGATGGAATGGTTTGAGGCTCTTTATGTTCATGGAGCAAGCAGATGTCTTTGGGCTCTGCTAGCATGTGACAAGACATATGGAGATGTTACTGGTGCCCTCGAGCAAATCGATAATGAACTGGAAGACAACTGATATAAGTGACAAGTGATAGAATCATAAAACTCCCTTAGTAGCCAGAGCTATTAGGAGAAGTAAGATATTAAGTAATACTATATTAACTCACTTGAAACTATACCATAAAGCTATAAAGATAAAAAAGTATGATACTGAGATAAGAATTGAATTCTAATCACTAGGTTACAATTAAATACCCCCCCAAATTTTGAGTAATCATTTAATTGCCTCATGATATCTTAATTTTATTTTTCATTAAATCACAGAACTTGACAACAATGCAATGTGAAGATCATACTTCCACTAAAAACTTTATCAGAATTAATAAATGCTATTGATTACTAAAAGCAATTACTTTACTGGCATTCAAAATAAGAGTGGAAAGAAAGCATGCCTTTTCAAGTGCAAATCAAAATTCAAAGTATAGTATTAGATACTTTACATTTCATTTGATCTTTACGGCATTTTGAGTCTTTGAAAATCTTAGCAAATCAAGCATACAAAGTAGGAAATGGCAAGCTGGAATTCAGGAGTAACATTTTGATCCTTTTTGTGTGAATTCATATTTCTATTCAGGGTTTTTGAGAAGACAATTGTGAGTACTGAATCTTAAGCATATAATCTCACCAAAATATGAAATTATCATATAATCTCACCACAACATGAGATTATATGCTTAAAAAGCCTTAGTAATATAGAAATATTCTGCAGCAATTCAATGAGTGTTTCTCAGGACATATTTGATTGAGTAAGTGAATTTATAATATTCTGTAATTATAATTAGCAGCATTGTAATTAGTGCTAAATATAAACAAGAGATGTTTAGTTTTTCATTATAAGCATAGTATCACTCAATGTTTCTAATTTAGAGTATTTCTTCAAGGACTAATTCAATCAGTAAATATGTTTAGTATATAATGAGTTAACTTAAATCCATTACAATAGAATTTCAGTTTGATGTATTTTGGTTGTACAATGTTAAAATGGTAACATCTTGATTACAATGATTTCCAGAGTTTCTTGTCTCCTGGACACCTTTTGTGAGGAAAAATATGTGCAAGTCAGGCATTCTAATGTGTCAGGTAGCTTAAAGCTGGTTGTGGACCATATCCACATGGTAACCAAGCTCATTTAGGTTTGTAGGGAGTACAAGATGCCGATCTGTCTAATGTTCATTGATTTAAAAGAAAGCCTTTGATTCTATTGATGACCGAAGCAGTCATCAAAGCCCTAGCCTTCATGAACTGTGTTATGGATTCACCACCAGGATCTCACTATTCTAAAAGGAAGTGATCATTGATGTCAAAAGAGGAGTTTGGCAGTGTGATATCATTTCGCCAAAACTCTTCAGTGCCACCCTTGAGAACATCATACGACAAGTAGAATGGGAAGGAGTGGGAGTGAAGATAGACGGTCTGCAACTGCACCACCTCTGCTTCACTGATGACATCGTTCTAATAACACCAAGCATTAGCCAAGCGGCACAAATGCTGGCTGACTTTTTACTGTGAATGTTGAAAGGTAGGTCTACAGCTGAATCTCAATGAAACAGTGTTCATGAAAAAAGAACTATCTCCAGATGCTTTATTCACTCTCAATGGAACAAATATCTCTGAATCCAGCAGTTATGTATACCTAGGTCGAGAACTCAACATGATGAATGACCTAGCACCTGAGCTGTGGAGGAGGAAGAGAGCGGTATGGAATGCCTTCAAGAGTATTGAAGAAATAGCTAAAAGTACAAAGAATTTCCCTCTCTGGGCACATCTCTTCGACTCCACTATTCTCCCTGTATTAACATACATATGGCAGGCTCGTGGTCATGGCCAGTAGGTCACTGAAGATGGTGGGGATGAGTGGAGTGGTCTCAGTCCCAACTACAAGCCTGGCCAGCAGCCCACAGCAACCTATGTTTTTGCTGTTCTTAGAAGCGAAGATGAAGCTGTCCAGGGACAGAGCCAGCCTCCCCCTCTCGCTGCCTCTTGGGTCTCTCTCTGTAGGCTGGAGCTGTAGTAGCTGTACATCTGGCCATTCTCCTTGGTTGCTGATCAGTCCTGGTACCTGGTTGCTTTAGATGGTATCTTTGAGGCCTGTGGTCACACTCAGTGAGTCATTGGAGGTGTGTGTGTGGGGTGGGGAGGAGGGATGAGGGGAAGAGCCTCAATCCTCACTCCATGCCTAGCCTGCAGGCCAACTGCAGCCTGCGTGTTCGCTGGTCCTAGAAACAGTGATGAAACTGGCCAGGGAAGGAACAAGTCTCCCTCTCTTTGCTTCCTGGGCAGCTCTGCACAGGCATGATCCAGAGACAGACATGGGGCAGAGCTGCTACTGGCTCTCACTGTGCCCAACTGCTCATGGCGTGCCCGGGAGGGATGGTAGGTTCTAGCAGAGGTGCATCTGGTCATTCTTCCAGGTTACTGATGAGTCCTGGTACCCAGTCAGTTATAAATGACGTCTGCAAGGCTCAAAGCCATGCCTGCTGGGCTATTAGAGGTAGGGGCATGGGGGATGTGCCTCAATCCCCAAACCAAGTCCAACTGACATGCCCACAGCAACCAACGTGTTTTCTGGTCCTAGAGGCAATATCGAAGCTGGCCAGGGATGTAGCCAGTTTGCCCCTCTCTTTGCTTCTTGGGAATTTCTCTGCAGGCAGGACTTTTAGTAACTGTGCATCTGGACAATCTCCCAGGTTACTGATCAGTCTAGCTATGTGGTTGCTTGTAGATGATATCTGCGAGGCTCGTGGTCACATCCACAGGGTCATTGGAGGTGGGGGGATGAGGTCAGGGGACTCAATTCCCACTCATTTGCAGCTTGCATGCCAACAGCGACCTATGTGTTTGCTGACCCTAGAAGCAAAGATGAAGCTGGTCAGGGACAGAACCAGCCACTCATAGGGGTCATTTTGAATAAATTTCAATTTCAGTATGTTATTCAGAAAGAAGTTACTCTCTTTGTTATTGAGGTGATCAAAAATGTTGGCAGTTACTCCCAGTATTCTGGGGGGTGGGGGAAGGACAGTCTTCCTTCGAGGTCCAGAGTGAGCAGGGGATGCAGTAGTGAAGCCGGCACCTGCAAATTATAAAGTGAGGGAGGATGGAGGTCCCTAACTATGTGGGTTTAATTCTTCTTGTTCAAAGGTTCTCCGGGGAAAAATTGATACAATTAATAGGATTTTAACTCAGAACTTTATGTAATTGTCCAGCCTCTGGGTATGAACTAGACTGTTATAATCTAGAATGCTTAGATAGCAACTCAAACACAGCTGTATTCTTATCACATCTGTAAATCACACTTTAAAGTGTTATAAATTGCTGATTTTAGTCACCAGAGAATGCTGCTTTTTAAAATTTATCCTTCTGTGTAAATACAAACAAGATCTGTGATGGCAGTTTCTAAGATTTTAAAGTATGGGAATTAATTTATATGTGTGAGTTGCAAAATAACTCTTATTAAGTTATTCCTCTAAGACATAGAGAGGAGTTTTCTTTTTTTATAGTAGAGGACATAAAATATAACGTCCCATTCAAGTGTTTAATTAGTATTATGCATACTGAGATGCCTGAATTAATTTCAGAGACTTCAATGTTTGAATATTGTGTACAAGGTACTGTGATGGACAAGATAAATTGCACTGAGCATTAAGGTATTAGATACTATCTGCCAGATCTTCTTCCAAGAATGTTTAATTGCACTAATTAATCTATCAATAGTATAAAACAATAATATATATTGTTAATATATTTATGGATGTGGAACCAGAAAAATTCGAGCTATTCAATTATTTGCTAGTGGAACATAGCTAGAAACTTCACTGATCTCCATTTTCAATTGGTTTCTGAGAGTGAAAATTTCTCAGGAAGAAACAATTTACTACAAATTGCTCCTTGCTTTAATTTTTTTCCAGATTTCCAGTAATTTTCAATAAAACAATAAGAGAGTGGCAACTTAATTTCTACTATATGTTTCAATTTTATCAAAAATTAATATTTTATCTTTTCCTCCTGATCTTTTTCATTGTTTGAATTAATAAGAATGTTAATTCATGATATTACTATGGTTTTGTTTGTTTTATTAGATTATTCTCAGCATATGAAGCGTATGATGCCATATTCTGCTCTCGGATGTCCCAAAATTACTTTTTTTTAAACCATGCAATGCTATTTTAGATTCTTTAAAATTCACCCACTGGAAAAATTTGATATTGACCTTTTTGTGACAACAGCTGATGACTACCAGCTTATTTGTCACTAGCTCTTTAAAGACCTCTCTAATTCCTCAGTATGTATTCTGTCAATCATTTTTCATTACTCTATGGGACATTCAAGGAATAGTATCCAACTCAGAGGCTCACTGAGATATCAAACTCTGTCCCACCCATGTCCCTATTAGGATACAATTATTATTTTCCTGAAACATTTATACTTGATATAAAATAAAGATTTCATTCCATTTTTTCACTGTCCCCACCCACCAACCCACACTCAATACCATTCTACTCTATCCAGAAAATGCCATATTTCCAGTGGAAGGAGTCACAATAACGCTGAACATTTAAATGGAAAAAACAATTTTTCATAATACTAGATATAATAACATTGTGTTGTACTTTTTAATGCCTATATTTAGATTTTCATGTAAATAGGGTGTTTACAAAACTCACTGGCATATTATTTAAGATATATAATCATTGAATTTCATTTATTTAGAAACTTGAGTTCATGCTTATGGACTATGTAATAATGTAAAGTTATCAAGAAAAGAATCATGTCTAAATATTGACAAAAATAATGATCTTGAATACAAGAATTGGTAAATTCTTGATCTTGAATACAAGAATTGGTAAATTATTATGAATTGGTAAATTTTATGATCACCTTTGTCTATTGAAATGAAAATATATTCAAGAGTAGACACAATAAATCATATTTGTGATTTTATATTATTTCCATGACTAATTTAAATTTTATTATCTTTAGTTTTTGGCTAGACTATAAGTCATATATAGAGAGAAATTATAGGCTATTAATTTAAGCACATTTCTGTCTTTTAATAATCTCATATCAAGTTGCTTATGTCATTATAAATATATGAATAAATTTGTAAAGGTAATCATTTAAAATTTGATAAGTATACATTGTTTGATAAATATATTTTATATAGGAAATGTCTGTGAATTCCTGATATTTCAATAGGAAAATTTTAATTTTACAGGGTTGTGGACTTTCTGTCTAGATAAAGCCACACCACCTCTGCTGTTTGCTATTCCCACCCACGTGTTAGAGGAACTTACTACCTTTATTGCATTCCTACTTCCTTACATTATTTTTATCACCATTAGGTATTTCAGTAAATTTTATGTAGAGGAGTCTTCTACTTTGCAAAAATTTTTTTTGGTAATTCTGTTTTTTTTTTTTTTTTTAAATCCACTGTCTTTTTTTTTTTTGCTTTTTTGGGTCACACCCAGCGAAGCTCAGGGGTTACTCCTGGCTCTGCACTCAGGAATTACCCCTGGCGGTGCTCAGGCGACCATATGGGATGCCGGGGATCAAACCCAGGCCAGCACAGGCCGGCCAGGCTGGCCGAGTGCAAGGCAAATGCCCTACCCGCTAGGCTATCGCCTCAGCCCCAAAAGCCACTGTCTTTATTCCCTATTGCTTTCTTTCTGTTCATTGTTGTAAAAATTTTCTGCTCTCTTTTTATTTGTTATAACCATTTTAGTCTTCTGATAATAATTTTTCAATTGTTCTAAACTGAGTGCCAACATCCATTCACAAGTGTTTCCAGGGGCATAATTTTATATATTTATTTTTATTTTAATGTTAATTATTCAATCAATTTATTTGGGTTTAATATATATTTTTCTTCCAAAGTGCTAACCATGACACAATGGAACTTACATGATGATATTTTTCCGAGGTATAGTGGTATCCCTGTAAATAGTTTTAAAATACCTCCCTTTGAAAGCCATAGTTTTCTCCAATTGTTTACTCAGTTTATTTACTCAAGAGTTTCTACTAATTCAGAATCAATATATATGATATACTTTAGTAAAATTATGTCAAAACAAACTTTGTCATGTTCTGAAGCTTTAATATTGGAACAATAAACTCTCAATCTTCTTTAGATCTCAAACTTTAACTACACATATGTAACTTATTATTTTCTCTTCATTTTCAAGAGTGAATACTAGACTTTGTCTAGACTAAGAAACTATCAAGATATATATAAAATATTCTAGTGATTTTGAAACGATATCATACTTCCATGAAGTATGAAAGACAAAGTCAGTCTCTTTCCCTGACTGTCTTACATAGTTTTATCTTATCAAAGAATGGCTAACATCTTTGTTCAAAAATATGATTATTATTCAGTGTTCTAAAAAGATGTACATCTAATATCCTTAAATTTCAAGGTTAGTCATTTTGACCAGAATTTACTTTTCAACATGTTTTTAACTTATTAATTTTACTCTCACTAATACAAAAAAAACTCTACCCAACCCAAGAGAGGTATATAACAATCCTAAAAAATAGCATTTTATTATTTGCTGACTCACTTTCTTTTTAAACTCTACATGGGTCTACATTCTTTAAGTTTTATCTATATACAACCTCATTCTAAATTGCTGATATCTAACACTCAGATTACTATGCCATGTAGTTAGCAATTTCTTACAGAGGCTAAGCAGACTGTAGATGGAACACAATCTTACAGAGAGATTAATGGAGCCTAGCAGGTACAATTAGCATTGAAGAAATCCTCACCATCACAGGTACAATTAGCATTGAAATAATATTAACATATGCCATCATCAATTATTGGTGGTATTTTCTTATTGGCTACTAAGTTGAATTTCCTCCTTAAACAGTGCATGATCACTTGATACCTTGACATTCCATTATTCATCAATTTGCTCAAGTGGGCGCCAGTAACATTTCCATTTGACCCTATCACGTGCCAATGTAGCCCAATGGCATCTGGTTGATTCAGGAATATGAAGAGCCTCAAACCGTTTGTTCAAGGTCTTGACAAAGAAGTCTGACCATCTTGTAGGTGGGCGTCCACGTGATCTTTTGACATCCTGTGGGATCCAGTCGGTAATGGCTCTAGTCCAGCGGTCTTATCCAAATCTCATTACATGTCCATCCCATCTGATTTTCGATGCCTTGGCAAGTGAGACAGCCTCCCTGACTCTGGAACAGTGACAGATTCCTTCTTTCACTTGAGTGAGGCATGATATTCCAAGCATAGCTCTTTTGATTCCTCTTTGGGAGACCCAAATAGCGTTCTCATCCTGCTTACCTAGGGTCCAGGTCTCTGAGACATATATTAGTGCAGAGAGAACAGTGGAGTTGAAGAGATGTGCCCGGAGCTGGACGTTCTTTGTCTTTTTAGCCATTTCTTCGATGCTTTTGAAGGCAATCCATGCCGCCTCTCTTCCTCCTGCGCATCTCAGGTTTTAGGTCGTTCATCATGTTGACTTCTTGACCTAGGTATACATAACTGCTGCCTTAAGAGATGTTTGTTCCATTGAGAGTGAATGGGGCCTCTGAAACTAGTTCATTTCTCATGAGCATAGTTTTGTTGAGATTAAGCTGTAGACCTATCTTTCCACATTCTTGGTTGAAGTCAGCCAGCATTTGTGCCGCTTTTCTAATGTTTGGTGTTATTAGAGCGATGTTATTAGCGGCGCAGGTGGTGTAGTTGCCGACAGTCTATCTTCACTCTCATTCCTTCCCATTGGAATTGTTGCATGATGTTCTCGAGGGTGGCGCTGAAGAGTTTTGCTGAAATGGTATCACCCTGCCTAACCACTCTTTTGACATTGATGATCACTTCTTTGTAGAATGGTGAGATCCTGGTGGTAAATCCGTAAAAACAGTAAACAGTGCATGATATGAGGACACATTTTACAGAGTATTGTTCATAAGTGCACAATTTAATTCTTTCATATAGCTTGTTAAGTCAGTACTACTATTTTTGCAAGAAACTTGGTTATATTTAAACTGATTATAACATCTTTATTAGTTTATTTTAAGTTGGAACTACTATTTTGTGCATGCCTTCATTGAGTTGCTGAAATTGAGAACCATCATCAACTTCAAACCTTGATTCCAAAGACACCATCTGCTTAGGCAACCAGTCATGGAGTAAGCATGTAGATTAGATGGTTCTGTACCTTTCCAATCCAGCCTGATTTCTTCATTTCTGTCTACACTTGTTCTACCTATCCTTCTGTTGACAACTTCCAAGACTCCTTTAGTTTAAAACTAAACTCTTAGAATAGCATACCTTGATCTATTGAAATGCTGAGAATATATTTTAAGAAAATCGGTGTTGAGAGTGGAAGTCTTTTAAAACATGCCATCTAGTCTTTATTATTTTTCTTTTGTGGGGTCTATTACTCAGGACTTAGGGCCACTCCTTTGAATTATTTGTGCCTGTTTTGTTACTGGACTGTTCAGTGCTCAGCCCTGACTATATGATTGATACTACTTGGGCTTTGCAATGGTGGGGAGTGCCAAGGTCATAACTAGTGTTTGCTGACCACAAGTTTATCACACACAAGAGTTTGGGGAGTCACACAGTACTTGGAATATATCTCAGGATTTAAAAAATACAGGACAGTAGTCCAGTTCTCTGATCTATCTCTGACAATAAAATATTTTCAGATGCTGATATATGCAATCATTTACAGAAAAATAGTCCAGATGAGTAAATAATGTCATGAAGGCAGTCACTAACCATTTTCTTTAGAATGTTCAGGCATATGATCAATGAATTACAAACATTGTTTCCTGGTTACTATTTATTTGTTGATGCTAAAAACTTTTACTGTGTGAGAGACTGGGACACAAACAAGAATGAGGGTACATCAGTGTGTGTTCTCAGTTTCAATCCATTTTTCCATTTATTTATGTTTTCACAGTGCTAAATTACACTTGCAATTCTGTCTCTAACATTTCCAAATTGGATAATGAGATAAAAAGGTGTGTTTGTATTTCTTATTTGGTAGAAAAGTGAAAAACAGAAAAGCAATGTTCCCAAACTCTGTTTACTTGTGTAGAACAATAGTAACTGATGTATTTCTAAGAAATGAATTCGGATTATATTGTTTTAATAACATATAATGAGTAAAACTACTTCATGTGCAAGGTTTGAATTAAGCAAACAAACTTCACTTAATTTTTAAGACTAAAATGTTTTCATCCATGTGAGTCTTCATTTTATAATTTTACTATTTTTAAAAAAATCTTGTGTAAGAAAATAAATTACTCATGTTGGGTATGCAGTTATTTTTAAGTCATTTATTTAAACCAAGCCATATTATTTAAACGTGAATTCTAATAGTTATAGTGATTATATGTTCCTCCTATGACACTAAGGCTATGAAGTCAAAGAAAGTATATCAGCAAAGCCTTTGCTTTGCATGTTGCTGACCTTGTTTTGATCTCGCGCTATGCCAGAAATGAGGGACCAGAGCGATAGCCCAGTGGGTAGAGCGTTTGCCTTGCAGCGCCGGCCTCTGCCGGCCGGGTTCGATCCCTGGCATCCCATATGGTCCCCTGAGCACAGCCAGGAATAATTCCTGAATGCAGAGCCAGGAGAAACCCCTGAGCATTGCCGGGTGTGACCCAAAAAAGGACAAAAAAAAAAAAAAAAAGAAAAGAAAAGAAAAAAAAAAAAGAAATGATTCCTAAGCACTGTTGGTTGTTGCTCAAAATCCAGAAAGGGAAAGGAAAATCAAAAAGCTTTGAGATCTTAGTAAGCTTTTGGTCAAGTTATTATATGAAAGGGATGAATAATTATTTTATATTAAGGGAGGGCTATCAAGGTAAACCTCAATAATAAAAATAATTATTTTATATCATGTATTTATGGTAATAATATATGTTCTCACTGTCACTGTATCACTGTCTTCCCATTCATCACCGATTTGCTTGAGCAGGCACCATTAATATCTCCATATATACCTGTCTCATGCTTGTAGAGCCAAAGGGCACCTGCTTGCTCCAGGAACATAAAGAGCCTCAAACCATTCCATCAGGTCATGGGAATGAGGTCTATAATTGTTACTGGTATCTGGCATATCAAATATGACACAGGTAGCTTGCCAGGATCTGCCATGCAGGTAGCACACTCTTGTAGTCATCTCAAAATCCAGCATTTATTGATGAACCGGGATGTGATAGGCTGGTCTGCTGGGTGGAGTTCTGACGAGGGGGAAGTCCAGATGTGGAAAATGGAGGTCCTCATGGAGTGGGGGAGGGGTTGTCTGGCGTGTTGTGAGGCTCTGCTGGGGTGGCGGGCCAAGGCTAGAACCTGCCATCCCTCCCGGGCACCTCATGAGCAGTTGGGCACAGTGAGAGCCAGTAGCAGCTCTGCCCCATGTCTGTCTCTGGATCAGCATACATGGGCGGATTAAAAAGACTGCAGGAGTGTGGATCTCGATGAGCCGGGCTGTGATAGGCTGGTCTGCTGGGTGGAGTTCTGACTGATGTGGAAAATGGACACAGACATGGGGCAGAGCTGCTACTGGCTCGCACTGTGCCCAACTGCTCATGAGGCGCCCGGGAGGGATGGCAGGTTCTAGCCCTGGCCCGCCACCCCAGCAGAGCCTCACAACACGCCAGACAACCCCCACTCCATGAATATATGTTCTCAGGTATGGAACTATGAGAGACTCACAGAAATGGGTCAGAGTTGCTACCGGCTCTCCCTGTGCCCAATCACTCACGAGGTGCCCGGGAGGCATGGTGGGTTCTAGCCCTGGCCCGCCACCCCAGCAGAGCCTCACAAGAAGCTAGACAACCCCCCAACTCCATGGGGGCCGCCATTTCCACATCCAGAATTCCCTCTCATCAGAACTCCACCCAGCAAAAGAGCCTATCACAGCCCGGCTCACGCGGTCGCTTGTGGCCATGCGGTTCATCAATAAATGCTGGAGATCAGAGGTGACTACAAGAGTATGCCACCCGCACAGCAGAGCCTGGCAAGCTATCCGTGTCATATTTGATATGCCAAATACCAGTAACAATTATATACCTCATTCCCATGACCTGATGGAATAGATTGAGGCTCTTTATGTTCCAAGAGCAAGCAGATGCCCTTGAGCTCTGCTAGCATGAGACAGGACATATGGAGATGTTGCTGGTGCCCACTCGAGCAAATTGATGATGAACAGGAAGACAGTGAGATATATATATATATATACATATATGTATATATATATATATATATATATTTATATATATAGTGATATATGGAAATATGACTCATTGGTCAAGTGAATGCATGGGGCAGTGTATTTTATTATTTTAGTCATTAATTTTGATATGTTCCTTAGATGGTTGGCAGTAATATTGAGTGGTAAAGTCTCTTTATATTAAGCAGGTCCATCTCAGATAGATGCAGGGATTGAACATCTTTCCTCCTTATGGGTGCTGCATCTTTTTTTTGTGAGTTGTATGACAGGAGGATTTTTCTTAATCTAAATAATAATAATAATAATAATATTTCCACTAGCCTAGTTAAAGAGTTTTTTTAGAAGAAAAAGTAACAAGTGTTCTGTATCTCATTAATAACTTTCTATTAAAAGTGTGTCTTTTACTTCATCTATTGTCTTCATTTTTAATTTTGAAATTATTCAATTCTAATTTCTAAAGTGTTCAATACTTAATAATTATCATTAGAACACATTCTTTGCATATAAGTAGAAAATCCTGAGGGGAAATATGCATTAATCTGTGGATAGTTTGACATTTTCCACTCAGCGATTCTTTTACTATCAATGTTTAATACTCTCCAAATAATATAGAAAATGACTAATCGCATGTGTGGAAACTATAGGTAGACTATTAACTAAACTGTTAATTAAAACACCACAGGGTTTGTTTAAACAGAAATATTAACAATGTTTTTTTCCCTAAAGATTAAGAAGCTTAAGGGCCTATTTTAGCAGCCACAGAATAATCATTTTTTTCTAAATAGAGCTATGAATAAAGAGTTAAAACCTACTTAGATTCTGGGACAAAATGTATTGCTTTGATGAGATGAAGATTTTTCTGAAATGAAAAACTCTAACTAAATTATTCTACCCATTGTAAATGATACTGCTATCTTATTTAGATTTTTTAACCTCTAGCAATAACAGATTATTTTGATAAATTATTCATATTTCTGCATTGTGCACCTTTCTCTATTTGCATATCTGGCAGCAAGTAGGCCCTCCTTTCAGACTTCCATCCCCTTGGTAGGACCGGATGGCCAAAGGCTGCATAATGATTCATTTCATTTCAATAGGGTAATTATCACACTAAAATGAAGCAATGTCCCTGAGATTCGTTTTCCTAGTGCTATAAGTATAGCAAGCTCAGTTTCAAAGATTTTAATAATACTGTAACTTTTAGCTCAAATGTTATTTTCTATTTATGAAATATTTCTTTCCAAAAATAAAGGATCTTAAAAGAATAGAAATAAAAAGTTTATAATTAAATTTAGCAACTAGCAACTCATTGGATTACTAAATGATATATATTAGTTTCTATTTATTTATAAATTATCATTAGTTTCTACTTATTTATATATACATTTGACATATCATGATACTTCAATGTTGCTGGTTAAAAGTTCATCTGTCAAATCAATTAATTTTAGTTTAGTTTGTGGAGCAGTCATTCAACTTTTCTATTGTTTTTCTACTTAAATATAATTGAGATGCCCTTCACTCTTATGCAACTGCTAAGAGATATCTTTAAAAATATTTAATTCTTATTGGAAAATTTACAAATCAAGATCAGTTAGTAGATTGAGTCAAAAGTAAGGTTTAGTTCATATCATGTTCTTAAACAGAATCCTTGCATTTAAAACTCTTTCTAATTAAGTGGGAATATTTGAAACTGAAATCTTTAAGAATTATAAAATGCAATCATCCACAATATATTCTAGTAAAAATCAAGTTCTGAAATAGAACATTAAACCCCATTCTGCATAGTGCATTTCTTATGTAAGTGAAAAAGAGCGTTTAAATTATTTTTTGTTTCTTTTATTTTTTTATTACAAACTGTTTTGTGTCCTTTAAAAAGTAAATTTGATTCCTAAAGTTGATGTCACTTTATGATCTGACCACTAGGATTTTTTGCCACTTTTGCAATTAGATTCTTGCAATTAATTGCAGAATTGTACAATGAAGAAAATTTCCCCTGAGTTTTGCTAAGTGTTAGGGTTATGAAGTTGTACAAATAAGTCAGTTATCTCAGGAAGTTTATAGAGTCATATGAAAGTATATTTGCATAAGTAAATAATTAAGATATGATTATGCAGTGAAATAGAAATATGTACTGCTGAGTACAGTTAGCTGGGTGCTGAGAAATGATACAAATGAAAATTGTGTCCTAAGAGTCTGTTACATACTTTACCACCTGCTGCTACTCATTCTGCTCCTGTCAGATAGTTCCTCTCTTTGATAGATAAACACTTTTCTTGAGCTGGGGGATATCTTTCTAATTTATTTTGCTGTTATTAGCTTAAATAAAGGGTCATATATAAATGTAGGATTTATTACCTTACAAAGAACAAATGATCTCTCCAGCTTAAAACAAAAACAAATGAAATGTGCTTTGATTTTTTTAAAGAAAAGTTGTTCAGAAATTATTTTAAATATGAATATGATTAGTGAACTTCTTGTAGCAGTGGATCTCGTGCAGGCCAGTAGTGGTGGTGCTTCTTCATGCCACCCATGGCCAGTGCGATCTTATGAAGTAGACTTGGCAACCCGAAGCTTGGGGGGTGCTTTCCCACCAGTAGATTTGTGGCGGTCTGCTTGGTGAGGGCTATATTCTTAAATCTGTGCAGACAAAGTAGCCATTGTCGGGGGCGAGAGGTCAGGGACAGAGAATGACTTCTGGCCTGAGCACACCATCCCAATAGAGCACCAGAAGAATCCAGAGAAACCCCCCACACCATGCTGGCAGCCATTTTCATCATCCGGACTCCACAGCTTGTCAGAGTTTCCCGAAGAGACTAAGACAATCTTATTCCCAGTTTGTCAGAGACCCACCCTACAGAGACCTACCCTACAGAGACCCATCCTTAAGAGGAAATTATTTCAAGCACAGAAATGCTTGAACTACAGATGCAGATACACCAGGCAGAGCTGCTTCCAGCTCTCTCCATTGTATTCCCTGCACTCCACTGACCATGAGGGGTCAGGGACGAAAAGCAACTTTTGGCCTGAGCTAACCTTCCCAATAGGCGTCAGAAGAACCCAGAGAACCCTCCACACCATACTTGCAGCAATTTTCATCATCTGAATGCCACAGTTCATCAGAACTCCACCCAAGAAACTAAGCTAATCTCAAGCCTGGCTTGTCAGAGACCCACCTTACAGAGACCCACCCTACAGTCACACCTATGATTCAATGCCTGAACCACAGATGCAGATACATCAGACAGAGCTACTACCAGCTAACCCCATTGTGCATGGCTGGAAAGCAGTCATGCAATTTATCTCTAAGTTTCCAAGAGCATTCTACCCACCCCTCTCAGAGAGCTCAGCAAGCTACTGACAGTATACTTCCCGCACCAAAGAGCCTGGCAAGCTGTCTGATGCATATTTGATATGCCAAAACCAGTCAAAAGGATGTTTTCCCCTGACCCTGAAAGAACCCTAAATATGGCAGTACTAAAAAGCACGAGAAAGGAGAGGCTGATCAAATCTCAGGGCCAAACTAGGCTGCCAAAATGAAGAAGGACTAAAATGACTGTCTGTACTTTCAATGCATGTATGCTGGCACAGGAAGCATATATCAAGGACCTGATAGTGCAAGCACAAAGATCAAGTATGCTATCATGGGTCTCACCAAGGCGAGAAGGTGTCAAGCGCATCATACAATTTTTGACACCAGAGAAGAACTGTTCCTCAGAACATGCGGCGAAAGAGGCGTCGGTGTTGTTGGTGTCATTGTCAACATGAACCTGGACGTGGGCATTGATTCATTTGAATGACTAACAAACCAGATAGGATGATTACACTTGAAGAGATGTGGCCCACTACCAGCATTTCTATCTTCGTTGTCTATGCACCAATATCCACATACAAGAAAGATAAATTGAGAAATTCTGCATAGAACTGGAGGAGTTCTATAAAGAAGATCATACCATCTACAAGATCATAGTTGGTGATTTTCAAGCCAAGATAGGACTGAGAAGATCAACCAAAAGACTCAACATACAGACACATTGCCTAGAATGGAACAAAAGGGTGAGAAACTATCTGAGTTTATCATGTCCACCAAGACTGTTCATGGTGACTCACAGTTCTAGAAGGCTGAATTGAAAACGTTGGACATAGAAATCTCCTGGTGGACAGTTCCACAATGAAATTCCACATCATATTAAATTGGTAGTTTTGCCTGACCCATGCCGCTGTCATCCCAAAACTCCAAACAAGATTTGATCACCATCTCCATCGTTCAAAATTCTACTTTGTGGAATGGAGAAAAAAGGTTGCAGAGTTTAAGAAGAGAACTCCATAATGACCACCAACTTTTTTTTTGCTTTTTTTTTGAGTCACACCTGGCAATGCTCAGGGGTTCCTCCTGACTCTGCACTCAGGAATTGCCCCTGGTGGTGCTCGGGGGACCATATGGGATACCGAGGATCGAACCCAGGCAGGCACAGGCCTGCTGCTTGCAAGGCAACGCCCTACCTCTGGGTTCACTCCGACCCCCTAACTGGGAACTCTTTGGCACCATTGCAGCAACATGGGAAGATGCCATCATTGACAACATCGATGAAGAATACAACCGACTGGTTCAGCACCTCCATGACTGTGTGAAGAATACCAAGAGAGGGAAAGCCACAAAAGGATGCCTGTGATCAAAAAGTCTCGAGCTCATTCACCAACATTGGAGGGCGTGAGTCTCAGGCAACCAAGTGCTAATGTCCAAGCTTGCAAAGCTGTGCAGAAACAATAAAGAAAACCTCAACGAGAGAAGGGCAGAAATACTGGCTGATGCAGCTGAAGCCAGGAAAAGCATTCATAACATCCGCCTGTACCTTTCAACTATAAGACCAGATGACTGCCCTCTAACATCCTGAAGGATCTATCACATCTTCCATAAAGGCAATGGAGAAGAATATCTATGACTATAGAGACAGACATGGGGCAAAGCTGCTACTAGCTCTCACTTTGCCCAGCCGCTCATGAGGTGCCTGGGAAGGATGGCAGATTCTAGCCCTGGCCCGCCACCCCAGCAGAGCCTCACAACAAGCCAGGCGACACCCCACTCCATGAGGACCTCCATTTTCCACATCGGACTTTCCCCTAGTCAGAACTCCACCCAGCAGACCAGCCTATCACAGCCTGGCTTGTGCGGCCACTAGCGGCCGTGCAGTTCATCAATAAATGCTGGATTTTGAGATGACTACAAGAGTATGTTACCTGCACGGCAGAGCCTGGCAAGCTACCCATGTCGTATTTGATATGCCAGATACCAGTAACAATTATAGACCTCATTCCCATGGCGCAATGGAATGGTTTGAGGCTCTTTATGTTCCTTGAGCAAGCAGGTGTCATTGGGCTCTACTTGCATGAGACAGGTCATATGGAGATGTTACTGGTGCCCGCTCGAGCAAATCGGCGATGAACGGGGAGACAGTGATACAGTGATCTATGACTTCTACTCATATCTCTTTGAATGCCATGTCCACCTGCCCACATACCAAATTCCGCAGGATGGATATATCATTCCTAACGTTCTCCCTTCTGAAATCCAACATGACGTTTTGTCAGTAAAGAAACCAACAGCACCAGGCCCAGACAAAGACACACCCAAACACATGAAGAATCTGGCGTCTGCTGTCTGTAGATTGAGTTGAGTATCTTGACACCCATCCTCAAATACATAATCATTTCATCTTTGATAAAGTAGCAAAAAGTACAAGAAGGAGCAAGGAAAGCCTCTTCAACAAACAAGTGGTGCTGGGAAAACTGAGCAACTACATATAAAAATGAATTTGGTCCTCTGTCTAACATCATGTACAAAAATAAGATCAAAATTGACTAAAACTCTCAATATCAGACTTGAATACAAAGTATTTCGAAGAAAATATAGAATAAACCCTCCACAACATTGAAGCTGAAGGAATCTTCAAAGAGGAACAACACTAACAAAGCAATTTGATGTAAAGATGGGACTACATGAAACTAAATACCCAAATAATCTTAACTGTGAAGCATATATTAATAAAAGAGATGCACTAATGACATCTAAGCCAAACTAAGGACCTGTATAGGGAAACAGAACACTTTTCTGAGGAACTAGCTTTCCTGCCTTTGAAGGTCTGATTTCAATTTATTTAGGTAAGTTAGAATCACAAAGAAAATGCATAAATGAGGGGCCGGAGCGATAGCCCAGTGGGTAGGGCGTTTGCCTTGCCGTGCCGGCCTGTGCCGGCCGGGTTTGATCCCTGGCATCCCATATGGTCCCCCAAGCACCGCCAGGAGTCATTCCTGAGTGCAGAGCCAGGAGAAACCCCTGAGCATTGCCGGGTGTGACCCAAAAAGCAAAAAAAAAAAAAGAAAATGCATAAATGATTTTCAACAAGGAAAATTAATATATTGTTAACTTCTACTTTTCGTTAAACTATAGGCTGTTTGTTTCTGGCTTTTTGATTCAATGAAAACAGATGCCGCTCTATTAAGGGACAGAAGACCACTTAACTTCTAGATAATGCTGTATAGAAATAAATGTTCAGGGCCCAGAGCAATAGTCCAGTGGGTAGGGCGTTTGCCTTGCAGCGGCCAGCCCATGCAGGCCTGGGTTCGATCCCGGCATCCCATATGGTCCCCCAAGCACCGCCAGGAGTAATTCGGAGTGGAGAGCCAGGAGAAACCCCTGAGCATTGCTGGGTATGACCCAAAAAAGCAAAAAAAAATGTTCATTTTATTTTTTATCTCATGATTCTTCTTCCAACAGTTCAGAAACCAAACCTGGAAGGACCGGCAATGTGGATTTAACAGTTGTACCTTGCATCTCAATACAGAGTTTCTTCACAGCAAACAGATTATTATTTAGCTCACTCTAGGCTTACGCTTCGAGGTGTCCCTGAAAAACAGTCGAGGGGGGGGATACATTTTCAGACTTTCAGAAAGCCTTTCTTTTTTTCAATCCAGTCTAGTTGAAGTTATGCTATTTATGGTCTCATAGTTTATTCCCTTCTTAAAGGAAGTGGGTTTACAACTTGAAAACCTATGCACCAGAAAATGTGTTTTATGTGTTCTTCATAGTCTTGAGGCTTCTGTTTTTTCATAGGTGAATGCAAAGTTGGCGAATTTGGTGATTTTAAGTATAAATCTCTCCTGAGATATAGATTGCATTAGCACTTTTAAAATAGTTTAAATTACTTAAAAATGCGAACAAGGAAAATAATAGATGGAATTATGAGGGACAGTCGCCTTACGTACACTTTTATATTGAAAATTAACTCTACTAAAATAATTCTTTTTTGTGGGTAAACATTGTCTGTAAATCTACCTTTCCCTTTTGCATATGTAACAACTTTCACCTTTAATAATAGCAGTACCTTTAATACTTCAGTGTAAATAAGTGGGTTTATTTATGAGGGAGAGTGGATACTGGAAAAACAGGTAAAAGTGAACGAAGATTCCATTTGTCTTGAGTCCACTCATGTACTTATAGTTAAGTGCTAACAGATGAGAGTAACATGAAACTGTTTTGGTGTCTTCACTGGAGAATGCAAGGGACATGATCTGAAGCCTAAAATCTGAGGGGAAAGCAACCAATGACCAAAGGAACGGGCAATGCAATCCTAGAGAA
Organism: Cryptotis parvus; assembly: GCA_021461705.1. Classification (NCBI taxonomy): domain Eukaryota; kingdom Metazoa; phylum Chordata; class Mammalia; order Eulipotyphla; family Soricidae; genus Cryptotis; species Cryptotis parvus. The sequence continues at coordinate 384,898 of JAJIBD010000388.1, forward strand.
AAGTTTTCCACATATCATAACTGTGTGTAACTGGTGATCTAAAGAGTCTTAAATAAGCAGGGGATATACAGGTGAATGATCTAAAAGGATATCTGTGTCTATCATTATGTAGCAGATACTGACACCAATTGTGTTGAGGTATTCCTGACACCTACATCTAGTTGTAAATCAGGATTACTTCAATAGCAGTTTCTTTAAAGAGAAATAAGAAAAAAGGGGGAAAAGTCAAAATTATGAAGTACTTAATGTGATTTTAATCATTTTTTCTTAATTAGAGAAAAATTAAACAGAAACAAATTGTCTCTGTTAATCAGAGAAACTATAATTCTCTAAAGTGTAAATGGTTGAGAGTCTAAAGTACTTCTGGCAATCATTTAGATGTATTTTCAAGCAGTTTTCTTTGTTACTCTCTTAGTATTTACTTGATAATTGTTGTTCATTGATTTGCTTAAGCAGGCATCAGTAATGTTTCCATTCGTTGGGAATGAAGTCCATTATTTTTACTGCTTTTTGGCATATTGAATACACCACGGGTAGCTTGCCAGGATCTGCTGTAGTATTTACTCCACCCAGCAGACCAGCCCATCAGAGCCTGGATCATTGACACCCACCCTGCAGCAGTTTTTTCCTCAATCCGGCCCAGGTATGCTGGTCCAGAGACTCTCAGACATGGGGCAGAGCTGCTCCTTGCTCTCCCTGTGCCTAGCCATTCATGAGGCACTCGGGAGGCATGGCGGGTTCTAGACCTGGCCCACCACCCCAGCAGAGCCTCACAACAAGCCAGGCGACCCCCCCACTCCACGGGGGTCGCCATTTTCCACATTCGGACGTTCCTCTCATCAGAACTCCACCCAGCAGACCAGCCCATCACAGCCCGGCTCACGCGGCAGCACGGTTCATCAATAAATGCTTTATTTGGAGGTGACTACAAGAGTATGCCTCCCCCACGGCAAGCCTGGCAAGCTTCTCGTGTTGTATTTGATAAGCCAAATACCAGTAACAATTATATTAGGTCATTCCCATGACCTAATGGAATGATTTGAGGCTCTTTATGTTCCTGTAGCAAGCCGATGCCCTTGGCTCTACTGGCATGAAACAGAACATATGGAGATATTACTGGTGCCTGCTCTAGCAAATAGATGATGAATGGGAAGATCGTGATCGTGATCGTGACCTAATAAATAGTAGTCATATAGGTATTAGGTTAGAAAAATTCTTAGTATAATATCACTTGATCAATTGACATCCCGTTATTCATCGATTTGCTCTAGCGGGCACCAGTAACGTTTCCATTAATCCCTATCATGTGCCAGTGTAGCCAGTATAATATAATAACAACAATAATAATATAACATATTACTCAAATATGTTTATTATCTATATATAAAGTTTGACTAATAACTTAAACGGTACATTTTAGGTGAGAAAGATAGCCCTAATATAAGAATAGATGCAAAACTCTCCTCCAGAAAGAAAAAAAAATTACTAAAAAGGCATCATAGATTGAATGTATTGAAAATTTACCTTTGGCTAAATATATTTTGCCTGAAGAAGTAATTATAGGAATGCTTGAAAATACATAGAACCTAAATAATATTTCTTCTATATAAAAGTGAAATTAAGACTTAAAATTTTCATGATAATTTTACGTATCTATCTCACCAGTAATGAGAAAAGCATGAAATTAGACCTGATTTTATTTAGAAGAATTATCATGGAATCTTTGCTTTCACTTCTTTTCCAAGGTTTTCAGATGCAATCTTGCATTTAAAATTCTAACTTAAATTCAATTATTCAAAATTAGATAATAATTTTATAAAATATGAATTACTTTTAGATTTTTAGTTTTCACAGTAGTGAAACTACATTACATTCAGATCAGCTTAACACATATAATTCAAAGCACAAAACAAATATTGCTGAATGAATACAGTATCTAAATCAAATGACCGAATCCTCCCTCTAATATTGTTAATGATAATTTAATCATTAAAACTTGTTATTGAATTATTAGCATGTTAATTCAAAAATAAACCATTGTGTATACAAATTTGTATTTTAGTAAAGTTTCCAGAGCAAACAACTGCAAACAGAAATTGCCCGGCATAGAAAGACATATTCTAAACGAAACTAGTTGTTTTTCTTAAAACACACATTGGCCAGAGTATACTAAAGCGATGGGCACCACCACATAAGTATAAAGAATGACATCTGAAGCCAAAGTCTGATAAAAATTGTTGGGTCTGCCTATATTCTCCCATTGTTATTCAATGACTTTCAATGAACACGCTTTTCATGTCTAAATTTTTCAGTCAACACAAAAGTCTATAATGCAGTAATACTTACAATTTTTGCATTTTCAAATTCAAGTACTCAAGAAATTTAGTATTTTTTAATCATCCAACAGTGATAAAATTATAGAAATCCTTAGTAGAGTTCTTACTTGTTTCAGTTCTTTGACTTGGTCTCGGTATATTGAAGGCTCCTTTTAAGAATGGTGACTGTATATCTTTATTGTTTTTTCATTTTTTAAATATTTTACTGTACCACCATAGATATACAATTACAAATATGTTCATGTTTGGGTTTCAATCATACAGTGTTCCAGCATCCATCCCTCCACCAGTGTCCATTTACCACCATCAATGTTTCCAATTCCCTCCCCTTCCCCCCTTCCGCCGCTATTGCAGGCACTTGACCTTTTTTTCTCTCTCACTCTCTTTCTCTTTCTTCCTCTCTCTCTCCTCTCTCTCTTCCTTCTCTTACATATTTCTATCCATTTGTCCCCGTTCAATGATGTTCTAGGCTGATATTGTCATTTCCAATGATTATTAGAACAATTGTTCCCTTCTCTGTGTTACCTAATCTCTGAACCCTACACACTTGTGGTTTATTCCACCAATTGATAAGACCTCCTGATCCATGTTTTGCCTGCCCTTGGATATTGGTATCATGCTATATATTTAACATAAATGTTGAAATTCAGAAAATACTGTTTAAAAATGAATTTTGCCTCCACAAAATATATTTCAGGGTTAATTACATATTTTTTCTCATAGATCTTGGGAAAGTTGCTGAAACCAAACAAGGAGTTGGAAAAGTTACCGCACCAGGTAAGCAAGTAAACACGTTTTTGAAAAATAAGACAGCAGTTGCAACAGGAATCTGTTTATTACAGAACAGCACCATCTGCTGGTCACTATAGAAAAACCTGCTGTTTCATTAGGACTCAAATTTCAGTTGCATATTAAAAGCTGGAGAAAACATATCAGGAGACACAGGAAGAAGCAAAATATTAGTATTTAAGTTTTAGTCATTAGGTTTAAAAATTAAAATCATTAGGTTTCCAAAAATAAAATAACACTGTGTCAATATATAGATATGAGACAGGCAACCTTAAATAAAGACATTCAAATTTCACACTATTTTCATTTGTATCTCATGTAGTTTGGTTATATTAGAAAATTCCAACAGAATTACTTTATATTAACATCAAAACACCAAATAGAATGTCCCAGATATGATTAGTGAACCATCTGAGCAAATTATTTTCAACACTCACTAGTATTTTAACTCATCAAAGTGTGTTCACCTTTAGAAACGTTTAGAAAAATAGTCATTCTGCAAGTTATTCGGTTTTTGGAAGGTGATTATTTAAAATAATTTTCATATAACACTATTTAACTGCTTTGTGAAATAAATTTTTTGAGAAAGCTAGTCTAAACTCAGTGTGTCCAAATCAACAGAACAAAATATAGTGAGTTATATGATCTTTATTCTCAAACCTTGAGTAACAATAGGAGAAAAACATAAGTAAGAATCAAAACCGAGCTTTTTGGGCCTGAATGACGGGATGATTATGGTTGTCATAACAAGTGCCAGGGGGAGGAATTGAGTTTCAAGAAGAGATGTCATGTCACTGTTACAGGGGTACATAGAACAGATGGAGACTCAACAAGCATTTCTTTGGTTTGGTTTTTATTTTTATACCTTTCATTTTAGGCAAGGTTATTTATAATACTGATAGTGGTAAGGTTTCATGCATAAACCGTTCAGTATCACACCCTTCACCAGACTGTCTCTTTCCCAATGCCAGTGTGTTCCACCCTGCCCTACCTTTGCCCCCACCCACCCCTGCAGTTATAGGCTTCCCACTAAAGAACAGTTCTTAGTTTCTGTTGGCATTGTGTATTTTTTGCTTTCTCACTAGGTTTTATGATATCCAGGTGTGAGGGCATCTTTTTGTGCCTGGCCCTCTCCTGTTAGCTTCACACAGCATGATTTTCACTAGATCCATCAGCATAGCAGCAAATTACCTTATTTCATTTTTTTTCCAACAAATAAGCAGCACTCAATTGTTTGTATATGTACCATAGTTTCTTTATCCAGTCATCGGATCTTGAACACTTGGTTGTGTCTGGACTGGGTTACTGTAAAATGTACTGCAGTGAACACTGGAGTGAGTGCAAACACCTTTGTTTGGACCTGTGGGGTAAGTGCCAAGAGGAGGAATTGCTGGATCATAGGGAAGTTCAATTCTATGACTTTGTTTAGTTTTGGATTTGAATCATCAAGATTGCAACCCGGATCCTCATACCAATGCAAGGATAGTGCTCCAGGGCTGAGCTTTCTCCCCAGGTACAATTTTTTTTCCTGAGGTGCTCAAACTTGTTTCTAAATAGGGTGAGTTAGTAGGCGTTTCCAGCAGCAGGAAATGTAGGCTCCATTTCCTACACATTCATGCTTAAACTAATTGTTTTACTACTTTGCGGTATATACCAGTCTCACTGGTGTAAGTTGGCACCTCATTTTTTCTTTTCATTTGAATTTCTCTGCTGATATGCGGTGCAGAGATTTTTTTTCTTATACCTTTCACCATCTGCATTTTTTCTTTTAAAGTTTATGCTCATTTATTCCTGCTCTTTTTTGATGGGTGTGCTTATTTCATTTTCTCATATTCAAGTAGATAAAAATCTAAGATACATTATAATCTGAATGACAGAATCCAAAGGCAGAGGAAAAATATTGAAAACAGTAAGATCCAATATGAAATTCACATACAACAGAAATCGACTGTAAAAGTTACAGGCTTATCAAAAGGAACTCTAGGGACCAGAAAAGAATTTGTGGATGCAGTTAAAAAAGCTGAATGAAACAAAAACCTCACTGTAAATATCCAGCTAATTTGTTACTCATATTTAAAGGAATGATACAAATTTTCGTGGACAAGCAACAGTTTCGAACTTCAGAGCCTTAAAACTAGCTTTGCAAGAATCATTAAAGGTGCTTCAGTAAAAAAAAATACAAACCTTCTAATCAAACATAGCTTTTTACAAAATTATGGAAATGAATTCCTTCATCTCAGTAATATCACTCAATGTTGATGGCCTGAACTCAGCAATCAAGAAAGAGATGTAAAATGGCAGAAATCTTAAATTGAGAAAACTGCATCCTGCATTTTGCTACCTACAAGAGATATGCCTAAACAGTAAGGATAAACACAGACTCCAAGTTAGAGATAAGAAATAATCTTCTAGTCAAATAATTTCTTTTAAAAGACTTGGATGTGAGGTCAGGCACAAGACCAGACTGTTCCCTCTCACCGCTACTATCCAATATAATATTGGAAGTCATTGCCATAGTCTTCAGCCAAGAATAAGACGTTAAGAACACCCAGATTGGATAAGAAGTCAAATGCTTGCTACTTGCAGATGGTATGATACTATAGCTAGATAATTGGAAAGACTCTACATAAAAAGATGTCCAGAAACAAGAACATAATAGAGTGGCAGATACAAAACCAATGTGCACAATGCATGGCTTTTTCATGTGCAAATAGTGAAGTAGTATAGAGAAAAATAAGAGACACAATCCCATGCACAACTATGCCTCAGAAAATCAAGTATGTAGTAATCAGCTAACAAAAAAGTGAAATATATAGACAAAGGGCACAATAAAACACTAATAAAGGAAATAAAAGAGGGCACAAGAAAGTAGAAAACCAATTCTTCATATATTTGAAAAAATAATGCCATAATTTTCCCTCTGTGGCTTGTAAGACAAGCATCAGAATTTTCTTTTATCATATATATATATTTTATAAATATGTATAAAATGTCTAATATTAGTTATTGTAGTCTTATCAGAATATAGAAATAAAGAGCCTAGTAATTAAGAATCTGAATTATTTTGTAATTCAGGAACAGCTGTATAATCTTGTTAATACATTAGCTAGCCAAGCTGAACTAAATACAGGGTCAAAGTTTTTAAAACCTTTCAGGAAGAGCTGAACACGGAAATTCTGTTTTTCATTAAACCTTAGTCATGGATCAGTTGGGTGGATCACAAGACATCTCAATTGGTAATGAAGTCATCTGCTTCAATGATATCAGAGCAAGAAAAAAAATCCACTCTTAATTACATTGAAATAGGTCAAACCCTTTCATTTAGCTGTTTGTTTGCCCTTAATACCTTAAAGTTGAAGGATAAATAGAAGAATGAAGAGGAGAATGTATTTGTACATACCCACACACCTGTTCTTGAACATGAAATCTCAAATCATTAGTTCTCCTGAGATAATTCTATAAATTTTTGGAGAATTTTAAGTTGCAAAGTTTGACTTTGCAAATTTGAAAAAAGGCATTTTTCCAAATGTGTTCACATTATCAGCCTTTCTGGTTTAAAGTTCTCTTCAGTAGCATGTTTGCTATTAATGTGATGAAATCTGAGTGTTGGGATCACTCTTTGGTCAGAGTCCCTCTTAATACCCAAAGACTGGTCATAACAATTTTGAACTTGAGACTTTTTCTTGATTTGTTTTGCCTTTCTTTCTTTTCTCCCCTCCATTTTTGTTTTTGATCAGACTCAGTATTCACCCATACAAGACATTCTTTCACTGAGCCACATCCCAAACTCTATTCAGTTTTCTTTAAAGAATTCTCCAGCCTCACACTATGAGTTAATTTCCTAGCATTAGGCCATGTCTTTAATAGTGAAAATATTGGAAACAATTAAATTAGGAGAGGAAAAAACCCAATTTTTTTTGGATACCAAAGAGATATTACATGGCTAAAGCACACGCAGCAGACTCTAGTTTTATTCCTTATGTGCCATGATTCCCGAGCATCATAAAGCCTAGCCATGGAGATCCCGAATTTCTACAGGGTGACCCACATAGCACCTAACACTATGTGGTAGGGCTTGAAGAACATTGCATTCTTACACTCAACTCTAGGCCTATTGATATGCCAAGAAAGGGTTCCTGGTCCTCCTGACCACTGGTTAGGAAGCTGAACTTCACCAAATTAAAAAAAAAAATAACCTCCTTTGTAATAACCAAATGAACAAAATGACAAAAATACCAAGAAGACAAACAACCAGATGGACAAAACATACCAATAGGATAAACAATCAAAAGGGAAAAATAGTGAATTTTATATTGAAATGCAGAGAAGTTGGTGATTTTGAAAGTGGCGAAGCTTCTTAAAGGTAATAAGAAGATAATAAATAAATAAATAAATAATAAATACTTAAATAATAAATAAATACTTAATAATAAATAATAAATAAATACTTATTTTTCATGAACTGAAAGTAAATAATTCTATTGAGTTAAATATGTAAGATTTTCTGAAATATACCTCATAACTTTGAAATTTCTAAGAAAATCTCCATATTCTTTAATAATTTTAGTTACTGCCTTTATTATCATTATAATTAAAATTTTTTATTGTCATATAGATATATTCAATATATTTTAGATATTACTTAAAACCCCATTAAAAAGAAACCAGTGTATGAAAGCAGAGCCAATTAATTTGTATATTTTTTATTATTAGAGAGGATATGGGGGGGAAATGGGTGCTCATACACTGTTGGAATGTTAACTTATTAGACCCTTTTGAAAAAATACAGACACACAAATATTAAGAATTAATTTCTCTGAGTCAATAATTTAACATCCGGGTATTGAACCCATGAGCTGCAAAACTCTACTCAATAAGAGATATTTGCACTCATGTTCATTTTGACGCTATTCATAATAGCCAAAAACTGGAAACAGCACAAGTATCCAAGAATATATGATTAAACAAAGAAATTAGGAGATATAAATGCAATGGAATACTACTCAACTATAAGGAAAAAATGAAATTATTCAGTGAGCTGCTATGAAGATGTATCTGGACTGCACCACACAGAGTGAAGTGAGTCAGAAGGAGAAGGAGAGAAAGAGACTGATCTATATTGCTTGAGGGCTATAAGGAAACATAAGGAAATAACAAATGACCAAGAGCAACAGAAAACTCTCCTACAGAACTGAATCACGATGCTGGTGGAAGACGATGGGGTGGAGCGTTGGGTCCGGAGCTAAGTAGGCTAACTAGGAAAACTATGGTAGAGGGTGCATTGTTGAAATATATGTGCATGAAACATTAAATTATACCATTAACAATATTGTAAACTGCAATGCCTAATGCTTTGGCTAGTAGTATCTAAATGCATATTCATTTGAATTCTTATCTATTTAAATCTCAAATGTTTTTTCTCTTTTCTATACTTTTATGTCTTAGATAAAACATTTACAAGTGATATTACATGTTGTTCTCCAGAGATGTCCTTGAATTAGTAAATTTAGTTCATAGGTAACTTGAAAATTTATGAATGCATTAATCATTACCATTTTTAGAGCAGTTTTCTGAGACATATTTTTTTTGGCTTTTTGGGTCACACCCAGGGATGTTCAGGCATCACTCCTGGCTCTACACTCAGGACTTACTCCTGGCAGTGCTTGCGGGACCATACGGGATGCTGGGAATCAAACCTGGGTTGGCTCAGCGCAAGGCAAATGCCCTCCTTGCTGGACTAGCACTCTAGCTCCATAATTAATATTTTAACACTATCTTCTTCCCTTTATTTCAACAGCATCTAAAAAAGATGAGAAGAAGGAAGGTATGTTTTATTGAAAATTATACTATGCATCATATATCAACATTTTTCATATTAATTGTTGGGTTTTAATTGCAATCTTGAAAATATTCCATTCATATTTATTGCATTACACAGATGAGGTACATTTATGAGAAAATGTACCTCATCTCACATAATAGTGAGAAGAAAGGCTTTCTTTTCTCAAGATATAAGGGATATACTAGATATCTCTAAACTCATTATTTTTATCAAAAATTTTTGAAAAGTATACAAAAATACAGGTTTCATGCTCCTATATTACTTCTAATATCTCTGATACCTAGAAGTAATTGATGTTGCTTTGTTCTACTAAACTCAAATAGTCCATTCCCTATGTGACACATTTCTTTGTCAGGATATCCTGATATGAAGTAAAATACTCCTAGTAATCAAATTGAAATTGCAGTAGGTGGAATTAAACAAGCAAGGAAGATTTTACTCGAGTCTATTTCAATAGAGATCAAATTTGTTGGAAAAGAAAAAAAAAATGAACACAATCCTATTCAGACAAAAATGCCTGAAATATTTTACAATCTGAGAGGAAAAATGAAAAATATTAGTAGATGTTGACAGTATTCTCGTAACGCAGACGGGCAGTTGTGGGATAGTCATTGAGATAAGGTTGTCAGTGTTTGCCCATTGTTGCTACTTGAAGTTAGGTAAACGGACACAGTCCCTGGACACTACAGACATTGTTTTATCATATCATTACAGTTCAAAAGCAAGTCCACAAATCTTCAAGATATTTATATGCATATAAAAATCATTTTAGAGGGATGAAGAAATAATTTACAATTGGAAATCTCTAAAGCAAGTGTTTGAGTTATTTTAGAAATAGGAAATTCAGAGCCCTATTATAGTCAAAAAGTATCCTGCCTATACCAGAGGCAGTTGATGCTATCACACTTTCTTAGGGCTAAGTACAAATGTAAGCATTTGACTTAGGAAAATTATTACGCCAGCAGTTATTTTCCACTATCTGGCTTTAAAAACAAAAGAGAAATTTGGCTATGTGAAACCCAAATTAAAATTGCACAGCTTCAAAGTTTCATATTAGTTTTCCTCATATTTCTACAGTTCTAGGGATTTTTTACAGGACATTTCATCCCCAAAAAAGCTGAATACACTTTCTTCTCCAGTGCACATGGAACATACTCAAAAATAGATCACATGCTGAGCCATAAATCATACCTCCATAAAATCAAGAAGATAGAAATTGTGCCAACTATTTTTTCAGACCATGATGCACTGAAAATAGAAGTAAATTGTACACAAAAACGGAGACCAATACCAAGTACCTGGAAACTAAACAGCTCACTGCTGAACAACCAGCAAGTCATAAAAAGAAATCAAAGAGGAAATCCAAAGATTCCTGGAAACAAATGAGACTGAAGACACGAATTACCAGAACTTGTGGGATACAGCAAAAGCAGTGTTAAGAGGCAAGTTCATAGCTCTTCAGGCATTCATCAGAAAAGAAGAAAAGGCCATCATAAACAGTCTGACTTCACAACTTAAGATCTTAGAGAGTGATCACCAAAAGGAGCCCAACCCAAGCAGAAAGAAAGAAATAATAAAACTTAGAGCAGAAATCAATGAGATGGAATGTCAAAAAACAATCCAGAAGATCAACGAAACCAAAAGCTGGTTCTTTGAAAAAATAAACAAGATTGACAAACCACTTGCAAGACTTGTAAGAAAAGGAAAAGAGAGAACCCAAATAAATAGAATCAGAAATGAAAACGAGGACATCACAACTGAAAACACAGAAATTCAAAAGATCATCAGAGATTACTATGAGAGCCTGTACGCCACGAAACAAGAGAACCTAGAAGAAATGGACAAATTCCTGAATTCCTATAGCTTCCCAAGTCTGCAACAAGAAGATTTGGAATACCTCAACAAACCTATCTCCATCGAGGAAATAGAATCGGTAATCAAAAGTCTCCCCAAACACAAAAGCCCAGGCCCAGATGGATTCACCAGTGAATTCTACAAAACCTTTAAAGAGGACCTACTCTCAATTCTTTTTTAAGCTCTTCCGGCAAATTGAAGAAACAGAAATACTCCCAAATAGCTTTTACGAGGCACATATCACCCTGATACCCAAAGCAGACAAAGATGTCACAAAAAAGGAAAACTACAGACCAATCTCCCTGATGAATACAGATGCTAAGATCTTCAAAAAAATACTAGCAAATAGAATCCAAAGAGTCATCAAAAAGATTGTACACCATGACAAAGTGGGATTCATCCCGGAAATGCAAGGATGGTTCAACATCCGCAAATCAATCAACATAATACATCATATCAACAAAAAGAAAAATAAAAACCATATGATCATATCAATAGATGCAGAGAAGGCATTTGACAAGATTCAACACCCGTTCATGATGAAAGCTCTCCGTAAAATGGGGATTGAAGGAACCTTCCTCAAGATAATCCAGGCCATCTACTACAAGCCCACAGCGAGCATCATTCTCAATGGGGAAAAACTGAAAGCCTTCCCCTTAAGATCAGGGACAAGACAAGGCTGCCCACTCTCACCACTTCTATTCAATATAGTACTGGAAGTACTTGCCATAGCAATCAGGGAAGAAAAAAGACATTAAGGGCATCCAGATAGGAAGGGAAGAAGCCAAGTTATCACTATTTGCAGATGACATGATATTATACCTGGAAAACCCAAAACTCTCTACCAAGAGGCTCCTAGAAATAATACATTCTTATAGTAGAGTAGCAGGGTACAAAATCAATACCCAAAAGTCAATGGCCTTCCTATATGCAAACAGCGAAAGAGAAGAAAGGGACATTAAAGAAACCATCCCATTCACAATTGCACCACAGAAAATCAAATACCTAGGAATCAGTTTGACAAAGAATGTAAAGGATCTCTACAAAGAAAACTACAAAACATTACTTCAGGAAATAAAAGAAGACCTGAGGAAATGGAGACACATTCCCTGCTCATGGATTGGAAGGATTAACATTATCAAAATGGTAATACTCCCTAGAGCTTTATACAGATTCAATGCGGTCCCTATAAAGATACCCATGATGTTCTTCAAAGAAATTGAACAAACACTCCTGAAATTTGTATGGAATAATAAAACCCCACGAACAGCTAAAGCAATCCTTGGGAAAAAGAAGATGGGAGGTATCACTTTCCCCAACCTCAAGCTCTACTACAGAGCAGTTGTAATTAAGACAGTGTGGTATTGGTATAGAGACAGACCCGTAGACCTATGGAATAGAACTGAGTATCCTGAAACGCACTCACAAATATACAACCATTTAATCTTCGATAAACGAGCAAAAAATATTAAGTGGAGCAAAGGGAAGCCTCTTCAACAAATGGTGCTGGGAAAACTGGGCAGCTACGTGTAAAAAAAATGAACTTAGACCTCCTTCTAACGCCATGCACAAAAGTCAGATCAAAATGGATTCTAGATCTCGATATCAGACATGAATCTATAAGGTACATCGAAGAAAACATAGGAGAAAGCGCTCTACGACATCGAAACGAAAAGTATCTTTAAAGACGACACACCACTGACCAAGCAAATTCAAGCAATGATAAACAAATGGGATTATATAAAATTGAAAAGCTTCTGCACCTCAAAAGAAAGCGGTGACCAAGATACAAAGACAATCCACAGAGTGGGAAAAGATATTCACCCAATACCCATCTGACAAGGGGTTAATATCCAGGATATATCAGGCACTGGTAGCACTCCACAAGAAGAAAACAGCCAATCCCATCAAAAAATGGGGGAGAAGAAATGAACAGAAGCTTCCAAAAAGAAGAAATTCGAATGGCCAAAAGGCATATGAAAAGTGCTCTTCATCTTTAATCCTCAGGGAGATGCAAATCAAAACAACAATGAGGTACCATCTCACCCCACAGAGACTGGCACACATCCAAAACAGCAAGAACAACCGGTGCTGGCGTGGATGTGGGGAAAAAAGGGACTCTCATCCACTGCTGGTGGGAGTGCCGACTGGTCCAGCCCTTTTGGAAAACAATATGGGCATTCCTCCGAAAACTAGATATTGAGCTCCCATTTGATCCAGCAATAGCACTCCTGGGAATATACCCTAGAGACCAAAAACACATAGCAGAAACACTATCTGTACTTCTTTATTCATCTCTGCGCTATTCACTATAGCTAGAATCTGGAAACAACCTAAATGCCCGAGAACAGAGGACTGGCTAAAGAAACTGTGGTTCATCTACACTATGGAATACTATGCGGCTGTCAGAAAGGATGAAATTATGAAATTTACCTGCAAATGGATGGACATGGAGTCTATCATGCTGAGTGAAATTAGTCAGAATGAAAAGGACAGATATAGAATGACTACATTCATTAATAGGATATAAATAGATACCAGTGTTTTAATAAATATGGGAAATGGTAATGGCAAATTAAAACTCACCACTGAATATACACAAAGAGACTTAAGTGATAAACTCTAAATATCTGCAGGGCTAGCCACAATGTGTAAAATAAGAGGGAGAGAGATGCAGAGACAGAGAGAGAGAGAGAGAGAGAAAGAGAGGAAACTGGGGTACCTGCTATTAAGGCGGCCTGGGGGGATGGGAGGGGGAGGGGTACATTGGTGGTGGAAATGGGGCACTAGTGGGGGGATGGGTGCTGGAATACTGTATTACCAAGAACCAATTATGAACACCTTTGTAATTGTATGTTTCACGGTGGTATAATAAAAAAATTTAAAAAAAAAGAAAAAAAAAAGAAAAAAAATTTTTCTGGATAATATGCATCATTTATTTTGAGAAATTATATAATCAATATGAATATTTGGAAGAAGTTATGAGGTTTTTTACATAACTAATCCCTGTAGATTATAGTGTTGTTTGCCCACTGCCAGGAATAAAAATATAAATCTTATACCAATTTATAATTTTTATAAGCTTATAAATCTTTGACCAATTTAAATAATGTATTATTTATTCTTTATTTCCAAATAATTCATAAATTATTTCTACCTTATTCTCAAAGATGTGAATCTTCTGAACTAGAGTATTTAAAAGAAAACATCACTGTATCACTGTCTTCCCATTGTTCATCGATTTGCTCAAGCGGGCACCAGTAACATCTCCATATGTCCTGCCCCAAGGAAGTGTAAAAAAAAACATAAAAAATTAAAATAATTGTATTGTTCAAATTTAGAAGAAGACTTACTACCTGTTTTAGACACTGTTTTAGATTTTCTTCTATGAATTCCTAGTTTTCCTTCTGTTACTCATAAACAAAACAAATAGGTATAGAGATATATTTAATAGATATTATTTGCAGTGAAAGATTAAAGATTATAAAAGATGTTTTCTATAGGGACAGAAATGCATTTCTTCAAATAAACAAATTTAATACAAGTTGCAATGTGGCATACAGTTTTCATTGAATTTTTTTCCCAAAGTTTATTTCTCTTCATAATTATATGTGGGCATCTATGTGTATTTATATGCAACTCAATGATACTACTGATTGAAGTAGTGTAAAAAGTGAATTTAGAAGTTTTATGGGATTAAATTATATCTTGAGAAATTCTTTTTGTTTGCAAATTTTGTATTTCTCCATTTTTATAGGAATTTTAATTTACAATAGTTAATGATAGTTTCATGTACATATTTTTTCAATGACATATTCAGCACCAGAGTGCCTCTATAGACATCCCTTAATCCATCCCTTTATCCTTCTTCCTTCAGCTAGTCAACTCAGTTCTGTGGACTACTCTGGTTCTGTTAACTTTGAGCCTTTCTATCCCACGATTTGTATGATCTTCATCTTTAGTTTGGCTCGTTTACACTTTAGTTCCATCAACTTTGCAGGAAATTGCAAAATTTCATCTTTTATAAATGCATAGTTTTACATTATGTCTGCATACAACAATTCTTTTTTTGTTGAATTATCATAAGATGATTGATTTTTCAAAGTGGTTTAGGACCATATGCAAGACATATACCTTAAACTTGTACTATATCTCTAGCCTTTATGTATCCTGTGATTTTTGTTTTTACATGGTTTCTTTTTTTTCATTGTCTTATAATTTCCCTTGGAAATAATTATTCAGTCATAGTTTAAAAATTATTTCCAAGGATTCTTTTGCATCCCTAAGATTATTTCAGGGTTTGTGAAAAGTCAAACTAGCTTTGTAAAAATAGGAAGCCATTGTTTTACCATACTTATTCTGTTATTAGTCTGTGGTGACATTTTTAAGACTATATAGTGTATATTGTAATATATTGACTACTATACCAGATAAATGTACCTAACAAACATTTCGTTAGTTCAGACAGTAATGACATTCAGAAAAGTTTTTCATATAATTTTTGTATTAAAAATGTTTATACATTTATTTTTATATAATATATTTTATACAATTTATGTACAATATATGTAATATATTGTATATACAATTTCACTGTATCACTGTATCACTGTCTTCCTGTTCATCATCGATTTACTCGAGCAGGCCCCAGTAACATTTCCATATGTCCTGTCTCATGCTAGTAGAGCCCAAGGGCATCTGATTGCTCCAGGAACATAAAGAGCCTCAATCCATTCTGGAATGAGTTCTATAATTGTTACTGGTATTTGGCATATCAAATACAACACGGGTAGCTTGCCAGGCTCTGCCGTGAGGGTAGCATACTCTTGTAGTCATCTCTAAGTCCAGCATTTATTGATGAACCGCTTGCTGTCGCGGGCCGGGCTGTGATAGGCTGGTCTGCTGGGTGGAGTTCTGACGAGAGAGAAGTCCGGATGTGGAAAATGGAGGCCCTCATGGAGTGTGGGGTCGTCTGGCTTGTTGCAAGGCTCTCCTGGGGTGGCGGGCCAGGACTAGAACCCACCATCCCTCCTGGGCACCTCGTGAGCAGCTGGGCACAGGGGGAGCAAGTAGCAACTCTGCCCCTGTGAGTCTCTGGACTAGCATACCTGAGCCGGGTTTAAAAAGGACTGCTGCAGGGGTGGAACTCGATGAACTGGGCTGTGATAGGCTGGTCTGCTGGGTGGAGTTCTGACGAGACAGAAGTCTGGATGTGGAAAATGGAGGCCCTCATGGAGTGGGGGGATCGTCTGCCTTGTTGCAAGGTTCTGCTGGGGTGGCGGACCAGGGTAGAACCTGCAATCCCTCCCTGGGTACCTCGTGAGCAGCTGGGCACAGGGAGAGCAAGTAGCAGCTCTGCCTCATGTCTGTGAGGCACACAAAAGTATAAAGCTACTTTTTTATAAATATACAATAAATATAAATTTAATAAAAAAATTAAAAAATATACAATTACAAATATACAATTTATATACATATAAATATACAATTTATATACAACATATTGTATATAAATATATACAATTTATTTTATCCAATTTATTTATTCTTCATAAAATAAATTTTATTCAATATATAAATTTAATTGTTTTTAATCAATGAAAAAATAACACGTATAAATTATTTTAACTTTAAGTTTTCAAATTGTGAACACTGTCTTACATCTACAAAAAGTAAGTACAAGTAATTTGAGGTAGTTTAAAATTTTAGGAACTTAAATAAAAATAGAAGAATTTTTAGGATTCCTGAGATGTCAGGGTTTGATAATTTTCCATGTAAATGCTGCCTATAATATGTCAAAATATTTCTCCGTGGAAAATGTCACATTACCTATTTTTCATATTTAGTGATTTCTGATATACCATAGGATACCAACTAAAGCCTGTAATTTAAGTTTATGCAGTCTGTTTCCTTATTTTCTGTCAAGTATATATCAGGCAAAGTCAAAATAAAAGCCTCTGCATTTCCTCCAATAATAATACAATGAACTCTTTGATATTGAGAATTTTTATCACTTTGATCCTCAGCAAAAATAAGCAAAGATAAGAGTACCTATAGCTGCATTCCACAGACTGAAAATGCTGATAACCGAAGACAGGAGGGAAGATAAGTGTGCTGCAAGCTAGAAGTCTTCATTGCTGAAATCAATTATAGAGTATAGCCTATTAACTTTATGATGCATAGCTATATTCCAAGCGTCTCAGAAGAACCCAGGGTGATGAGAAACTGTATAATAGAAGTTAAGAAGGCATGTGGAAGATGCTTCATGGCAGTGCATTACTGATTTTCCATCCTTTTATTTTCTGGAAAGATAACTGTATATGGCCTTCTCTAATTAGCTTTGGTTCACCTATTGCATGGCTGACAGTTATAAATAAAGTCTATACTTTTATTTGAGTAACTTAAGATATGATTATGTAGGATATAATCCTACAACCTGTGGTTGAAAACCTTTGAATTAAATTATGTCATTACAATTTACTTTTGTGCTTAATGAAATACTGTCTCAGTAAGTTCTCACTTTATCTGATACTTGAACTTTACATTATTTTTTCCAAGTGATGTCTAATATATTCCTTTATCAATTACTATTTGAAGATAGAAGAAGGCAAAAAAAGGTATTTTAGAAAAGAAGGCTACTATTTTAATAATTACTATCACTGATTATAATTTTAGTATAATTAGCACACAATTAGATATATTACATAATTAGATGTCATGCATATAAAGGTTTTTCCTATTCTTTTATAAGACATTTTAGATTTATTAAAGTTATTATGGAAGTTAAGCATGCAAAACTACTCTGTAAATAATTAATGGACTGTTTGGTTTTAATCAATAAATTTATTAGTTAGAAAACAGGATAGCTACTTTATAAAAGTATCAATAGTTTATATAATTCAATTGGATTGATTTTAAGAAATTTTAAATTATAACAAAAGTACTATAAATAACATAAAATAAAATAATTATACTACAATGAACAAAAAATGAACTTAAAGCTTATATAGTGAAATAAGTAAGGTCAAATACCCTTATTTCTATGTCTACATGATATAAATGGTCAGTTTTATGTATCACTTCACTTGTATCACTTGTCTTCCCGTTCATCACCGATTTGCTGGAGTGGACACCAATAACATCTCCATATGACCTGTCACATGCTAATAGAGCATCTGCTCACTCCAGGACATAAAGAACCTCAAATCATTCCATGAGGTCTTGGGAATGAGGTCTATAATTGTTACTGGTATTTGGCATATCAAATACGACATGGGTAGCTTGCCAGGCTCTGCTGTGTGGGTGGGATACTCTTGTAGTCACCTCTGATCTTCAGCAATTTTTGATGAATTGAGAGGCCGAGCAAGCCGGGCTGTGATCAGCTCTTCTGCTGGGTGGAGTTCTGACGAGAGAGGAGTCCAGATGTGGAAAATGGCGGCCCTCATGGTGTGGGGGGTCCTCTGGCTTATTTCGAGGCTCTGCTGGGGTGGCAGGCCTGGATTAGAACCCGCCATCCCTCCTAGTGCCTCCTGATCAGCTGGGCACAGGGAAAGTCGGTAGCAGCTCTGCTCCATGTATGTGAGTCTCTGATCAGCATACCTGGGCTGGGATTTAAAAATACTGCTGCAGGGTGGGTCTCAATGACCCAGCAGAGCCTCGCAAGAAGCCCAAGGACCTCCGACACCATGAGGGCTGCCAATTTCCACACCTGGACTCCCCTCTCGTCTGAACTCCACCCAGCAGAAGAGTTTTAAGTATAGCTAGTGTAAAAAAAAAAGTTCTCAGATTTAGGCTGAATAGCCTCTGAACTGAAATAAAAGTATCTGTTGATCAGTGAATACAAATACAGAATGGCTACTAAATATTTGTTACCCTTCTTTCAACATCAACACATCTATTTCCATTGCAATAATAATTATGAACAATCTGTGTTGGGGCTGTGTTGTTTATCTAAGAGAGTGCAATACAGTTTAGCAGCAGTCCTTCATATTTACCTGGCAAAGCAGAAACCAGCTTTCCCGTTGAACCCCCTGCATTCCATGGACCGTGAGAGCAACTTCCGACCGAGTCCACCATAGTCACAATTGAAAACACTAAAACTAAATCCACAGATGTCAACAAATATTTACAGAAACTGTTTTTATGTACTCAGATTACCTTTCTAGGCAGAACGAAATCTAAGCAAACATCTGGACTGTGGCTATATTTTAAATAATTTTCTATATTTTATACTTCATTTGATCACTTGACATCCCATTATTTGTCGATTTGCTGGAGCAGGTGCCAGTAAAGTTTCCATTTGACCCTATCACGTGCCAGATTTTATACTTAAGAAATTTTAATTTTCTGTCTTTCTTGAATAATCACTCAAAAACCTTATAATGTGATTAAACCCCATAGTCTATGAGTTAGCATGAAATGCATATTTGGTTGCAGCTTACTTCAGAGTGTGAGCATCTTTTGTTGTGAGATGTTAGATGTTTATTAATCATGTCTAATTACCAAATTTTATTGATAATTTCAGATTTAAAGAAAACAAAAACACCCTCAGAAGGTAC
Organism: Cryptotis parvus; assembly: GCA_021461705.1. Lineage (NCBI taxonomy): Eukaryota > Metazoa > Chordata > Mammalia > Eulipotyphla > Soricidae > Cryptotis > Cryptotis parvus. Next base: position 404,277 of record JAJIBD010000388.1, read on the forward strand.
TGTGAATACATCCTTTGTTTTATTTCATTGTTGATGAGAACAAAAAATATTGATTTGAGTTAATAGGGTCAATAGTATAACAATATTGTTAATATATATCATTTACTTGGTAATGCTAACCAAATTGCTCATTCTGATAGTAATATGAGAAATAAAATAAATACAAATGTTCTACCTGTTTACCTTTTTAATAAGTATTTATTCAAAAATAATTTGAACAATGTCCTGTGACAAGATTTAAATTTACTATACATAAAAGTTCAATTAATCTTAACATCCAACATCAGTGAGGAACTGAATCATTCGTATAAATTTGAATAGAATAACTAATCATTTGGGAAATGTGTTTATTCCTGACTCATCTGCATGTGTTCACATATATTCATGAATGCCGAAATATCAATAATTAAAAATTATTGAACAATATAAAATTAGATTTATTTATTTTTAACTACCATTTTTGTTAAATTATGAAATACCTATTATAACTGGCAATGCTTTACACAGCTTTTCACTTCAAAACTTCCAAGATCAGAGAATATGTGTGTGGGTAGAAAAATCATGTTTAATTATAGCGTTGAGAGTAGTGAATTTTATCTCTAAAGATTTGAAAAACAATCTTTTTCTGTTTATAATTCTTTTAACAGAACAACCCAAGGGAAAAAGTAAGGCAATGCATGCAGATTATGTTTGTGTATATTTTTCTTTTCCCTTTAACTGGCTTGTTGATGCATCTTTGCTTAAAATTTTGAGTTTCTCTTTTTCTACATTTTGTGTATGTGAACTCTATTTGTTGCTTTTTTATGAGAATCAAAGGATATATAATCTAGAGTTGGAAGGTGATAGAATATACTTCAAAGAGTGCCATCAATCTTAATACCTTTTCAAATTCATGCAATCATCTACTAATATCATTCAAAGCCTTGTGACCAAAAATGCAATTGCATTTCATTAATCAAAACTGTCTTATGCTAGTATAAACATAGTCCCTATAATCTTGTTATTTCTGAATCCTTAGTGAATCTGAATGGGAGTTATTTTTCACGCTAGTTTTACAACAGTTCTATTTTCTTCTTGTAATGCATAAATATCTTGACATTATGTCCATTTGATAGATGACATTTTCCCATAATTTTATTTTCCTCCTATATGTGCTACAAGCTAATTGGCACAAGGTAGGAATATTGTGGAAATTATTATTTTATATGTTTTATGTAGTATTGGTTGATGCTTGACTCAAAACAATACTTTATGGCAAACAAAGCATTTAAACTTGGTACTTGGAGTCTATGTTTTGCACAAATGTCTGCCCTTTTTGAAGAACATAGGTTCTATTGAAAATACAAAGATAGGGGCCGGAGCGATAGCCCAGCGGGTAGGGCGCCTGCCTTGCCTTGGCCGGCTTATGCCGGCCGGGTTCGATCCCGGCATCCCATATGGTCCCCGAGCACCGCCAGGAGTAATTCCTGAGCGCAGAGCCAGGAGTAACCCCTGAGCATCGCCGGGTGTGACCACAAAAAAAAAAAAAAAAAAAAAAAACAAAGATAAAAATCCAACTCCCCCTTGATTAGCCATAAATAATAACTGTATTTCTAGAAATACTAAACTTTTAAAGATCCCGTTTCTTAAGGCTTATAAATAAAAGAAGAGGAGGGGGGATGTGGCCCCCCTCAGATGTTGCCAAGGCCCCAGACTCAAGGGACCCCCTGAGAACTCTCTGGCCCTAACAATACTTGCGGGCTAGGGATAACCCTGGAAGCATATGCAGGGGCCTCACTGGGGCCCGAAGTACTTACAATCTGTTAGGGCCTCCGGCCGTGTCCGGGGCCCATGACGATTCCCCTGACCCAACAATGGAAGAAAGAATAAGGCTAGAGCTCCTGAAGTTTAATTTTAATACGTTTGTGTTGCCTGTTACTTTTTGCTTCACCTCGCTGCTGCTCCCTGCAGGAATCTTTCTCCAGAGACCCCTGGCTGGCTTAGGGCATGCTGCTCTCCGAGGGGCATCTGTGCAGGCTCCTTTCTTCAGGGCTTCTCTCTCCTGAAGGTATTTGTTCAGGGCATCACCCTTCAGGTCCTCTCCCAGGATCTCTTTTTTTCAGGACCTCTTTTCTTTGGTCCTTTCTGTTCAGGGCTTTTCCCCTCAGGACCTATTTTTGTTGTTTTTCTATTTATCTAAGTCCCAAACTCTATTTCTGTTTCACTGTTTTGGCCTATTGCCTCTGTTTCTCTGTGTCCCTTATTATTTTTTTTGTTTCTCTGCTATTTGGTCTTGCTGCCCTCTTGCCCTGTAGCCCTGTAGCCTTAGTGCTAGGCCTGGGCCCAGGCACCAGGCCTTGTAGCTCTGCTGCTGGCCCTGGAATCTAGGCACCAGGAGCAGCTTCTCTTCTCTGGTGCTGGCTATGCATCATCCCATGCACCAGGGGCCACTGCTCTCTCGATCAGGAAGCCCCCCAGATGCTCTCCTGAGGCCCCTATTTATAGTCTCTGGCCAGGTTCAGAACCCTGGCCTCAACTGTCTAAAGTTTCCCAATTGTAGGGTACTGGCTCTTTAAGAGGCAATTTCCAGCACCATATATATGAAAATATAGAACAATTAGTATATACATGTACATTTTGGTTTTGAAAAATTTTGGAACATTTTTATCATAATAATGATCTAAAATGGCCCATGGAGAAAATGCTCAAATTATACTAAACTCAGGTGGATAAAAATCAGTCTAAAGAGCAATGCATGAACTTTCAATTTCAGGATATTGTGTTTGCCCTGCTGCTGATGAACACTGGTAATGGAAAAGTAAAATCACCCTAGAAACCATTGTACTTTCAGAAAAATAGAGACAGTTGGAAAATTTGAAAAAAAAAAATTAAATTGCTTCTATGTATAGAGAATTTTAAATTTCTCACTTTATTTTATCTATAATATGATTTAAAAATGATTGAAGCTCTGCTCCATGGCTACCTTTGTACTACTTAAATGTTTAGTAAATGTAATTGCTCAAGCATTAATATGTGCATGAACTGATTCCCTAAACCCGCAAGGCTGTGAATTGCGACATATGAAGGACAGAGTGAAGAAAACTTTTCTAACACTTTTTTTTTCCCAAAAAAACACACCTGCTTTAGCTTTTTATCTCATCATGCTTTCATTATTGGTTTAGTAGTTTTTTTTTTATTTGGATGACTTCCTTGGGTTTATTTAGTTAATTTTAGATTGTTTTATTCATCCATTGTATTTATTTTCTGAATGCTTATGTTATGGCTACTGTAGCTACCACAATTTTTTTTTCTTCAGTTTCAAAATAAAACACACTAGGGATTTTAGAGCAACATGTACATTGTACCATTCTCACACATTTTTAAAAACTTTATCTGATTAACAATTCTTCACAATAAAGTTTTAAAAATTTAAAGTATCAGTAATAGCTGTGCTCTGGCAATTCCTGTAGCATTATATGACAAAATACATTTATTAATGTTAAATAAATAATGCAATAAAATTACACCATATAATTTATATGACAGTCTTTATTCACAGACATGATTTTCTACTCATATATTGACTTTTCAATTATTGGAAAGACAGCATTTAACTTTGAAACCTGGCATATATCTGGTGCTCAATTTTGACACATATCAAAAATTATTTCCATTATGCCCATATACTCTTGACAAATCTCTTAAATATGTTGAAACCAGTATTTTATTTCAGCAATGAATAAAACTGTTAGGGTCCTCGCCTCTCACAGAGTCCGGATACTGACTGGCCAGGGCCACTCCCCTTAGGAGAATGACCCAGAGTAAATTATTCTTCCACTGGTTAGGACCATAAACAGCAAACCTTACATCTTTTGCTGACTGCCTATTTCCTCCGTTCCAATGAGAACTTTAAATTGATTGGCTACCTCTGTCAGGGAAGCCGCCAGGGTCCCCCAACAGTGCCGGGAAGCGAGTTCCCTTCTACCTCCGAAGCCAGCGGGGAATGGTTGAAGACTTAGGAATCTGATACAGTTTTAAAAGGCTTTACTTATCAGAGGTTCAGGCATACAAATCAACAATAGGAAAAACCCGGTGCTTAGGAAGCAGGCTGGTTTTATACCCCTGCAACTCAGACCTCCCACTATTATGGAAAGCAGGAAGGGTCAAATGCCCTTAGGTAATTTCTCCCAGCACCTCACCTAGGCCCTTTTATATGCTAATGTTTTGAGCCAAGATCTGCCTGGAAATGCCTTTATAGGGTAGAGAAGGGGGTTTCTGAGATGGCATGTCTCTGGACCAAAGACTAATACTAATGCCAGTTAAATATTTCTCCAAGCCTACACAAGAGTCTCATCTACTTCACGGTAGTTTTGTATTTTAGCTGCCTTTGAGTTATCAGGGAGCCATGCTTGCTTGCTTGGAGGCAAACAGCATTTTCTCTGGTCTAATTACTTAGAGATCCAACGTGGCTAGGCAAATATGCTGGTAAGATCTAGCTCGTCCCATGATGATTGTGGTAGCATGAGAGAATATTTATACCAGCCAGTATAGAATACATGGTCAGATAAACTGCCACATTTAGACTACCCCCTTCTCTACGAAGTGATTTGCAGGAGGCAATCCAGGGCAGATGCAGAGGCTTTTAGGCTTTTAGGTGTCCTGCAACATACCTCCATCTGGCCACAATGAAGTAAACTGGTTGAACTTGTTTCTGTATCACCTCGGTTTTTCCTGGAACCAGCTGGCATTCCTAAAATGCTGGTGCAAGCGCTGGGGTTTGTGTAGAGGATACATGGTCCAGGAAGTAGTAAGATGCTTTTGCTTTTGTCAAGCATTCAAACACTGGTCTCACAGATACAATGTACTTAAATATACTTATATTTAGTAACTTTGTGTAATGTTTCACTGTATTAATTTTAGCTAAGTCATTTAACCTATTTTCTTTCTATCTTTAACACAACAAAGTAAAATATTTTTTACTGCCATATGTCTCTTTGGTTAGAGTATAACTAAGCATTTTACCTTAATAACTATAAATATGATAAACACAATTTACTCCTGAAGGATTTATGATACAACTATGGAAAAAGAGCTGATAAGTTTGTATTTCCAAAACATAGTTCTTAGAATATTTCTAGCAAAATATTTTGGTTTTCAAAATACCTTTATTAAGATAAACACAAAGAAATCTGTTTCTTTTTTTTAAGAGCACCTGATAAAATTGTGTTGGTGTTAAATTATTAATTGAGAGTCTTATTCTTAAAACATTTAAAATTAGTTTTAGGCACCATGATTTACAATACTGCTTAAGGAAATGTTCCTTCCATAAATCATTGTGGCATTACACCCTACACCAGAGTGCTCACTTCTCTCCACCATTGACCCTGGGTCAGCTGCTCAGCCCCTTAGAATCTGCCCACCCCTTTACTGTGCTTCCTACTGACAACCAGTTTCTGCTGCCTTTGAGTACTTGTTACTCCCTAGTGTGTTTTTTAATATGCAATGTATGAGGAGGCCATTATTTGTCTGACACTCTCCTGACTACTTCACTCAGCATGATATTTTCTAGTTCTATCCACATAGCTGTGAAATGCATGATTGGCATATCCCATATAACCTGGTAGCTCAGATCTTCATGCTTCTTTATTTCTTGTAATCTTTTTATTTTTTCTCTCATTTTCTCTGTTATCCACTGGTTTTGCAGTAGTGAATTGTTCAGTTTCTAAGTGTTTTCCTTGTTTCTGTTTGGAATGAACTCCATTGTTAGTGCAGCATGATCTGAGAGGATTGTTGATACAATTTCTAGCTTCCTGATTTTTATGGAGGTATGTTTTGTGATCAAACATATGGCCTATCTTAGAGAATCTCCTGTGTGTACTGGAGAAGCACGTGCATTCAACATTATGGGATGTAGTGCTCTGTGTATACCAGCTAAGGCCATCTCTTTCATTTCATCCTTCAGAGGCAAAGTATTCTCGTTGAATTTTAATTTAGTTCATCTATCCAGAGGTGATAGTGCAACTTCTGTCAATATCTTCCTTCAGAATGAAGCATTTTAACAAAACTACAATGATTATATACTATAATTACTTTTATACCCATATTTATTTCATATTTCATATTGTTTTCAATAACAAACTATTATTTAAATATTTTAAATTTTATTTTTTAAGTGTATTACCTATCAATTCCTTAATATGAGACTACTGCCATCTTATCTGTGAGGTAATTGGGTTGAAATGGAAGGAATATAACTTTTCAGAACCCAAGATAAGTCTTTTTCATGGCAGTCACAGTGAGTTGCTGTATTTCAGAATTAACAGATACTTCTTTATTTTAAAATTTTAAGCTCCAATGCAAAGTTATAATAATAATAAAAATTATTATTACTATGTTTCAGAACAGGAAAAGAAAGAAAAACATGTGGAACCGGGTAACTGATTTCAAAGTTCTTTGCCCTATTAGTGATTTTTAAAAGTTTATATTACTTTTTATTTTTTAATTTTATTATGCTACTATGAAATATACAATTGCAAAGCTGTTCATGATTGGGTTTCAATCATACAGAGTTCAAGCATCTATCCCTCCACCACTGCATCAATGTCCCCAGATTCCCCCCACCCCACCCTGCATCTATGATAGGCACTTTTCTTCTCTCCCTCTCTCTCTCTCCTCCATCCCTCTCTTTTACTCTCTCTCTCTCTCTTCATTTTCTTGCACATTGTGACTTACAACACATGAATTTAGGGGCTATCATGCATAGCGCTTTGCCTACATTCAATGCTCAGCTCTAATGGAGTTATCGTTTCCAAAAAATTATTAGCACACTGGTAACCTTCTCTATCAATATCACTATCACTATCTTCCCGTTAATCATCTATTTGCTAGAGCGGGCACAAGTAATATCTCCATATGTCCTGTCTCATGCTAGTAGAACCCAAAGGCATCCTCTTGTTCCAGGAACATAAAGAGCCTCAAACCATTATATTAGGTCATTGAAATGACCTAATATAAATGTTACTGGTATTTGGCATATTAAATACTACACGAGCAGCTTGCTAGGCTTGCCGTGCTGGTGGCATACTGTTGTAGTCACCTCTAAATAAAGCATTTATTGATGAACCGAGCAGCCGCTAGTGGCCCGGCGGGCCGGGATGAGTCTGGCCTGAGAGACATGGTCTGGCCCCATGTCTGAGAGTCTCTGGTTCAGCATACCTGGGCAGGGTTGAAAAAAAAAAAACTACTGCAGGGTGGCTGTTGATGATCCGGGCTGTGATAGTCTGGTCTGCTGGGTGGAGTTGTGAGAGAGGGAAGTCTGAATGTGGAAAATGGCGGGCCCCCATGGAGTAGGGGAGGGTGGTCTGGCTTGTTGTGAGGCTCTGCTGGGGTGGCAGGCCATGGCTAGAACCCGCCATTCCTCCTGGGCACCTCATAAGCAGCTGGGCACAGGGGAGAGTAAGTAGCAGCTCTGCCCCATGTCTGAGAGTCTCTGGTTCTGAGGCCTTCTCTACTTTACCTAAACTGTTACCCCCACAGACTTGTGGTAGATTTCAGCCATTGACAATTCCTCATGCTCCCTGTTTTGCCTGGACTTGGATATTAGTCTCATACTATTTTTATATGCCACAAATGAATGCAGTCATTCTATATCTGTCCTTTTCCTTCTGACTAATTTCACCCAGCATGATCCTCTCCATGTCCATCCATTTCTCAAGCACTCAGGTTGTTTCCATATTCTGAATATTGTGAATAGAGTAATGATTTTTTAATATATTGAATTGGGATTTAAATACATGAAATTCTAATACCTACCCTCTTTCTTCTTTGGTACAGCAAAACCACCTAAAAAGGAGCAGTCAGGTAAGTCAGACTGACATTACTGTTCTTTCCACCACTCAAGAGTTACTTGTCTCATCAGATACTTCGTAGGGTGGCAATTCTTTCCATATCAGTCCCTTTTACAAGTTATTGACTTACTTTATGTTGATGCAGATTTTGAAATTAGAGACCTCAAATTTTTCTTTTATTTTTTGGGTCACACCTACTGTACTCAGGGCTTACTCCTGTCTCAGCCCTCAGAGATCACTCCTGGTGGACTAAGGGTCTCACAGTTAATTATGAGGTATTGGCAATCAAACCAGAATCCTTTACATGTAAGGCAAGCACTCTGCCCTTAGTAATATCTCTCTGTACCTCAAAATATTACATTATTACTCCTCGGTGAGTATTCTGGGAATCTAATAGCATCAGGATTACCTGAGAGATCATTAGAAATACATTATCTCTGCCCACCCTTGAAAAGCTGAAACAGAATCTTTAGCTTCCTTAAAGTGTCCTGGTGGATTTCTTTCTGCACAATATTAAAGAAACATTGCTTTATTATTTAGTGTAGAAAAATCAAGAACAAAATGAAATTACCCAAACAATACCTTCTATATATATGTATCTGTTAGTGAATTGCTTTAAACACTAGATACTCAGTTCCAACAAATACTGTTTACCTATATGCATTACCTTAAAATGATTGAGTTGTTGATTGGACTTGACTTGAGTTGTTGACTCTTTGGCTTTTGGCCACACCTATGCTACCAAGGGCTTGACTTAAAATATTTCTTGAGTTTTTGTCTCTTTGGCTTTTGGCCACACCTATGCTGCTCAGGGCTTGACACCTAGAGAAGGTTAGATGCAATACAAGAAAGTTCTCGTTTTTGTTCTCTTTTGTTTTGTTTTGGGAGGCATATCCCACAGTGTTCAGGACGTTTTCTTCATTCTTTTCTCAGAATGAAGTGGGGCTCAAGAGACCATATATGGTGCCAGAAAGTCAACCTATGTCACCTGCATTTAATGCTGGTGCCCTATCCACTGTATTATCTCTTCAGTCCAAGGCAAACCTCTTATCACATGTACTATTATTTAGGTCTTCCACACATTTACCAATAAAAAACACATTTTTCCTCTTCGATGTGTGTCAGCCTTACTTCTGTTAACAGTTGTTTTCATTTTTATTTTTCCTCATGATAAATGATATGGTTCATTTTTCATATAACTTGTCATCTTTATGCCTCCTTTAATGAAGTTTCTGCTTATCTTTTCTCTAATTTTTACTAGGGCTATTGCTTTTTCTTTTTTAAGTTTTATAAGGTTTTCATAATTCTTAGGTATTAACTCTTGTCAGATGACTGGTTAGGCAAATAATTTCTCCCAATATATGGGGTTGTACTGCAATTGAAAAGAATCTTAGATGACTAGTAGAGAGAAAGTCATATAGACTAAGGATTAATGTTGGCTATGTAATTTCTTCTCCTTTTCAGTTCCAAGTGAAAAACAAGTCAAAGCAAGTATGTTAAACAAAACTTGAAAAAATGAGCAGCTTATTCATTTATTTCCATCTGTAGGATATACTAATGCTATCTTTTGAGGCTGGCATAATTAATATTGCTTGTTCCGACTATTATTTTGAAAAAAATGCATCATTATAATCCTTGTGGTGCTTGTGAACCATTCTAATTATCATTTTCTGCAAGAGCTTTCGGTATATGTCTATTTGTCCATATTATAACAGATTTTTGGTTTTTTTCCATTTTGCAGAAAGATACTTGATCTCTACTTTTGTAAACATATAAGTTTTACTTTCCCTAGTGTTAATTATTTGATCAAAACAATAGTCCACCTAGTGAAAGATATTTTCTTTAATGAAATAATTACCACAAATTTCATTACTGCTTTAGGAATATCATTATTATATCTCAAGGCCCTTGTTCTAGATTATAAAATATTACTGACAATTATATTCTGACATTTCTAAAAAATACAACTTTTTCTGTATTCTTAGGAAGAAACACTGATTTCCTTATTGGTATCAGTCATCTAAGCATGTGGAAAATTGTCATTAATGTACTATATCTCTTATTTTAGGTAAAATGCATTGTATTTAATTTTAGAAAAATCTTTAATTTGACTTTCACTGAGTGTTATAAGTATTTTATTGAAGCTTTGCTCCTTGTGTGTTGTGATTATGCCACATATCCGTTTTGATTAGAGCTTCATAAGTACTAATAGTGATATTAATACAAAAGACAAATGCATGCTTTATTTGTTGCTGAACTTTTTAAGGCATTGGAAGAATTATTAGAAATGTAAGCATGTTGATAGAAATGTCTTTTAAAATTACAGCTTGAAATATTCAGTCATTATTATAAACATTCAGAAAAGAGACTTAAAAGGAATATAAATTCCATATATAAACCATGAAAAATTCTTATAAATGTAAAAGCTGATTAAAACTCTATATTATGTAGTTCTTAGTAAGTTAATGATTAGTGCTTTAAATGTATAATTTAGAAAGAATATAAACACAACTCATAATTTTGAGTTTGAGTTTGTGTTTTATACTTATAACACTCAGTGAAAGTCAAATTAAAGATTTTTCTAAAATTAAATACAATGCATTTCACTGTTATAGAAATTTAGATTGAAATTATTCAAGAAGTGTTCATTAAGAAATAAAGAAAAATGTACATATGCAATGAATATCCCTGTGAGCTATGCTATCTATGAAATTCTTATCAAGTTTAGATAAATAAGAATTTTTTAGAAGAATATTAGCAGATAAGGTTGCCAGATAAAGTTGCAACTCCACCCAGCAGTCCAGATTATCACAGCCCGGATCATCCACACCCACCCTGCAGCAGTTTTTTTTCAATTCGGCCCAGGTATGCTGAACCAGAGACTCTCAGACATGTGGCAGAGCTACTCCTTGCTCTCTCTGTTCCCAGTCGCTCATGAGGTGCTCGGGAGACATGGCGGGTTCTAGCCCTGGCCTGCCACCCCAGCAGAGTCTCACAACAAGCCAGACCACCCTCCCCTGCTCCATGGGGCCTGCCATTTTCCACATCCAGACTTCCCTCTCATCACAACTCCACCCAGCAGACCAGACTATCACAGCCAAGCTTGCGCGGCCTCTAGCGACCATGCGGTTCATCAATAAATGCTTTATTCAGAGGTGACTACAAGAGTATGCCACCCGCACGGCAAGCCTGGCAAGCTGCTCGTGTAGTATTTGATATGTCAAATACCATTAACATTTTTATTAGGTCATTCCAATGACCTAATATAATGGTTTGAGTCTCTTTATGTTCCTGGAGCAAGCAGATGCCTTTGGGTTCTACTAGCATGAGACAGGATATATGGAGATATTACTGGTGCCCTCTCTAGCAAATAGATGATGAATGGGAAGATAGTGATAGTGTTAGTGAAGGTTGCCTCATCTTTTATCAATATAAATGTTTTTAGAGAACTAAAAATCTATTTTTTTCAGTAAGAGATTTGTATTCTTCAATATAAGGACTAATTGAAGATAAACCATATTTTTTGGTTGTATATGGGTGTAACCATCCATTTCTGTAACTGAGAACAGGTCTTTGAACTTAAAAGCACACATTCAAAGAATTTTTACATTGTAGGTATGTAGGGGTGTGTTTGTAAATTTAATGTTTAATGTGAGAATTTCACTTTTTCAGGAATGTTTAGTAAGACACTGTAATTTATAAATTTGTTCAAAGTAGAGTTGTTTCAGTCATACAATGTTCCAACACCAACCCCACCACCAATATCCCAAGGTTCTTTCCCATCACCCAGCTTGTCCCTTGGGGAGCATATAACAAATTTATTTCAAATTTCATGGCCCAATAAAACTTGGAGGAATGGCAAGTAAAATTATCAATAAAACTCATTAGAAGTCAATTTGTGGTTATTAATTGCCACGTGCTTCTAACATTGATTAATCAAGGAGAGGACAATATGCACCATTAGGTAGTATCATATTCATTGCCGTATGTGGAAAACTTTCTTCTGATCTATTAATGAAGCACTTTTAAAGCATCTTGCAAAACTGGGTTAGGCTCTGAATTACCTAAGGTGTTACTTTTTCATGAAACTCTATATAGTTCCTTCAATTCTGAATGCTAATTTAGTTGAGTTTTAGTTCTATACTTTCCTGTATTTTCTGCCTTGTAGAGTCTCATCTGATAAATATGTTCTACATCTTAAGGACTTTTCATTGTGCATAACTTCATTGTTTGATATTTCAATATTCTTTTTGGATTTTGTCGTATTGAGGATGAAGTGTCTTTTTAGTTTTCCTATTGGGTCTATATTCAAGATAAGAAGGAACCTGCTAGGAAAAAGGAGAAGGTAGAAAATAGTCTGAAAAGTAATGAACAAACTACTGGAGAACTATGACATGACATCATGTAGAACAATAAAAGAATCATCAGATGAATAGAACGAATGTGAAGAAGAAAAACTAAAGAAATTAAAGAAATCATCAATAAGAAATAATCTCAGAGTTGAGAATTATAAGCATTGAGATCCAACAATTCCTAAAGGTCTTATTGGTGATATTGTTTTCATTGTTTGGGTTTCATGGGCATCTACATGTTTTACCTACAGATTTTCTAGTATTCCTCTGTGCTGGGGATGCGTCTTTGGGTTAACCTCCCTGGAAGATGCTGAGGGATAAGCTGAAGATTGATCTCTCCTCTGGGATTGTGGAGCAGCAGCAGTCAGTCAGGAAGGAGCTGTGCTGTGGGCCCTTAACATGGTCCAGGTCTGTGTGGAGCCTCCTGGGATGCTCAGTAGGGAGAGGCTCTGCCTCTATTCAGAGCTCTGCTTCAGTTCAAAATAGGCCCCAATGACATCAACTGCAGGAAAGACTTACCTGGGATGGTGAAGTAGAAAGCAGGTCAGCTAAAATTACATTTTAAAAAACTCTCCTGAGGTCCAGAAAGATAGTATAGTGAACATCAGTCTTCCCATAAGTGGATGACCTGAGTTTGATCCACGGCATCCCATTTAGTCCCCAGAACAATGACAGGAATAATTCCTCAGTGTAGAACCAATGTTTTTTGTGTGTGCCTCCCACCACAAAATCCCCACATCTGCTGAAAGTTCCTAAATTACACAGAATATGGTGTCACATTATCTAGTAAACATTTGGATATGATTTTATATTAAAAATTTCAAGAACAGGTACTAGAATTATGATTGCAGGCCATAAACATTAATTAAGAAAAATAAATGCTACTAAAATAAAACAGATGGTTGAAATAGACATGATTAGACTAAGTTCACAGAAAAAATAGTCTAATTGTCATTAATGCTTGAAAAACTAAATATCAAGAATCAAATTAAGTTAGTAGTGTGGTGTCATTACACTAGAACTTGAGGAAAACAAAATTAGTAGAGGAAAAGTACTGAAGGACTAAAACAAGCTTAGGAGCTATATTAAATCTATGTAGAGGTTTGCATGGCTTCATGAATTAAATGTTTAAAATTTATTGATGCAGTACTAATTATGGCACCAATACATATAAAGTACATAAAATACATTAAAATACATAAAAATACATAAAAATTGTTGCATATAAAATTATGTATCAAAAATGAATTATGCATGGAAAAATTTCCTTGAAACAAACATACTAAACTTTAGGTTATGGCTTTTGTATAGGTCAATCTAGGGTTTTCTATAGTGGAGCATACAATAATCTAGAACAGATCTTATATATCATTCTAGTCCTTGTACCTTCTGGTCTTTTTTCAAATAACTATACAGAGACTGAGAAAAATTTCTTCTACCCAAGAAGACAAAAGAAGTTGATTTTTATACTTTAGGTCATTTCAGACTTTGAACACTCTCCATGATGAATCTTCCACAATTTATATAATAAATTTACTTAGCCAGTATTTTTAGAATGTATATATGTGTTTTAAAAATGAGTCTTACACATACATGTGCGTTTTTAAAAAGAAACACATATATAATGTATATATATACATAATGTATAATGTTATAAATATATGGATATATAATATATCTATATATTATAATATATTATATATATTATAATATATAGATATAATATATCTATATATTATAATATATATTATAATATAGATATAATATATCTATATATTATAATATATAGATATATTATATATCCATATATTTATAACATTATACATTATGTATACATATATACATTTTATATATATATATATATTTCTGCGTTTCTCTCAGACGGGGTCCTTCTTCCACCTTACTTCACAACTGAGCTGTAACCCAATAAAGTGTGATCTGAGAAGAATCGTGCATGTGGCGACTCGTTTAACCGCCGGTCGGAGATGGCTCACCACAAGTGGTGCCGAAACCCGAGAACAAACTTCACGCCCTGCAGGAGGGACCAATTCAGAACTTCGACACCGGGTTAGGACCAAGAGCCTTTCTGGATCCCAACCCAATTGACGAGGAGAATAAAAAGTTTCAGAAGAAACATCTAATATGGACCCACCTGCTATCGATCAGTCTGGAAAATAAGACCTTTGGGAATCAACCTGACCTGGCCTATTCCCCTACCCATTCACCAATTCTACTGTTTTATCTACCCCTTTTTATAAAATGTAACCGTGCAACATCAGCTCACTTCCCAAGTCTCCAGCCCGCAGATTAATCCAGTCTCCAGCCTGGCTTGTCAGAAACCCAGCCTACAAGGACCCACCAGGCAGAGACCCGCCCTTCAGAGGAGAGTATTTCAAGCCCAGGAATGCTTGAGCCTAAGACACAGGTACACCCGGCAGAGCAGAAACCAGCTTTCCTCGTTGCGCAGTAGCCGCGCAATTTACCTCCAAATTACCATAAATATTCTACCCACCCCTCTGAGAGAGCCCCACAAAGAAATGAGAATATAGCACCCTGCATGGCAGAGCATGGCAAGCTGTCCGATGCGTGTTCAATATGCCAAATCCAGTAACAGAAATGTTTATTTTCCTGACCCCGAAAGAGCCCATAATATGGCAGCAGTAAGAAAGGCAAACAATCAGTGTCTGATAAAATTTCATGGCCATCCTAGGCTGCCAAAACAAAGAAGGACTAAAATGACTGTCTGTACATTCAATGCACGTACACTGGCATCAGAAGCATATATTGAGGATCTGATGCTGCAAGCGCAAAAGATCAAGTACAACATCATTGGTCTGACTGAGACGAGGAGGCGCCAGTTGCATCATGCTATATTTGACACCGAAGAATTGTTCCTTGGAACATTCGACGAAAGAGGCATCGGTGGCGTTGGTGTCCTTGTCAACAAGAACATGGCCGTCAACATTGATTCACTTGAATGCCTAACAAAACGAATAGGACGATTACACTTGAAGAGATGTGGCCCACTGCCAGCAATTTCTATCTTTATCTTCATTGTCTACACACCAACATCTACATACAAAGAAGATGAAATTGAGAAATTCTACATGGAATTGTAGGAGTTCTATAAAAAGATCACACCTTCTACAAGATCATAGTCAGTGATTTTAATGCCAAGATAGGACCAAGAAGATCGGCTGAAGAACTCCACATCGGGACCCATGGCCTAAAATGGAACGAACAGGGTGAGAGACTGAGTTCACCATGTCCACCAAGACGATTCATGGGAACTCACAGTTCCAGAAAGGTGAAGCGAAATATTGGACATGGGAATCTCCTAGCAGACAGTTCCCTAATGAAATGGAGCACATCATCTTCAATCGACGGTTTTGTCTGAGCTATGTAGCTGTCATCCCCAAATTCCAAAAAAGGATTGGACCACCGTCTCCTTTTGTGCAAAATTCTACTTGCCACAATGGGGAGAAACGGCTGCAAAGTATAAGAAGAGAACTCCCAGAACGACCGCCAACTGGGAACTCTTTGGCACCATTGCAGCAACATGGGAAGATACCATCATTGACGACATCGATGAAGAAAACAACCGACTGGTTCAGCACCTCCAAAATTGTGCGAAGAATGCTGAGAGAGAGAAAGACACCAAAGGACGCCTGTCTTCAGAAACTCTCGAGATCATTCGCCAATGTGGCTGCAAAAATCGCGAGCCTCAGGAGACGAAATGCTAACGTCCAAGCTTGCTAAACGGTGCAGAGAAGCGATAAAAGAAGACGTCAAAGACAGAAGAGCAGAAATACTGGAAGATGTAGCAGAAGCAGGGGAAAGCATTCGCACCGCCCGCCTGTCATTCGCCAACTATAAGACCAAGATGACTGCCCTCCAATGCCCTGATGGATCTATCATATCTTCCAGAAAGGCAATGGAGAAGATTATCCAGGACTTCTATACAAATCTCTTTGATAGCCACATCCACCTGTCCACATACCAAATTCCACAGGATGGATATGTCATTCCCAAAGTTCTCCCTTCTGAAATCCGACATGCCATCTCGTCGGTAAAGAGGGAACAGCACCAGGCCCAGACAAAGTCAGACCCGAACACCTGAAGAATCTGCCGACAGTACTCATCAATACATTAGCTCAGCTCTTCACACGCTACCTGTCCGAATGAAAGGTGCCCTCCCAATGGAAAACCAGCAGGACAGTTCTACTGTTCAAGAAGGGAGACATTCACGACATTGGCAACTATCACCCCATCTGCCTGTTGTCCATCATCTACAAGCTGTTTACAAGAGTCATCCTGAACAGGATTAGCAGAACACTAGATGAAGGTCAACCATGCGAGCAAGAAGGCTTCCGGAAAGGATTCAGCACAATCGACCATATCCACACAGTAACCAAGCTCATCGAGGTTTGTAGGGAGTACAAGATGCCACTCTGTCTCACGTTCATTGATTTACAGAAAGCCTTTGATTCTGTGGAGACTAAAGCGGTCATCGAAGCACTAGACAAACAGGGTGTTCAAACCCAATACACCAAGATCCTTCGTGAGCTGTATTACGGATTCACCACCAGGATCTCACCATTCTACAAAGAAGTGATCATTGATGTGAAAAGAGGGGTTTGACAGGGTGATACCATTTACCAAAACTCTTCAGCGCCACCCTCGAGAACATCATGCGACAATTAGAATGGGAAGGAATGGGAGTGAAGATAGATGGTCGGCAACTACACCACCTCCACTTCGCTGATGACATCGTTCTAATAACACCAAAAATTAGCCAAGTGGCACAAATGCTGGCTGGCTTTGACTGAGAATGTGGAAATATAGGTCTACAGCTGAATCTAAAGAAAACAATGCTTATAAAGAATGAACTAGTTCCTGAGGCC
Organism: Cryptotis parvus; assembly: GCA_021461705.1. Taxonomy (NCBI): domain Eukaryota; kingdom Metazoa; phylum Chordata; class Mammalia; order Eulipotyphla; family Soricidae; genus Cryptotis; species Cryptotis parvus. The sequence continues at coordinate 421,359 of JAJIBD010000388.1, forward strand.
CCATTCACTCTCAATGGAACAAACATCTCTGAATGCAGCAGTTATGTGTACCTAGGTCGAGAAATCAACATGATGAACGACCTAAAACCTGAGCTGTGCAGGAGGAAGAGAGCGTCATGGAATGCCTTCAAAGGCATCGAAGAAATAGCTAAATGGACAAAGAACCTCCGGCTCTGGGCACATCTCTTTGACTCCACCATTCTCCCTGCATTAGCATATGCATCAGAGACCTGGGCTTACAAAAGCATCATGAGAATGCTATTCGGGTCTCCCAGAGAGGCATCGAAAGAGCTATGCTTGGAATATCATGCTTCACTCAAGTGAGAGAAGGAATCCGGAGTTCTGACCTCCATCGCCATTCCAGAATCAGGGACGCTGTCTCGTTTGCCAAGGCATCGAAAATCAGATGGGCTCGACATGTAATGCAATTTGGAGACAACCGCTGGACTAGAGCTATTATGGACTGGATCCCACGGGATGTGAAAAGATCACGTGGCCGCCCACCTACAAGATGGTCAGACTTCCTTGTAAAGACCCTGAAGGAACGGTTTGAGGCTCTTCATATTCCTGAATCAACCAGATGCCATTGGGCTACACTGGCACGTGATAGGGTCCAAAGGAAATGTTACTGGAGCCCGCTCAAGCAAATCGATGAATAACGGGATTCAAGTGATCAAGTGAATATATCACATGTATATACATATATCCCTTTTTAAAACAACACTCAAAAACCATCTTTTAAGAGTTTAGGAATTGTTTCCACCATATATATGACACTGTATATGAATATAGTTTTTCAATTCATTTTTTCATCATAACCTGTGAGTTTGATAGTTATCAATTAATGGAATATCTAAATTAAATAAAAAACTAAAATAAAGTAATTATGCTACTTATAATTACTCTGAGAATTAATAAGATTAGACTAAGACTGTACTAAAGAACAGAGATGCATGATCACACAAAGTATGAGATGAAATATGTGGTCTAGATATTTCTTCTTTATAGCATTTTCTGGCTTAGGCTCATAAAAATATTCACTGTATTTAAATTGAGTCATAACATTTATTTTCTCTAATATATCAATAGTACTCAAATATCTTTTAATATTATTTACCTGTATAAATACTATACTCTACATTTTGTATAAAGTTAAATACTAAACAATACACACATGCATTTTAGATAAAGTTATTGTTATTTGACTCACATTTAGTTTTTGAAAACTATATATATATAGTACAGTGATATGTGGTGTTCATCCATCCCACAATATGCTATATGTTATTTAACTCAATTACTCCATAGAATGGGAGAAGATATTTTCACTTTCATACATTGGGCAGAATCAGATGGGCTGGACATGTAATGTGATTTGGAGACAACTGCTGGACTAGAGCTGTTACCGACTGGATCCCATGGGATGTCAAAAGATCACGTGGCAGCCCACCTACAAGATGGTCAGACTTCCTTCTTAAAACACTGAAGGAACGGTTTGAGGCTCTTCATATTCCTGAATCAACCAGATGCCATTGGGCTACATTGTACATGATAGGGTCCAATGGAAATGTTACTGGCGCCCGCTCGAGCAAATCGATGAATAACGGGATTCAAGTGATCAAGTGATCAATATGTATAAAGTACTACAAAGACTAACTACAAATCAATTATCATCGAAAAGATAAAATATGTGGAAAGAACTGAATATGCAACTTCTCAAAGATGTAGTAGTAATAATAGCCAATAATCATATTGAAAACAAATTCATAATCATTTATCATCAGGTAGGTCATCAGGAAAATATAAATGATGATATCTCATACAAGTGAAAATAGTATGTGATGTATATATATATGTTTTAGAATATATGTATATATACTTATATATACAAACCAATATATGTGTATTAGTATTGGAATAAGTGGTTTAGACAAGTGTGTGCTGTAAAAGTGACCCTCATGTTCACTGTGTGTGAAATTGCTGCCAGGTTCAACTTCTTAACCAACTAAGTCTAGAACTTTACTATTACCTGGTTATTCCTCTTTGGGGAACTATTCCCTACAGTTCTGAAATATCAATACAAAATGATATATGTACATTTACATTAATCACACCATTTATTAAAAAGAGCTGAGATCTAGACACAACCCAAGTGCATGACAACAGATGAATGGAAATGAAATTCTGTTAAATATGCTCAATGGATTACTGCTCGGTTCTGAGGAAAACACAAGCAGTTTGATATAACCTGATGAAATTGGAGAGAATCATACTAAGTGATGTGAGTCAGAGGTAAAAGATAGGCAGGAAATCATCTAGAAATGAGTAGGATAGTTCCCAGTGCAACAAGGTCTGAGATTGTCCCAACAATGGTGGTGAAAAAGAGGGGATACTGGGACAGTAGTAATGGGTTATTTGCAGTGTAGAGGTGGTGCTGGGCAATAGCTTTTTAGTTATAAAATCAAAATATGGAAACCATGGTTAAATACAATAACAAATAATTATTAGATGTTTAATGAGATAATTTTGTATAAATTAGACCTAAAATTAAAAAATTCCTACCTTTCTCCTGACAGTCTTAAGACTGAGAATTGAGATTGATTACAAATTAGAACAATGAACACATATCATTATAACATGGTGGTTGACATAGCAGTTATTGTATATATGACAATAACTTCTTTTCTTTATATATTTTCTTACAAGCTTCAAGATCTTGTAAGAAAAAGCATAAATTAAAGGATGATGTTAGAAATTTAGACTTAGTTTGGGGAAGCCAAGAAGTGCTTATTTAATCATATAAAAATAAAGCAAAAGTTAGTGCCTTATGGACAACATCGAAATTTTTTAAAAAATGACATGACTCAGAGCTCAAGAATGTTAATAGTTGGTTCAAAGAGAATCAAGCAGATTATTGCCAATATTTAGCAAATAGTAATAAAGTTATGAATATTGATGTTAGAACTACATCTCTAGTCTTAGTAACAATTTCTTGATATTTCATTTTGAGAGTTAAATGAATATTAATACATTAAATTATAAATAATCTAAAGGACTTTCCAATAAAACAATTCTCACTTGAGGGGCTGAAGCAATACAATAGTAGGTATGGTGCTTGCCTTGCACACAAGCATCTCGGGTATGATTCCAGGCACACTGTATGGTCCCTCTAGTACTGCCAGGAGTAATCCTGAGGACAGAATTAAGCTTTTGAGTAATGTTGAAAAATTTACTGCAGGATTATAGGCTTTGGGGCTATATCCAGCAGTGATCGTGAGCTTATTTAAATATGATCTTGGTGAAAAGGAATAGTACGTTAATAAGGAAACTGAGAAATTGGCAACATCAGGTTGTCTTTTAGACTTTGAAGGATGTTCTTAAGTAAACAAATCTTTAGAGGATATCAATGAGTAGAATAAATCAAAACAAAATAACCCTACAAATGTAAGGAATTATGTCAAAGGAAAGTAAAAGTACAAAAGTAAATTGTTCAAAATAAACATTTTTTTCTTGAAAAGATATTAAAAAAATGAAAGGTCATGTGGTAATGTTCACTGTGCAAAACTAATTCCAAATCTGAATTACATTTAAGAATTTCTCGGGAAATTTATAAATATATTAATAGAAAGACCTTATTTCCAATGAATTAGTATTCTCAAAGCTACCCAAATTCTTCAAGCTAACCCTCAGACTCACAATGCATGAATCACATGGACGTAAAGAACTCGTCAGTGTGTGTCAATGTATATCTGGTTTGGAAAGGGATTCCTCTTGAATCTCACATTACTGTGGCGAGGACAATAGTTTGGTGCAAAATCATTCAATGAATGATGGAGTATGAGCACAAGGTAAAGGAGTTGGACAGACACGTGCTGCTGATGCAACCTGATAAAGTATTTTTCAAAAGAACCAGAGATGGAATAAGGAAGAATGGAGAGAGACTTCAGTATGTTAGAAATGAGAAAACATTCTCCAATTTAGAAGACTTTTGATTGGGATAGTTTTAACAAAAAGTTTGGTTAAGCAAAGAAAACAAATTCTCTGATCTGAGAAACGACTGAGGGGTAAGGGACATACACTGTGTGAGGAATACAACCTGGCTGAAAGATATTGGGAGCTGTTTTTGATTTTTTTTATTTTACAGACGATAGATGAGGTCATAGATTTTAGTTCACCCCTGAAAAACTAAGTTTATGTGGTTAACTGAGGTTATCATGTAGAAACATGGGATGCAGGGATTCTGGAAATAAGAATAATAAGTCTATTAGCAAGACTTTGGCACCCAGTTTCAAAGATATAATGTGGGTCAGCATAAAATTCTTGGGAACTTGTCAAAGGCAGAAATTTGCAAGATAGGCCCCAGATATCCTGAATAGGACCTTTAAGATATAATATTTGTGTTTCAACTGCAGTCCTGTGTGACAGGCATGTTGAGTTTGAGAATCACTAATAGACAGTCACCTGGAGATTATATAATTTCAGGTGTCTGCCTTGGCCCAAGGCTCAGTGTCTTAAGATAGTTGTGAAACAAATAATATTTACATAATTGGCTGCCTTACTCAAATTATGAAGTCTCTGGTTTCTAACATTGTGGCATTAAACCCTGAGAGAGGTTCTAGGTCTTCAATTGACATTAATCTTTCATATTGATCAAGGTCTACAGCTCAGGGAACCAACCAATGTCAAGTCTCCTGTTGTTTGACTCCATTTCAGACACTCAGGAGCAGAGTGTCTGTGAATAAAGAGGATGTAAAGATAAAAATAAAAATAACCCAGAAAATGCTCTCAAATAATAAAAAAGTATAATTACAATGTAAAACTTGTTAAGTGTCACTAGTTAATTGTTATTTTAATCTGGTTTGGTTTTGGGGGGAAAACCGGGCAGTACTCAGTAGTTACTCCTGGTTCTGTGCTCACAGATTACTCCTGGCTGTGTCAGGGGACTATTTGGAGTTGCATTCAAACCCAAGTATCTGATGTCCAACTATATCTCCTACAATTTTAATTTTTCTGATACACTTAAGCATTAGAAATACTGTTGACTTTAACTTTTCTATTTGAGCCCCAGAAATCTGTATTAATATAAGATTTCAAATGAAGTCTTCAGGGTAGCTCTTCCATCTTCCACACTTGGTTTTCAGGTAAATTTAGAGAAGCCATTTTTTCTTTTCTGTTACCCTTTTTTCTGAAGCAATATTTAAATAGAAAATTATATAACATTGCTAATATCTCCTATAACATAGAGCTGATTGAGTTCAAGAATTGCTTTCCTTGTTCCTGAAGGCAAAGGAATACCTTCCCCCAAAATCATACATCATTCAATATTTCACTATGAACTAAAAATATAGATTCTCAACTGATTTTAAGATATGTTAGCAATCATTGGTCACTTGATCACTTGACATACCGGCATTCATCGATTTGCTCAAGTGGACGCCAGTAACATCTCCATTTGACCTTATCACGTACCAGTGTAGCCCAATGGCATCTGGTTGCTTTAGGAATATGAAGAGCCTCAAACCGTTCATTCAGGGTCTTGACGAAGAAGTCTGACCATCTTGTAGGTAGGAGGCCACTTGATCTTATGACATCCCGTGGGATCCAGTCGGTAACACCTCTAGTCCAGCGGTCATGTCCAAATCGCATTACATGTCTGGCCCATCTGATTTTCGATGCCTTGGCAAATGAGAGAGTGCCTCACTCTGGAACATCAACAGAGGTCGGAACTATCAATCGTTGCTGATATAAATATAACATTTTAATACCACAAAATTGTATATAGAATGAGTTTCTACTTTGGGACATTTTAAAAAATGTTTTCTCTGCTGCTTGCTTTGATTTCAGATGCTGTAAAACTCTTATCCTTTGGGCAGATTAATTATTGTCTGACTTGCAGTACTTTAACAGCCTGGAATGTTTCATGTCCATTCATCTCTTTTATTTTAAATATCTGTAATTACAGAAACTGAACGAACAAAAGAAGAGACTGGTGCTGCTTCAACTAAAAAAGGTAATTCAGCTCAGACAAGATACCATGGATGTAGCTTATTTGTACTATGGTTTAAAACTTAATATATAACTTAGTGCTTCTAAAAGAGTCATTATTGATTTTACTTTTTCTTTGATCTGAAACAAACTCTCTTTACAGAAGACATAATAGTTTTGCTCATAAGGTTTTGTCCTTAGTGTGCTGATACAAATAGACTTCTTCCTTTCACATCATAATATAAAAAGGATAATTACAATTCAATTATAGGTTATTTTGAAAAACTGAAGAAATGTAGCTATTTAAAATCAATAGATTCACAATAATCTATGTAGCATTCAAATAAAAAGAATGGTCTTAGAACTTTTGAAAAAAACATTACTAGTAGAATTTACATAAATAACAGTCACTTAAGGAAAGGATAGTATCATATTAAAATGTTCCTTGGGATTCACTCTTGAGGACATGTTGAATCAAGGGGTATGGATGAAATCTTGGAACTTAAGTTTTCAAAAGTGTTTCTCTCTTTCCAGGTTTAATCAGAAGCAATTTTGTATATGAATTAGGAGACATTTAAAGCAATTTTTATGAATATTTCTATTAGAGACAATTACGACAAAATTTTTTATATATTTGAATCAAAACTAGACTAGAAAACTCAAACTGTGTTTTATCTCATAAATATAGAATTAAAGTAATTTATACAATGCATGTAAAATTATCTCAAGAGACTAATAAACTGATTCTCAACAGTTACATATAAATACTAAGTACAGATACTAAATGAATACACTTTAACACATTCTTTTTTAATTTTTTATTTTTAAAATTACGAAGATGTACAAGTAAAAAAGTTCATATTTGGGTTTTGGTCATACAGTGTTCCAGCATCCATCCCTCCACCAGTGCTCATCTCCCACCACCAACGTCCCCGGTTCCCTCCCCACCTCCCCCACCCTCCACCATTGCAGGTTCTTTATTTCCTTCCCTTTCTCTCTCTTTCTATTTTCCTTACCCTCCAGACTATGGATTACAGAACATATATTAAAGGTTTGTCATGTGTATCCTTTTGCCTCCATTTAATGCTCAGTTCTAGGTTGGCATTAGTACACTTGACAATTGTTAGCACACTGTTCCATTTTCTTTTACCTAGCCTCTGACTCCCACATGTTTGTGATAATTTCCACCTCTGACAAGACCTCCTGATATATGTTTCACTTGACCTTGGATATTGATATCATAATATGTACATATATATTTATGTTATGCAAATAAATGCAGTCATTCTGTATCTGTCTCTCTCCTTCTGGCTAATTTTACTCAACATAATCTTCTCCATGTCCATCCATTTATGGCAAATTTTATAACTTCATTTTTCCTAACAGCTGCATAGTATTCCATTGTGTAGATGTACCAAAGCTTCTTTATCCAGTCATCGATTTTTTGGGCACTCTGGTTGCTTCCAGATTCTGGCTATTGTGAATAATACTGCTATGAACATAAAAGTATGATGGTGTTTCCGCTACGTATTTTTGGTTCCCCAGAGTAGATTCACAGGAGTGGTATGGCTGGGTCAAATGGGAATTCAATTTCTAGTCTTTGGAGGAATGTCCATATTGTTTTCAATACAGGCTGAAACAGCAGGCATTCCCACCAACAATGATTGAGTGTCCCCTTTTCCCCACATCCACGCCAGCACTTGTTGTTCTTGCTCTTTTGAATATGTGCCAGTCTCTGTGGTGTAAAGTGATATCTCATTGTTGTTTTGATTTGCATCTCTCTGATGATTAGTGATGATGAGCATTTTTTCATATGTTTTTTGACCATTCGAATTTGTTCCTTGCTGAAGTTTCTGTTCATTTCTTCTCCCCATTTTTTTGATGGGGTTGTTTGTTTTCTTCTTGTAAAGTTCTACCAGTGCCTGATATATCCTGGATATTAACCCCTTATCAGATGGGTATTGGGTGAATATTCTTTCCCATTCTGTGGACTGCTTTTGTATCTTAGTCACTGTTTCTTTTGAGGTGCAGAAGCTTTTTAGTTTCATGTAGTCCCATATGTTTATCTTTTCTTCTAGTCGCTTTGTTAGTGATGTTTCATCTTTGAACATGCCTTTAGCTTCAATGTCGTGGAAGGTTTTTCTGATATTTTCTTCAATGTATTTTATAGATTCAAGTCTGATATTGAGATCTTTAATCCATTTTGATCTGATATTTGTGCATGGTGTTAGACACAGGTCCAAGTTCATTTTTTTTACATGTCGCTGCCCAGTTTTCCCAACACCACTTGTTGAAGAGGCTTTCCTTACTCCATTTTGGACTCGTTGCACCTTTATCAAAGATTAAATGATCATGTGTTTGAAGTTGTTGTCAGGATACTCAATTATATTCCAAAGGACCACAGGTCTATTTTTATTCCAATACCATGCTGTTTTAGTTACTATTGCCTTGTAGTGCAGTTTGAAGTTGGGAAAGGTGATGCCTCCCATCTTCTTTTTCCTGAGGATTGTTTTAGCTATCCTTGGGGGTTTATTGCTTCATACAAATTTTAGGAGTTTTTGGTAGAGAGTTTAGGGTTCTCTAGATATAATATCATGTCATAATATCATGTCATCTGCAAATAATGATAGCTTGACTTCTTCCTTGACTATCTGGATGCCCTTATGTCCTTTTCTTCTCTGATTGCTATGGCAAGTACTTCCAGTACTACATTGAATAAAAGAGGTGAGAGTGGGCAACCTTGTCTTGTCCCTGATCTCAGGGGGAAGGCTTTCAATCTTTCCCCATTTAGAATGATGCTCACTGTAGGCTTTTGTTAGATGACTGTAACTATCTTGAGGAAAGTCCCTTCAATTCCCATTTTCTGGAGGGTTTTAATCATGAATGGGTGCTGGATCTTGTCAAATGCTTTCTCTGCATCTATTGATAGGATCATATGGTTTTTTTATTTTTTTCTTTTATTGATATGATGTATTATGTTGATTGGCTTGCGAATGTTGAACCATCCTTGCATTCCCAGGATGAATCCTACTTGGTCATGATGTATAATCTTCTTGATGAATCTTTGGATTCTGTTTGTTAGCATTTTGTTGAAGATCTTAGCATCCATGTTCATCAGGGATATTGGTCTGTAGTTTTCTTTCTTTGTGTTGTCTCTCCCTGCTTTGGGTATCAGGGTGATATGTGCCTAATAGAAGCTGTTTGGGAGTGTTTCTGTTTCTTCTATTTCCCAGAAGAACTTGAAAAGGACTGGCAGTAGGTCCTCCTTAAAGGTTTGGTAGAGTTCACTAGGGAATCCGTCTGGACCTGGGCTTTTGTGTTTGGGCAGACTTTTAATTACTGTTTCTATTTCCTCGATGGTGATGGGTTTATTCAGGTATTGGAGGTCTTCTTGTTTCAGCCGTGGGAGGTTATAGGACTTCAGGAATTGATCCATTTCTTCTAGATTCTCTTGTTTCACGGCATACAGGCTCTCAAAGTAATCTCTGATGATCTTTTTGGATTTCTGTGGTTTCTGTTGTGATGTCACCCTTTTTATTTCTGATTCTGTTTATTTGGGTTTTCTCTTTCCCTGTCCTTACAAGTCTTGCCAATGGTTTGTCAATCTTGTTTATTTTTTTCAAAGAACCAGCTCTTGGTTTCATTAATCTTTTGGATAGTTTTTTTGGTTTCCAACTCATTGATTTCCTCTCTAAGTTTTATTATTTCCTTTTTTCTGGGAGCTCCTTTTGTTGGTCTTTTTTAATGTCTTCATTTGTGTAGTCAGGTTATTTATGTGGGCCCTTTCTTGTTTCCTGATGAATGCTTGCAGAGCTATAAACTTCCCTCTTAACATGGCTTTTGCCATGTTCCACAAGTTCTTATAGTTGGTGTCTTCATTTTCATTTGTTTCCAGAAATCTTTGGATTTCCTGTTTGATTTCTTCTATGACCCATTTGTTGTTCAGGAGTGAGCTGTTCAGTTTCCAGATGTTTGGTTTGACTCCTGATTCTGTGTATGGATAACTTCCATTTTCAGTGCATCATGGTCTGAAAAGATAACTGACACAATTTCTATCTTTTTAATTTTATTGAGGTATGCTTTGTGGCTCAGCATGTGGTCCATCTGGGAGAATGTTCCATGTGCACATTCTCTCTTAGTAGTTGTTTTATGTATTTTGCTTGCCCCTCATTGGGTGCATATATGTTTAGTAGTGTAATTTCTTCCTGGTGTACATATCCCTTAAATAATAAGAAATGGCCTTTGTTATCCCTTCTAACCTTTTTTAGCCTGAAGTCTATATTATCTGATACTAATATGGCCACACCAGCCATTTTGGAGGAGTTGTTTCCGTGGAGAATGGTCTTCCAACCTTTGACTTTGAGTCTTTGTTTGTTCTTATTATTCAGATGCGTTTCTTGTAGACATCAGAATGTTGTGTTCAATTTTTTTAATCTATTTTGTCACTCTGTGTCTCTTAATTGGTGCATTTAGACCATTGACATTGAGCAAGATTATTGTCATTGGAATTTGTGCCATCTTTCTGTTTGTGCTTGTTGTGCTTATGGGTTTGGTCATATTATAGTAGACCCTTTTAGTCCTTCTTTTAAAGTTGGTTTTGAGTCCGTGACGTTCCTGAGCTGTTGCTTATCCAGGAAGCTGTGTATCCTTCCTTCATATCTGAATTTGAGTCTAGCCGGGTAAAGAATTCTTGGTTAGGCCTGCAGTTCATTGAGACGTTTCACAATATCCCACCATTGTTTTAGGGCTCGGAGTGTTTCATCAGAGAAGTCGGCTGTAATCTTAGGGATGTTCCTTTGTATGTGATTTCCTTCTTTGATCTTGCTGCTTTCAGTATTATATCTCTATCTATAGTTTTTGTCATTTCAATTAAGATGTGTCTTGGAGTATTCTTGTTGGGGCCTCCTGCATCTTGAGGCAAGCATTCTTTAGTTCCGAGAACTTCTCAGCAATGATGGCTTTGACAGTTTCTTCTTCATCAGGGTTTTCTTCTTGCCCTTCTGGGACCCCAATGATCAGTATGTTGTTTCTTCTGGCTTCATCCCGATTATCTCTTGTTGTCTGTTCGGTAATTGTGAGTCTTTTTTCTCTATCTTCTAGTATTGTGTAGACAATCTTTGGAACTTCTATGACCCATTTGTTGTTCAGGAGTGAGCTGTAGACAATCTTTGGAACTCGTCTTCGAGATCACTAATTCTTTTCTTCTTTTTTTTTTTTTTTTTGCTTTTTTGGAGTCACACCCCCGCGATGCTCAGGGGTTACTCCTGGCTCTGCGCTCAGGGAATTACTCCTGGCGGTGCTCGGGGGACCATATGGGATGCCGGGGATCGAACCCGGGCCGGCATAAGCCGGCCCGCATGCAAGGCAGGCGCCCTACCCGCTAGGCTATCGCTCCGGCCCCACTAATTCTTTCTTCAGTAGCTATTATTCTGCTATGATGGCCTTCCACTGTGTTTTTCATTTCATTTATTGTGTAGACAATCTTTGGAACTCGTCTTCGAGATCACTAATTCTTTCTTCAGTAGCTATTATTCTGCTATGATGGCCTTCCACTGTGTTTTTCATTTCATTTACCTCATTTTTAATATCTGTCATTTCCATTTGCATTTTCCTCACTTCTTCTCTCATGTCCTCTTGTATTTTATTGATTTTGAATTCCATTGCTTCTTTGAGTTCCTTATGCAACCTTAACAATTCTTTCCAAAATTCCTTATCAGAGAGGTTATATGACTCATTGGTATTGCTTGGCTCCAACTGGACTAGTGACTTCACTTACAGAGCTTGATGGAATTTTGCATTGCTTTACCATTATGACTATTGTAGGTTTCAAAAAGTGAGTTCTTGGGTGACTAGATAGTACAGTAAGTAGGTGTCTTGGTTGTTCACAGAGTTTTGGTGGCTGGCAAGGAGTTTTGGTGGGTGGCATAGGAATAAAGGTTCACTGGTACCTCATGCAAGATAGGTAGTAAGAGGATCGGTTTTGAGTTTTGGGATGTGAGTGTAGGGTTCTGGCCTGTTCCCTGGGGCTGATTGGGTCCACGGAGTCGCATGGATCACACACACACACACACACACACACACACACACACCTGTGGGGGCAATTGCAGACGTTCCTGGAAGCGCAGGGGCCCAAGGGGTCCCGGGTGAAACCAATGCAGTTTGCCTTGGTTCCCATTGATGGATGTTCTGCTTTTCCCTGGGTCTGATTTGGTCTGCGGAGATGGAAGGATCACACACACACCTGTGAGGGAGATTGCAGACATTCCTGGAAGCGCAGAGCCCAAGGGTTTCGGGGGTAAAACCAAGACAGTTTGCCTTGGTTCCCCTTAATGGATGTTCCGCTTTTCCCTGGGTCTGATTTGGTCAGTGGAGACCAAAGGATCACACACAGACACCTGTTGGGGAGATTGCAGACGTTCCCGGAAGCACAGGGCCCAAGGGGTCTGGGGTGAAACCAAGGCAGTTTGTCTTGGTTCCCGTTGATGGAAGATCCTCTTTACCCTGGGTCTGATTTGGTCCACAGAGACGCCAAGGATCACACACACACCTGTGGTGCATATTCTACAAAATATATGACATTTTACCCTGAAGGCTTTTCTCACTGCATATGAGTACTTATAATATTAGGGGAAATATGAACTATGAATGCAGTTATTGGAGTTGCTTGCTATGAAGTAATTAATAAAATGAATAAAAGAATAATGCATAAATGCTGCCTCGCAGAAAGCGAGATGACCCCCCACTCCATGAGGGGCCTCCATTTTACATCGGACTTCTCTCTCATCAGAACTCCACCCAGCAGACCAGCCTATCATAGCCCGGCTCACGTGGCCGCTTGAGGTTCCCTGGTTCATCAATAAATGCTGGACTTAGAGATGCCTACAAGAGTATGCTACCTGCATGGCAGAGCCTGGCAAGCTACCCATGTTGTATTTGATATGCCAAATACCAGTAACAATTATAGACTTCATTCCGGAATGGATTGAGGCTCTTTATGTTCCTGGAGCAAGCAGATGCCCTTGGGCTCTACTAGCATGAGACAGGACATATGGAGATGTTACTGGGGCCTGCTCGAACAAATCGATGATGAACGGGAAGACAGTGATACAGTAATACATAAATGCAGATGAATATATGAAAATCAGTATTGTACTTTAGAAATTGTAATATGAATCAATGTATTGCTTAACATATGATACACAGATGTTTAAATACACATACGTCTATGAAAAAGATAAAATCAGACTTAATTGATAAATTATTTTGTCAGATAGCAATTAGAAGCAATTGAGTTACTGAATTTAAATTTAATGGCTATCTTCTTTCAAACACATCTTTATTTTGAGTTTACAGTGTCTAGGTATAAATATGTTTCCTAGTAATTACCTATTATTATAGGCTATCACAAGCACATATTTTGACATCTTTTTCTTTCTTTTTGTCTTGGTATTTAATTAAAAAATATTATTATGATCACAATTAGTTTCATTGACTCCTATCATTTTTCCTAATATTTCATTTCCTTCGTATTTTACCCAGATTCCTCAGTGTCAGAGTACTAACATTATTTCTCACTTTTCTCACTAGTGGGTAGCTGCCCCCACAATGTCGACTACTCACTTTGAAATTTAGGATGAAATTATATTTTACCCATTAGTTCCTAGGATTGTGGTTGCTTTGTTTTCTTCATATATAAGTTGTGATCTTTGAAGCAGTGCAATATAAATTCCTTTTTTCTTGGTATGTTTATTTCCTAAACTTCTCCAAATATAGAGGAAAAGAAACTCATTATCTTTTTTTAAGTATTTTATTATACCACCGTGAGATATACAAATAAAAAGATATACAATTAAAAAGTTCATGTTTGGGTTTTGGTCATACAGTGTTTCAGCACCCGTCCCTCCACCAGTGCCCATCTCCATACAAATAAAAAAGATATACAATTAAAAAGTTCATGTTTGGGTTTTGGTCATACAGTGTTTCAGCACCCGTCCCTCCACCAGTGCCCATCTCCCACCAACACCCCGGTTCCCTCCCCCACTTCCCCAGCCCTGCTCCATGGCAGGTTCTTTATTTCTTTGCCTTTCTCTCTCTTTCTCTTTTCCTTTCCTTCCAGACTATGGATTACAGAACATACATTAAAAGGTTGTCATGTGAATCCTTTTGCCTCTATTTAATGCTCAGTTCTAGGTTGGCATTAGTACCCTCGACTATTATTAGCACCCTGTTCCATTTTCTGTCTTACCTAAACTCTGACTCCCACACGTTTGTGATAATTTCCACCTTTTACATTGAAGAAAATATAGGAAAAACCCTCCATGACATTGAAGCTAAAGGCATCTTCAAAGGTGAAACATCACTAACAAAGCAACTAGAAGAAAACATAAACATATGAGACTACATGAAACTAAAAAGCTTCTGCACCTCAAAAGAAACAGTGACTAAGATACAAAAGCAGTCCACAGAATGGGAAAGAATATTCACCCAATACCCATCTGATAAGGGGTTAATATCCAGGATATATCAGGCACTGGTAGAACTTTACAAGAAGAAAACAAACAACCCCATCAAAAAATGGGGAGAAGAAATGAACAGAAACTTCAGCAAGGAAGAAATTCGAATGGCCAAAAAAACATATGAAAAATGCTCATCATCACTAATCATCAGAGAGATGCAAATCAAAACAACAATGAGATACCACTTTACACCACAGAGACTGGCACATATTCAAAAGAGCAAGAACAATAAGTGCTGGTGTGGATGTGGGGAAAAGGGAACACTCATCCATTGTTGGTGGGAATGCCGGCTGGTACAGCCTTTCTGGAAAACAATATGGACTTTCCTCCAAAGACTAGAAATTGAACTCCCATTTGACCCAGCCATACCACTCCTGGGAATCTACTCTGGGAAACCAAAAATCACCCAGCGGAAACACCATCCCTACTTTTATGTTCATAGCAGCATTATTCACAATAGCCAGAATCTGGAAGCAACCAGAGTGCCCGAAAATCGATGACTGGATAAAGAAGCTTTGGTACATCTACACAATGGAATACTATGCAGCTGTTAGGAAAAATGAAGTTATAAAATTTGCCTATAAATGGATGGACATGGAGAAGATTATGTTGAGTGAAATTAGCCAGAAGGAGAGAGACAGATACAGAATGACTGCATTTATTTGCATGGCATAAATATATATGTACATATTATGATACCAAACTCATTATCTTAGCACTAAAGGAATTTTCAGGTACCCTGAGGTACATAAATAGAAATTGATTAAGATCTTCTTTGGATTCCAGGCAGTTAGAAAATCCATTTACTTAGATGAGCTGTTTATTCTAAAGCTTACCCTTCATAGAATTAAGTTTCATGAATATTACAGTAGAACCAGAAACAAAAAAAATCATCATTTTATGCAAATATTTTCTTTTCTATAGTTATAATAAGCATTTTTGGTTATCTTTTTTAAGATACAAAAAACAGAACTTTAGGGGACTAGCCTCTAGCTACCTATTTTGTGTGTAAGGAATTATGAATCTTTCTTTAAGAAACACTTTCTTAAGGATACACTTGCCTTTGTGCATAAAACAAAATTCATTTATTTTCTGAAATACATTTACTCTTCAGAAGAGTGAAGCAAAAAATATGTATCCACTCTGTCATATTTGAGTCTTATTTTTTTTTTTTTTTGCTTTTTGGGTCACACCCGCAATGCTCAGGGGTTTCTCCTGGCTCTGCACTCAGGAATTAGTCCTGGCGGTGCTCTGGGGACCATATGGGATGCCGGGATCGAACCCGATGCCGGGTATCGAATCCGATGCCGGAAATCGATCCCGGGCCGGCACAGGCTGGCCGAGTGCAAGGCAAATGCCCTACCAGCTGGCTATCGCTTCGCCCCCATACTTGAGTCTTATAAATAAAAGAATTATGACTATACACTATTGTTTTCTATTATAATTGTTAGTGCTGATATTTTTATTTACAAATTGACTTGAGAGTATATACTGATGAGAACAATGTGCTATACCTGTTAGAACTTGTTAGATTTTTGTAGCATATATATTGTTTTAAGTTTTAACCTAACTTGAAATTCTATCTTCTGCAATTGGTCTCATCTAACTTCAGGTTGTTCTTAAATTAAACTTGTTCACTCCAGACACCCCAAAAACCTTCTCTGTCTCAAAGTATTTTATCAATCTTATTTGCCAAGATAAATTATTTTCTCTCCAGGAAAACACTAATACCAGACCCATCCTCTTTCTCTTTCAAATAATAATATTTATGAATGTAATCTCATTTTTCAGAAAATATTTACAATCATTGAAAATAAATTATGTACATACCTATACCTCTCTTGTATAGTCAATATCTGTACATACATCACTTTTTATAATTATCCCTCAAAGAAAACAGGAACCAAATATATCTACTGGTGAATTCTGTCATATAAATATATCTAAACAAAAAAGTAAAAATAATCAAATCTGATAATATGTATGAAAGTGGAGTGCAAAGAAGTTGGTTTTATTTTAGGGATGCAATCTCTAAATCATGATATTTAAGCAGGAAAAAATACAAAGCATATTTATCAAATATTTAAAACTAAATATTTAGCTTTTATACAATTCAACACTAAAATTGCAAAACTATTCCTTAATCTGAGATTATACTATACTATTAATAAATATTATACGTGATAGGTTAAAAGCTACATATGTTCCCACCTAAATATTGAAATGACAAAAATGTTTTTTGCTATTACCACTTACATTATATATTGAATATTTTAGGCACTAAATAAGGAAAGGAAGACACTATGAATAAAAGCAAGATATCAAGTTAATTATTTACTAAGATCAAAGCCAGTTAGATTATTAAACAGTTTTTAGCTGTTGTGGCAATTGTTCTAGATATCATTTAAAATGTCTATTGTACAAATATTTGAATCAAGGAGATCTAAATTTCTTGCTTAAATGAATACCAGTTGTGTGCTTATACAAGATATTCAGACTTAATGATGTAGCAGCACATGCATGTTGCTGCACAGGATTACAAAATTGATTGATTAATAAATAATGGATTGATTAATGAATAATCATGAATGAATGTTCAAAATGTTATCAATGGGTTGATTTAGGGGAACAACCACATTTATTTAATTAAAGGTTGCATTTTCATGGGGCCAGAGCGATTGTGCAGGGGTAGTGTCCATGCCCTTGCACACAGCAGAGATTGATTTGATTATCCATAACCCATGGCCCCTGAGGCTCACAAGGACTGTTCTCTGAGCACGGGAACCAGAATAAGTTTTGAGCACCACTGGGTGTGCCACACCCCCAAATGGCATTTTAAAAGTCCAAAGAAAAGAATTAGTATAGAAAGTTAGAGTTTGCTCTTCCTATGTTTGACTCCAGCATCTTCTATGGTGTCCTTGCTAGATGTCATGCTGTCAAAGTTACATTATTTCCCTCTTTTGGAACTTTTGGAACCTGGAGTAGAATACTTGAATACTATGTTATTATTCGGTTCACCATCAATCCTAACATTTTGATTATTCATGTCCTCTGAAGATCTTTACTTGGGTAATTACTTTAATTGAATTCCATTAAAAACATACCCATTTTATAAAAATAATTTATATGTCCTTGTATCACTGTCTTCCCGTTGTTCATCGATTTGCTCGAGTGGGCACCAGTAACATCTCCATAAATCCTGTCGCGCACAATCAAGTGTAGCCCAAGGGCATCTGATTGCTCCTGGAACAGGAATAGCCTCAAATCATTGTTGAAGTCATGGAATTGAGGTCCATGATTGTTGCTAGTTTTGGGCATATCAAACAAAACAGGTAGCTTGCAGGCACTGCCGTGTAAGTGGTAGAAGGCTCTCATCTCGAGCATTTACTGATGAAACTTAAAGGGGAAATATCAGGTTTTCTCTTGGGTGGAGCTCTGAGGAACTCCAACCAAGCTTTGAGCCCTGAGCTCTGAGGACTCTGGATGTCGAGAACGACTGAACTCAGGATGTGTGGGTTGCTCTGGCTTCTTGCTAGGCTTACTTGGATGATGGGTATCAGTTAGAACCTGCCTAGAACTGTATCACTTGATCACTTGATCACTTGACATCCTGTTATTCATCAATTTGCTCTAGCAGGCACCAGTAATATTTCCATTAGCCCCTATCACGTACCAGTGTACCCCAATGGCATCTACTTTCTTCAATAATATGAAGAGCCTCAAACCATTCATTCAGGGTCTTGACGAAGAAGTCTGACAAACTTTTAGGTGGGTTGCCATGTGATCTTTTGACATCCTGTGGGATCCGGTCATTAACGGCGCTATCCAGTGGTCACTCCAAAAACATTACATGTCCAACCCATCTGATTTTCTTTTTTTTTTTAATTTTATTTTATTTTATTATTTCCCCCCAAAAAATATTATTACACCATTTTAGACATACAATTGAAAGATGCTCATGTAAAGTTTTGGTTTTACAGTGTTCAGACACCCATCCCTCCACCCAAACCCATCTCCCATCACCAATGTCCCCACCTCCCTGCCCCCTCCCACACCTCAAGTACTTAGCAGGTTCTGTATGCATTTCTCTCCTCTTTATCTCTCCCTCCCCCCAAACTTTCCTGCTTTTCGTGGAATGCAGTGCATTAAAAGACATTACTGTTTCCACTATTTTAATGGACCCGCGCAGCCGCAGGCAGCCAAGCGACCTGGGCTCGAACTGGTTTTGCTCTGCTAATCTGGTCGTGAGGCAGTTTCCCAGTGTCCGGACAGCGAAAATGGTGGCTAGTGTGATGGGCAAGTCTCATCCGGCTGCTTCCTGGACCCCCAAGAGGTGATGGGCCCACTCCCAAAACCCATCTGCCCTCCTGGGGGCCCCATAGTCAGCTGGGCCCAGGGCGAGCCGAGTTCCAGCCTCCCCAGCTGCTTGTGAGGCTCTTCATGCTATGGCTGGTGTCCCCAGCAACCCATCTGATTTTTGACACCGTGGTAAATGAGACAGCGTGCCTGACTCTGGAACATCGGCGGAGGTCGGGACTCGGATTCCTTCTCTCACTTGACTGAGGTGTGATATTCCTAGCATAGCTCTTTCAATACCTCTTTGGGAGACCCGAATAGCATCCTCATCCTGATTTTGTAGGGTCCAGTCTATGAGGTGTATGTTAATGCAGGGGAACAGTGGAGTCGAAGAGATGTGCCTGGAGCCAGAGGTTCTTTGTCCTTTTAGTTATTTCTTCGATGCTCTTGAAGGCTTTCCATGCCCCTCTCTTCCTCCTGCACAGTGAGGTTTTAGGTCATTCATCATGTTGACTTCTCGACCTAGGTACACATAACTGCTGCATTCAGAGATGTTTGTTCCATTGAGAGTGAATGAGGCCTCTGGAACTAGTTCATTTTTCATGAACATTGTTTTGTTGAGAATCTGCTGTAGACCTATCCTTCCACATTTTCTGTCAAAGTCAGCCAGCTTTTGTGCCGCTTGGCTAATGTTTGGTGTTAGAAAGATGTCATCAGCAAAGCAGAGGTGGTGTAGTTGCCGACCGTCTATCTTCACTATTATTCCTTCCCATTCTGTCTCATGATGTTCTCGAGGGTGGCACTGAAGAGTTTTGGTGAAATGGCATCACCCTGACGAACACCTCTTTTGACAAGCAATGACCACTTCCTTGTGGAATGGTGAGAACCTGTTGGTGAATCCGTAATACAGCTCACAAAAGATCTTTGTAGAATCAAAGGCTTTCTTTAAACCAATGAACGTTAGACAGAGTGGCATCTTGAACTTCCTACAAACTTCCATGAGTTTGATTACTGTTTGGATATGGTTGATTGTGCTGAATCCTTTTCGGAAGTCAGCTTGTTCTCATGAATGTCCTTCATCTAATCTTCTGCCAATCCTGTTCAGGATGACTCGAGTGAACAGCTTGTAGATGACAGACAACAGGCAGATGGGGCAATAGTTGCCAATGTTGGATGTCTCCCTTATTTATTTATTTATCTATTTATTCATCTATTTATTTATTTATTCATTCATTCATTCGTTTGTTTGTTTATTCATTCATTCATTCATTCATTCGTTTGTTTGTTCATGCGTTTATTTATTCATTTATCTATCTATCTGTCTGTCTGTCTGTTTGTTTATTTATTTAATTTTGCTTTTTTGTGTCACACCGGCGATGCTCAGGGGTTGCTCCTGACTCTGCATTCTGGAATTAAATCTGGCGGTACGAGGGGACCATACGGGATGCCTGGATTGAACCTGGGTCGGTTGCGTGCAAGGCAAATGCCCTGCCCACTTCACTATCACTCCGGTCCCATGTCTCCCTTCTTGAACAGTAGAACTGTCCTGCTAGTATTCCATTGGGAGGGCACCTTGCATTCAGACCGGTAGCATGTGAAGAGCCAAGCCAGTGTATTGATGAGTACTGATGGCAGACTCTTCAGTTGTTCTGGCTGACTTTGTCTGGGCTTGGTGCGTTCGCCTTTACTGCCGAAATGGCATGTCGGACTTCAGAAGGGAGAATGTTGTGTATGACATATCCATCCTGTGGAATTTGGTATGTAGGCAGGTGGACATGGTTATCAAAGAGATCTGAGCAGAAGTCATGGATAATCTTCTCCATTGCCTTTCTGGAAGATGTGATAGATCCATCAGGACATAGGAGGGCAGTCATTTTGGTTTCATAATTGGCAAAGGACGGGGCGGGCATTGTGAATGCTTTTCCCGGCTTCAGAACTATATACAGTGCATAAATGTGAAAGATCCTGGAAAGGACCTGATCCTAAAATCAGTACTATCTAAGAATGTTGCATGGCCGCATGCTAACGGAGCTGTGGGTCTGGCATGGGTCTCTCTTCCAGGGTAGCTGGCATGGAGGTGGAGGAAAGGGTGGAGGAGACCAAATCTCCTTTCCAATTTCTGCCAGCATGGCCCATCCCTCCCACGTGTGAGCGAATCCTTGGAGAAATGTTGGACTTGGACAGTGGCTCGCTGAGCCCCTTACCGGGAGGTCAGCTCCATGGGTTGCTTCCACGTGGGGCCAAGGAGCGCAGCTGTGGTCTCGAGTGGATGGATCTGGATCTCTTCCAGGGTTGCCAACGAAGCTGTGGGCTTAGTGTTGGTCTCTCTTTCGGAATATTTTGCATGGCAATGGAGGAAATGGCATAGGAGCCCAAATCTCCATTCCAAGTCCGCCAGCGTGGCCCCTTCCCCACATGTGTGGCGCACATGTCCTTGTATTAAAGGGTAAAATATGAATACTCCATGTAAAGGATATGAAGATAAGTTGTAACGAAAGCTCAGTTCTGTGAAAATAGCATTTAAATATTAATTTAATTTCTCTTTTAGTTACTTGTTATTTTGGATGATTCTATTTATTATTTAAATGATCTCAAGCATGATTACATTGCTCTTTCGGTTGACTAAGCTTTGCTAAGCTGAATTAAAGAAGCATCTAGTTGACATTTCTTTAAAGACACTTAGTAACTCCAGCAATAACCTGGGATGTAAGTAGATTAATCATAGTCCTGTCAAGTGGAATTCTTTGTACAGCTTATCAGAGTACAAAAGGACAAAGCAGAAAAGTGGAAAATACAGTCAGAGGAGGCAAGAGATTATTTCTTTTCTCTAGTTCTCTAAGAATATATTTATAATAGGTTTCAATAGGATTACAGAGAAGTGAGAAATATTGAAAAAAAAAGTTTGCGATAGCTTGCTTAGAGAAAATTAAAAAAAATGGGTGTTGAATGAGTTGCAAAATACTTTTATTGTAGCAGAAGTTGCATTTCCATCTGGATCTGTTATTTAAACCTTATCTCTGCTTTGCAGTTGTACCTGGAAAGAAGGAAGAGAAAACAACCAAGACAGTGGAGCAAGGTAAAATCAAATGAAGGAAGTTGACATAATCTACTTTAGAAAGACAACATGAGGAGGAAAGCACTGGATTCAGACAGGAGGAAGACAATAACCTTTGAATCTACTGCTCTCTGTCACTGTTCATGTTTGTTTTTCTGTGCCAGGAGAATGTGAGGAGGCAATGTGGGTGTTTGTTCTTTTGTATAACAAGAGTACAAATTCAGAGCAGAAAGCCTTCACAGTTTGATTAATTGCATCAGAAGAAATGCTGAAGATTATAAGGAAAATATCATCCAGGGAAATTGATTGGCATTTTCCTCTTTAATTTTGGTTTTAGCATTATCTGAACAATCATAGTTTAAGAATAAACACAACACAACACAGTTTGTGCAAATATAATTTCTATTGCTAAAACCTAATATGTAAAAGTCAAAATAAAAGAAAGAAGAAGAGCAAAAGTAAGTTATTTGAGTTTATACTGTGACTTCAGCAATTGATTTTCCCCAAACCTAAAATTTCAATGTTATAAACAATAACACTAGATGTAATGCATTGTATTTGTTTTTATATACATAGCAATTATATCACCACAAATATATTTAATAAAATTGTTGCCATAAAATTACAACAGTTAAACATTAACACTAACTTAGAAGTAATAATTTTAATTATTCTTTACTCTTCTTTAATATTTATATTATGATATTCATTGTTTAGTACAACAAGTAGCAATGCCTTAAAGAGTGAAGTCAAGGTAATTCCCCAATCAATTTGATATTAAATTAAATTCCTAACTTTAGTGCTTTCAAATTTTTTTATAATGAAATACTTTAATCTCTTACATTCAGATAGATAAACCATGTGCAAGCTTTCAGTAAAGTTTAATGAGTAGATGGGGGTTATGTTTTTGCTTTTTGAAATAAATTCTGATTGCTGCCACATAGATAAAATTATTAAATGAATTTTTGTTTATAGATTATTCAATAAATTTTTCTAGTATTTTTAAAGTGGATATTTCAGTCTATGTAATATAGAGAGATCTTAATAACCATGGATCCTGATATTCGCTTGTCCTTTTGACACAAGATTCTGTGTTTTTAATCATTTTAAAGTACAAATTTAATCAGATGTGGTTTTTCTAGGAAACAATAAGTTTAAATATAAAATATGTAAAAGGATATGAAGATTTTTTAAGTTGCTGTGCAAGTATATATTCTTTATTTAACATTTGCCTTATAAAATTGATATGATTAGGTGAGGTATATAATCAGAGTGCTTTTATTTCACTAGGTCTCAAAGTTATTTTTCCCTTTAATATAAAACATGTTGATTACTTGTATTTAGAGATTTCTTTTAATAGTCAAAGCATATTTAGAAAAGATTAACAACAATATAAAATGTTTGCGACAATAGACAATGATTTAGATACAAATTGTTTTATTTAGCCTTACCAGCATGTTAGTATCATTTCATTAATCCTACAGTATTCATCCAGGTAGACAAAAGACTTGGAATGCCTCTTAATATTATGAACTTACTTCAGATGATTTCATAATAATTAGTTTCAAAACTAAGTTTGCTTAAGCTTTAAAATAAACATTATAATGCCTCTATTTATATTAACTTAATAAATCATTTTAGATTTAAAATTATAAAACACTAAGCTTATATTTATTAGATAATAAGTCAAATGAGAAATAGGACAAGAACATCTAGAATATTTTTGTGAACTTATATCTAAGAATAATAGCTATATAAATGAATTTTGTGATTTTAATAAACCAGTAAATTTATGTGAGAGCAAAACAATGTAATTCCAATGGTATGAAATTAACTACTATGGTTATAGATTAATATTACTGAAATAGAATATTTTGTGAAGTACTGTTCTACTCTTTATTCATAAACCATTTTAAGACTTTTTTAGCTTTTCTTATATAGGTTGGTGTTATTGTCAAAAACTATAAGACTAGATAATTATACATTAGTATCTAATGAACAGATTTTAAAGCTGATTTTGATAATTTAAGTTTTAACTTATAGATTTGTATTGAAAAATAAATTTGTGGTTTTTATAATTCTTATCAATTTCAAATTCACATTGTGATCTAGGGAAAATATGTATATCAAATCTATGCATTTCAATTGCACTTAGGAAATATTGATTAAGCTTATTTTTGTTAGGTAAGTTAATACTGTTGAAGGTAGAATTAATTTTGTTAACATAATTTAGTAAAATAAAACTTTTATTTTGTGATAAGTAAAGCTTTAATCTATCTTGTCCGAAACCGTAACTATGTAACCCTATTCACGGTGAATATGTTCTTAAATTATCTATTTAATGAAATTTTTTCATTTGTAGATTATGATTTTGAATTTAAGAAATATTTACAAATTCCTCCACTTTAAAGACTCTTATGCCATTAATCCTCACTTGCCCCTTCATTATATAGAAATTATCTAAATGCAAGAGGCAAAAATGAGAGTTTTATAAAGTTTTTCTTTAAAAAATTGTGCTATTTTTTCTTTGTCAATTTTTGTCTGGGGCCCAAACTGGGAGGTTCTCAGAGCTTACTCCTGACTCTGTGCTCAGGAATCACTTGTGGCAGGAATGGAGGATAGCAGTACCATACAGATAGCAATTCATAGCAGTATCAGGAATTGAGCTTAATTGGCGTAGTGCAAGGCAAGCACTCTCAAATCTACACATTTTATAGTGAAAAACAAGGAATGTCAAAATTAAAATACCTGCTGTCACATATGAGAATGTAATGCATATATAATATACACACAAAACTAGATTAATTAACCTCAATTTATTAATTTGTTTTAAATTTTGAATTTAAATTTGGCATACACAGCAGAGCCAGGCAAGCTACCCATGTTGTATTTGATATGCCAAATACCAGTAACAATTATAGACCTCATTCCTATGACCTGAAGGAATGGTTTGAGGCTCTTTCTGTTCCTGGAGTGAGCAGATGCCCCTGGGTTACACTTGCTTGCGACAGGATGTATGGAGATGTTATTGGTGCCTGCTCGAGCAAATCGATGAACAAGTAATACAAGACAAGTAATAGAGTGAAAATTTGAATATTTTAACCTTTAGCAATATTTCCTCTTGTTTCTAGCTAGATGGGCTAAATAAGTCATTTAAAAAAAGCATCAATAAATTGCTACATTTTGGAACAGAAAACAAATTCAGTAAAAGAACTCTAAAGATCTTAACTGTAGATAAAGACCCACTGTCTTTCTGTTTTTTCAATGTCCTTCCTTCCAAAGATCAGCTACAAATGGATGGAAAAAAGAATATATTAAATCATATGCATATAATCTTTTTTTTCTTACTCCTGTGTAAGGTATTTATGAAATTTATTGAAGAACTTTATTAAGGGCTGGCATATAATATGTATTTAGTAGATTTTATGAAGTTGTTGGAGATATCAAGGTATTATTTAAAAAAGAAGTAGTAGTTAAACCTTGATTGAATAATTTTTTCTCTAAGTGGCATGAAATTAAAAAGAAAAATTAATATGCAAAAATGTACCTCCCAAGTAAAGATTATCAAATATTTCAGAAACAATAAAAAGGTGATTAAATTCTTAAACTATCTTCATTTTAAACTGAAAATAATTAGATTAAATGAATTGAAATGTATTATTCATTTGTTATGTCATTACTATTATGGTTTTTTAATTATAGTCTTACAAAAAAGACACTACACATGTAGTTACCATACAAATAAGGATGCAATAATTGATTTTAGTAGCTCAACTAGTATATTACAAAGTGAAAGAAACCTGAATGTCCTGGATAGGCCAATAAACAAAGTCTCAAAGAAATGTTAAGTCTTATCATTGCTCTTATTTTGACATATGGAATGAGGTTATATGAAATAATACATTCCAGAAGAAATTAACAATGTTTTGAAGAATCAAATTGCTTATAGAAGAAAATAAGACTGGTGTGGGAGCTATTGTACAGTGAGTAGTGTTTGTCTTACATTAGGTAAACCTGGGTTCTATCACGACGTCCCATATGGTCATCCCATGAACTGCAGGCAGTAATTCCTGAGTTTAGAGCCAGGAGTAACCCCTGAGCATTGCTGAGTTTGACCCAAAAGAGTGAAAACAAAAATAAAATATGAGGGTATTTCTTCTTTTTGGGAAATCTGGTCTAGAAATGCTTTCATTCAAAGATTTTTAATTAAAATGCTAAGTAAAACATAATTTTTAAGCGTGTTCAATAGGAACCATGCTTCCAGAATAAATTGACTGCTTTATTATATAAATATTAAGTACCATCATGGAAAGGATGGACCTCTAAACAATTTTAAATAGTTTTGAGTTCCATTTAAGGAATTACATGACAGATAGCTATTCACAAAACATATTACACAGAATTTGTGGTTCCATTAACCATCAAGAACAAATTTGAACACAACTAGCAAACATTTCTTTATGAGTAGAATTTTAGCATGTGGTTTATAAATGTATCAAAATCTGCTTATTTCCTATAATGAAAGCTCAATATTTCATTATATTTTGAAAAACAATTCTAAGTTCATGTACACACTATTTTTTTGCTTCTTAGAAGATCCTGCCTTTACTTTTGATGCTATTCTTTAAACAATGTTTCCCTAAAAACTGTATTCATATTCAAAATTGTCACAATAGCACATGAAATCAAATGCTTTTACATTGTTTTGTTTACTTGTCAGAGTCCTCAGGGACTTTTCTTCTATTTGAACATTCACAATTTATTTAGAATCTTTGATGTGTACTTTTAAATTTATTTCATACTTTAAGTCACTGTCAAAAACTTCTATCAGCAGTGATTTCCCTAAAAGAAACTCATTTATTTAATAATGAATGCTTCTATTTCAAAGTGTATCAAATGATTAAGGAATAATGATTTTATACTTAAGATAATTGCAACAAAATGCAGGTTTTATGAAATACAAACTGTATTTAAGCATTCTTCTTGTAATTATAAAACTACCTATTTTCACATGTGGAATGAGTCATGCTGTTGACCCTCAATAAATGTTAAATGATAATAACTATTCTATCGATTCCTTTTTAATTCCAAATATTTTGAGTATGGTTCTTACTTTAGTTGTTTAATATTTATTGGCGCACAGGTTAGATGTTGGAAAATAGTGAAAATAAGCTTTAGGGCAAAGGTGATCTGAAACCAGAGAGATAATACAGAAAGTAAGGCACTTGTCTCACATATCCTTGACTGTGGGTTATATCCCTGGCATCATCTATGGGCCCCTAAACACAGGCGAGAAATGCGCAGCGGAAACACCATCCCTACTTTTATGTTCATAGCAGCATTATTCACAATAGCCAGAATCTGGAAGCAACCAGAGTGCCCGAAAATCGATGACTGGATAAAGAAGCTTTGGTACATCTACACAATGGAATACTATGCAGCTGTTAGGAAAAATGAAGTTATGCAATTTGCCTATAAATGGATGGACATGGAGAAGATTATGTTGAGTGAAATTAGCCAGAAGGAGAGAGACAGATACAGAATGACTGCATTTATCTGCATAACAAATATATATGTACATATTATGATACCAATATCCAAGGTCAAGTGAAACATATATCAGGAGGTCTTGTCAAAGGTGGAAATTATCACAAACGTGTGGGAGTCAGAGGTTAGGTAAGACAGAAAATGGAACAGGGTGCTAATAATTGTCGAGGGTACTAATGCCAACTTAGAACTGAGCATTAAATAGAGGCAAAAGGATACACATGACAACCTTTTAATGTATGTTCTGTAATTCATAGTCTGGAATGGAAGGAAAAGAGAAAGAGAGAGAAAGGGAAAGAAATAAAGAACCTGCCATGGAGGTGGGGTGGGGAAGGGGGAGGGAACCGGGGATGTTGGTGGTGGGAGATGGGCACTGGTGGAGGGACGGATGCTGGAACACTGTATGACCAAAACCCAAATATGAACTTTTTAATTGTAAAAAAAAAAGTAAATTAGTAGACAAATACTGTAGTGAAATATTCAGTATTTTGTGTGTGCCCGTGAAATCTAGGGATTATTGCCAATTTCATTTTACTTTGATATTTTAGCCTGAGTAAAACTATAAATTAAAAAAAACTAATTATGAAATTTAATACTCTGATGATTAGGCTTTTTGTAGACAATAAAGAGTAAGTTACCAGAAAGGTAGTAGAGGGTTTAACTGCATGTATAACCACTGGTGCCAGTCAATTCCTGGTCTCCTGATAGTTACTGGGTGCAGCCATGGAGGCTCTTGACCACTGCCTGAATAACCCTAGTAATCTCTGGCACTTCAGGATTCAACAACACTGCATGCCAGATCTCTCACACTGACTTGCTAGATTAGCCAGAAATTGTCTGGAGGGGGACCTGAGTCTCAGCAGCACTTGGGAATCATTTCCCAACTTTCAAACATAAACCTAATCATTTCATAAATTTCAAACATACTTTCCAGATAAAACATGATCAACTGAGGAAGAAGCATGGGTTAAGCAGTTGGAACTGCTTGCAGTCTACCTGACGTCACATATGATCCTCCAGAGATCAGAACTGTGTCTTAGGCACATCTAGCACAGGCCCAAAGTTTTCTCTCACTCCATGCCCTCCACTAACTCAAAATGACAAATTTATCAATTCATTAAATAATCGTTGATTTTCTAGTATGTGCTAGTCTCAGTGGTCCGAGCTTCATAAGACACATTTTGAAAATTATGGCAGACTGGCAGCTACATAAAACACTTGATAATGTAAATATGCTTATTTCGTGGGACTTCTGGAGCCTTGCCTAATGACCCGAAATATATAAACTGTATATGAGCACATTTAAATACATATATACAAATTATCCCAAACATAAGATAGTAGTATATATCTGAAGTTTGCTAAACTGGGTAAATCAACATTTCTTTATTACTTAGAAGTTGTGACATCATATATATTATTTAATTTTCTTTTCCATATTCACATCTATAATATCTAAATAAAAATACCTCAGTGGAAAGAGTAAGGAGTTGAGATCTTAGTCTTGGCTGCGGTAAAGAACAAACTGCATATTAAGCACAACTGAAAAACAGACATTTCATACAATGTGGAGACTTGGAATTCTAAGATCAAGATATCAGCTTAGTTGGTTCCTTTAAGCGGACACTCCCTTATTTGCATGCAGCTACCTCCTTCATGCATACAGATATGGTCAAGGGAACAAAGTAAAAATGATAATTTTTCTCCTGACTTATTTAAAGAGGACTACTGCATTAGTGTCTTGAGAACTCCTAACTTACTGACCCAATTGCTTTCTAAAAGTTCCACTCCTGAATGTCAGCAGATTAAGTGTCAGGTATGAATTGGAAGAGGTGGGGGGAGGGCACAAACATTTATCTTAGAGCAAGATCTCATTTACAAGTGCCTAATACAAGACAACATTGTACTTCCTGTCTTCAATAAATCTAAAATCTTACAATACTTTTTTTCTGTATAAATCATGTGAACTTCTACAGTTTAAATACACATGACTATGTAAGGTTCAATTTCATAACTGATACAAATTTGTGTGTGTGTGTGTGTGTGTGTGTGTGTGTGCATTGTATCACATCTGGTTGTCCAAGGATTGCTCCTACCTCATTGCTCAGGGTCACGCCTGGTGATGTCAGGAATTGAACTGGTATGTGTTCCATACTATGCAAGTGCCATAATTCCTCCACTATCTTTCTAGTCTCTCCCAATTTGTTCTTAAACAACATTATTTATGGTAGGTTTAAGACTCACTAGTATATCTGTGCAAATAAACTCTCTCAACTCCCAAATATATATAGCTGAGCTTATTTTATTTTTTTAAACCACTGACTATTGCTGATAGAGCTGAGTTTGTCAGTTAGACTTAAAATACTCCTTTGAGACACTCTGTAGAACTCATATTATTAATGTATAATGAAGAGCAGCATATGAAAGCACCCCTGAAGTCTAGTTGTTTCAGCCAAGTTGCATACTGTAAAATTGCATCATCATAAGTTACATCGAATTTGTCAAAAAAAGATAATTTAAGGAGAAGTTGTCCCTAACATTATTTAAAGAACTATGCTGATATAGGGAAGATCTTGCCAAAAGAAATAAAATATCTTAGCCCATTAGACCAGCTAATTTTTCCATGACGATTGCAGGATTAATGCCTTACTTTATCTGATTTACAAACTCTTAAAAAGTATTTACCATACCTGAAGGTGCTAATAATACTGTCCAGTTACTAGAAGGGAACTTTTAATTTTGCTTAAATTAGGCTGTTTAGTTAGAGATCAAATTTAACATGGGTTAAATAATTCTATTCTATTTGAAATAAACCCAAAACAATAAGAAATATATGCAAAGAAGACCCCAAGCTTAGAAAAAAAGAAAAAATTAAATATAATTGGGCTTAAAGTGGTTCACCACGTATTTTTATGAAAGATTTTAAAATTTAAAAATGTACATGCTAACTTCCTTAGTCTGTAAAATAAGGAATGAATAAATTCATTATTTAATAGGCAAAGAGGAAAAGGCAAAGAGAAAGTTACAGATGTCTTTCTGACCGAGTCATAATTAATTAAAAAGTTAATAGAAAATAGCCTGAATAAAATTAAACTTGAATTTTCTGGGGCATTTAAAATAATATTAGATAAATATTGTTATGATTTCTCTATTGGGAATTAAAAGTGCAATATTTGTTAAATTTTATCATTTTAATGTTTATTTTTAATTAAGACAGTGATTTGTAGATTTCTTCATAATAGAATGTTTCCTGCATAAAATGTTACAACTTCAATCCCACTCTCAGTGTCCCTGGAGTCCCTGCTATACACCAGCCTGCCTCCAAGACATTCATGTAACAAATTTGCTTAAAAGTGCAATATTGTTAAGGATTAGATGATTTAAGAATGTTTTTATCTGGCAGGAGGGATAGTCCAGCGTGTAGGGCGTTTGCCTTTAATGCAGCCAATCTGGGTTGGATTCCCCGCAAAAAAAAAAAATGCTTTATCTATATTTATGTACAAAATGTGTATGTGAAATGTGGTGCCTGGGAGTTCTGGGTCCCACTGATGCAGTGCTCTGGGCTTGTTTTTGGTTCTCAGTTTAGGAGTCACTACGGGTACTATTGACCTGTGTAAGTTATTACTCAAGGGACAATGAACTAGGGATTGAAACCAGGTCATCTACATGCAATGGAAGTTTTGGAAGCTCTGTACAACATCTCCAGTCCAATACAGATGTGGAATTTTTGGAGCAGATAAATAATGCTATAAAATATATTTTCTAAAATGTATCTGAAAATTAAAAGCTAAAATAAAACATATACATATATGTAATTTGTGCAATTAAAGAAATGCTCATTTAATCAGTAATCAGATAACTTTTGTAAAATTGAAATATTTTGATAAAAATCTTAAGAAAAAAGTTTAATATTTAAAGTTCTATGGTGTACTTTAAGTATCCAGAATATAAAAATCATAAAGCTTTGAACATATGAAAAGAATTCACCATATAACCCTTTAAAACCTGTCATTTTGTTTTTGGCTTTCATTTTGGCAATAGCTGGTAATGCTCAGGGGTTACTATTGGCTCTGCGTTCAGGAATCACTCCTGGTAGTGCTCAGGAGATCATATGGGATACCAGTGATTGAACTCAATTGGTCATAAAAGCAAGCATCCTAACTCGCTGTACAATTGCTTCTACCAGAGAAACTCTTTTCTACAAAAACAAAGACCAAAATATTTCATATGTTGATACTATCCATCATACTAATGAAAAAATATCATAAAGTTAAAAGGCATCTTACAAATACACTCTCTCGCTCACTCTGGCTTTCTGTCTCTCTCTCACTCTCTCTCTCACACACACAAAGCAATAGGCAAGCTTTTTTAAAAATCACGCTTCTGGTCTCTCAGAAAGATGAAGTGTTTTTGTTTTAATTTTGTTTCTTTATAATTTCTTGGAATACTCTCAATAGAAGACTCTCATCTCAAGCATTTACGGCAAGCGACCCGTGTTTTATTTGATACGCCAAAAGACCAGTAGTAATTATGAATCACATTCCCATGACCAGAAGGAATGGTTTGAGGCTTTTCCTGTTTCTGGAGCAAGCAGATGCCCCTGGGGTACATTTGTTTGCATCAGGACATGTGGAGATGTTAGTGGTGCCCACTTGAGCAAATAAATGAACAATAGGAAGACAAGTGATACAAGTGATGATTTCTTGGCCGTACCTGGCAGTGCTCAGGGCTTAATCCTGCTCTGTGATCACTGCTTTAGGTTTCTGCACCATATGGGCTTCTACAGATCAAACTACGGCCAGCTGTGTGCAAGACAAACAACTTTCTTGCAGTATTGTCTCTCTGGCCCTAGATGAAATGTTTGAAATTTGACTTTTTTAATGTGACCAGATCTACAATACTTGAGACTTTCCCGTGTGAGTTCTGTCATCTCTAGCAGATTCTATAGTTGTAATCATCTAAAACAGCATTTTCAACATTTTTTTTCTATCAATGTCCCTTTTATGACCTTATTTCCTTCCTGTGATTTCCCCTTTTCTAACAGCTAATCCTGGCACTTTGTGCCATATTACCTCACCACTCATATGAGATTTTTATTTTTACTTGTGGCCTTCTGGAATATACTGGGTGCCCATAAGGGACCATCTGACCCCAGTTGAGAAATGCAGATGCAAACAAACCTCCTCAATGTCCAAGAAATCTGACCTGCATGTCTTACAGTTGATGTCGATTAATGATTGGAAATTGGACATGAAATGTTGACTGGATTATCTGTGAGTGAAGATTAATGATGGCCAGTTGTCAGATTAATTAGAAAGCCATCACAGTCAGACTATTGCAAGGAAGAAAAGGCTTTTATTGCAATCAAGTGTGCACTGGGGACAGGAGCAATGCTTGAATCTAACTCCTGAACCCTTTGTTTTAGATAATATCTTGTACATGTGGAAGGAGAGTCTTGAAGCCAATATTTGCATAATTTTGGAAAAATAAATAAGAAGTGCTTTTTGAGTCAAACAGAACTGGCAGTGTTCAGGAAAAGCATATTTTAGGAGAAATGAGAGAGGATGCTAGGTTTTTTGTACATTTCTTCCTAAAATGTAACTTAAAGGACCTCTGTTATTCTTTTGACTGTTGAAAGATAAGTCATTAGAATAAAAAAAGAAGGAAAAAAAGGAGGAAAGTGTACCTGAGTGAGTTTTGTTGTTATATTCCTGCAAAGCAGAGAATAAAGATTTTAATTTTGTCTAATTCAAACTTTAAGTGTCAAGCAACCCTGTTGCTTTAAAGGTGATGTTAGGTAGCTCTGTCTCTTTAGGGCCACATTTTCATGATCAGTTGTAGTACTCAAATGAGTCAGATGAGGACCTCAGACCTGGTATCCAGGGAGTAGCAAGCAGTAACTGCACTATTTAATTTTATCCTAGGAAGTATCACAACATCACCTTCCTCACATTCTATTGATTACAAGTGACCTAACCATGCTGACAAACCACCCATTTTCTCTCTGACCTTTATAACGAGGCTTTCTGGAGCTGGAAGTATAGTATAGAGGGTAGGGCTCTATTCTTGCAGGCAGCCTACTCAGGTTTTGTCTTTGAAAGCACAAGCTATTCCCTGAGTCCCACCAGGTGTGGACCTGGGTGCAGAGCCTGGAGTAAGCCCTGAGCATGGCGGCTGTGGTCCCAAAGTCAAAGAAAATAAAGAAATGATAAAATATGTGTTTTCATTCCATTTAATCTCTGTTGATATCATTCCATTAATTTTCAATATCTATATCACTAACATTCTCCATAGTATGTCCAATCCCACAATTAAGTTGTCAGATTTAGAACTTAGGGCACTGAGTTGAGACATTATTAAAATCTGAAATCTCTTATTTATTTGTTACATAAATTTGAAAAATTAGTTTATCTCTGTGTGAAAAGCAGAAGTAAATAAGGTCGGGGCTTGATATCTTACTGTAAACATTGAGTAACATTACTTAAGTAATTTAATATCTTATATGAACACTGAGGAACAAAGCAGTAGAGAAATTCCAGGACATATATCTATCAGACAATGTTAATTATTATTCTTTTAAACAATTATGTAGTCTTTCCTAAAGTCCATAGAATTTAGTTTGCAAACATTTTTATGTCTGTCATAGTCTTCTCCTTGTCATAATAATAATAATTTTTGTGATAATTTTAACCATCTGAATATTTACTTTAATGCTTTATATGTGATATTCCTTTAATATCAATATCAATTTTAATATCAACAAAATGCCCTATTTCTTCTCTAAACCTCAATAAACAAAACAGTTTACCAATCTTTTAGGTTTAGAAATCTAGTATTGCTTATAACATTTTTCTCTCATGGTTCCTTGCAGACATTAGAAAAGAAAAATCTGAGAAGACATCTTCAATTTTGAAAGATAAAGGTAATTAAGCCAAATTAAAAGGGTGCCAATAATTTATTAGTAATAGTATTTAAATAGACTATAAAAGTTATCTCCTTCACAAGTGTGTGGGTGAAAAGTACATAGGTCACATTGAAATATTTGAAACTTTCGTTTATTTATCCCTCAAATATTTTCTTCCTATAAACTCTGATATAAATACTTCTCTGTTATTCAAAAAGGAAAAGAAAAAAGTTGCTCCCTTAATAATAAAGAAGTTTTTCAATATATATAACATATGTACATACACACATATCACATATGTGTCTGTACACACACAGACATATATTATATATACATACACATACAAATATAGGACAGATGTACATTGCAAAGTCCCAAGTGAGATCATGACCATCTCAAGGACATCCCAGTGCCACCTGTGGTTCAGTCATGAAGCTCAGTGCAGCTGCCTCTGGCAGCAGAGGTCTATTTACCTCATCACTTATGGATGAAATCCGATACTATGTCTTCAAGCCCATTTAATCCATATTGTTTTCAGAGTGGAGCATGTTACATACACTTGTAACATTTATTTGTCATAGGCCTATTACATATAGTGTACAGAGAAATAGTCTTAGTCCTATATTATTATATCTTAAACACATAACCAAACTTAAATGAAACAAATTTTAAAATGTGGAGGGAAACTGGGGACAAAGATGGAGGAAATTTGACTTTGGTGATGGGATTGGTGTAGGATGGTTTTGTATGTCTAAAATTCAGCTATGAATAACTGCAAATATGGTACCTCAACCAGATCCAAAGGTTTTCTCCTTTTTAATTGCTGAATTCTTACAAAAATATTTGATCTACTATTCTTTTTCTCCAGTTATCACCTGTACTCTGGCAACAACTGCTTATGATCCTGTTTATGTGACAATTAATACAAAATACTGTCCTAAATTTTTGATAACTATCACTGAAAATTGTTATTAGGAAAATCTATATCTACATAATATAAAATTAAAAGTATAAAAAATTAACACTTAGCTCTTTTCTAGTGGTGTCAAATACTAACTTTAGTCTGTATTTTTATCACAGAAATATGTGAAGTTTTAATTATTATTCACACAAAAAGGTCAAGAGAAAGTGGAATTTATTTCTAAAATAATCGCTTAGTATTGGTAATTATCAAAATTGTAATGAACTACATAAGGGCTTATGTTTTTACCAATTCTTTCTTTATTTATTTTTGCTTTATGGGTCATACCCAGCAATGCTAAGGGGATACTCCTGGGTCTGCACTCAGAAATTACTCCTGGCGGTACTCGGGGACCATATGGGATGCTGAGGATTGAAACCATGTCGGCTGCGTGCAAGGCAAATGCCCTACCCGCTGTGCTATCGCTCCTGTCCCTGTTTTTACCAATTCTTAATCTAGTTGGAAATGATAGTTGTAAAATTCTGGTATGGAAGACATTATATGAGTGAGGTAGTTGACACTGACCACATTTCTAAGTTGAATTCTATAATTCCTATTGTTATTAATATAATATTGCAGGTTATTACATAGTGACCTCTTTCCCCAATGCAAAATTCTCTAGTATTTACAGTATGTACCAACTGTCACTAGAAATCATGCATAGAAAGGTTAAGTGTATGTCATCATTTACTGAAAATAATTTAAATACATCTTTTCGTGTAAATAGTAATGTCTTAAAACACCTTTGTTATATATAAAAATAACTTTTAAAATGATTTGGTTTCTATTTTTATTTTAGTAATATGATTTATTAGATAAAATAAAATAAAAATGATAAAATTACGAGAAAAATTTTAGGCGCTTTAAAATCCACTCCAATATTATTCTGTCTAGACAGGCTCTTTGAAGCTTACTGCTGAACTTGTCCCACTCAAAATGCAGCAATGTGACCTATCATGAAGTCATTTATTGCATTGGAGTCACTGTAATGCATAATTTATTATTTTTTAGCAACTAAAAGTTTAGCTACACTTTTCAGTCTCTCACAGACTATACTTTCATGCATTTACCAGGTATTATGTTAAAATAATAGTAAAATTCTAAAGCTAGCATTATTCATAGAAATTGCTTAGGACACATTTGCTGGGATGTGCTGACCCTGAGTAAATTAGGCATTTAGCGAAGTATCATTAGGCTGTATCTTTATTTAAAGATGTAGAGAGAGCTCCATGGATGAATATGCCGAATAAAAGAGAAGTGCATGATTGCTGCCTTTTGCTAATTTCTTAGAGGACAAAGTTGTTTTTTTTTTTACTGTATTCACCCAAAACCCAGAAAATTCTGGTGGTTGACCATATTATCAGTTGTATTATTTCTAATATAATATTGCTTGATATATTATATTAATAAAAAATAGGAATTATCGAATTCAATTTAGTAATGTGGTATCAATTTACCTCACCTATATAACGTCTTCCATGCCATGTTTTTACAACTATCATTTCCAACAGTTTAAGAATTGGTAAAAATAAAAGTACCTACCCCTATCCTAACACCTCAAACTTTTAACAGAAATGGTTTAGCTTATTTGTGGATAAAAGATTAATCACCAAGTGAGGAACTGAAGATCAAAGACAGCAAAAAGCTTAGTTATTCCTATTCCACAGAGAAAGTGATAGTAGCTCCTCAGGCTTAAAGTAGTGTGGTGGAACATCAGATCAAGTCACCAAATTCGTGACCTAGGAATGTATCTCTGGATCTAATAATAGAGAATTCTCGGCATGCTTATTTTTATGTCATGATTTTCTTCTCAGATCACTGGCCACATGCAACTACTCTCTGTCTTCAATATGCTTTTATTTTTGGTACCTATCAAATAACATGAGTTAATGTTGGAGTACCTTATCTGATGACTTTAAAACTTATCTTAATGATCTGAATTTCATCATGAATATTCATCCTAATTTATCACTGCCTTTGTGTCTGGAATCAAATTAGGAGAAAGACTAAACCGTCTTCTTACTCCTTTTCTAGTGCCTTTCACCTTCATAATTTCTCAACTCTTTTGGCAGAACAGAGTTAATATACAAGCACCATTCAGAACAACATAAGCCCTGATAACTCACAATTTTTCCCTTAGACCTTTGAAAAATTACCAAAAACATAAATGGGAAAGGAGAAAGGAAGCAAGGAAGGGAGGAAAACAATTTAGCCTTTAAGCTGTTCTTCAGAAACTTGCTCCTGATAGGCAAGACAAATGAATTCAGAGAACATCTTGATAATGACATAAAATCAATGATGCCCTGCCCTTCCTAATGATGAAGTGCAGAATTTTCATACATGATGATTTATGCATGTTTGCCGATCAGACTTGATAGCTTGCTCACTCCATTGAGCAATTAGTGGACTTCATAAAGTAAGCTAAGCTCTATAACCAAGGAAAGGCATAGCACTAAAGACTGTAGGAGAAAACCAAGGACATTAGCAGAAGGAGTGAGAGTGTTCCCATTAGCAAACCTAGAACTTTTTTCAAATTCAACGTGATGAATTTATAACCTTCATATATTAAGTAAATGTCATTGTATGGGTTGGAGAGATGCACAGTGGGAAAAGCTCTTATTTCACCAGTGGTTGACCTCAGTTTGATCCCAGAATTCCATATAGTCCTTGAGCATCCAAGAGTGATTCCTGAGTTTAGAGCTAGTAGTAATGCCTTAGCATTGCCAGTGTGACCTCCAAACCAAAAATGAAACAAAACAATTTATTTGTTACTCAGAATGTTTTATTCACACACACACACACACATACACACACACACACACACACACACACATCAGCAGTCTTCCAGGCCCTTTCCCTACATCTTGATTTTTATAACTTCTTTCAGTTCACAGATACACATCTGCTCATCTATTTAAATCAACCTTCTGAGTCTTGAATTACGAAGTTTCAGGCATTGTACTCACCAACTCCACTGGGAATCGGTCTCTACCACCACTTCTTATTTCATAGTCCATTAATTCTTTTGGCTGATCCAGGAAATGCAAAAGCAGTAAATTACCCCCATTCGTGTGAAGAAAGTTAATGAAGCTTCCAGTATGATTATTCAATCCGTGGCTAATGATTTCAGTCTTAAATACTGAATAAAGAGAAAAAAATCTAGCCTATTTAAGCTCAGCACAAAAAATGGCAACTTGAACATTTCATAGTTGCTAAAGTTCTTTTAAAATTTGCATCTAAAGTTGTGGCTTAACTACAAAGAACATCTTTATTGAGGAAAGCAGTGTTTTCATTAAAAATAAATGAATTCTTGCTATCAACCCCAAGTCACCTGGATTCAAAGAATTTTAAGCAATTGCTTCAGCTATCTACCCATTTATCAGAACTCTCCTCATATGGGGATTTTTTTTTTAAAGACAGATTACAGAAATGCATTTCTTTCTCCTTTCACTGATTAAAACTCATTTTTGTCAGCAAAATGGATTTTGAGATTTAATGTTGCATAAGAAGCAGAAAACTGGTTTATCTTCTTTTCTTTAGCAGATTCTTGAAGAATTATAATGCCATCAATTATTGATTACGTGTAGGTCTATAATTCAAGAAATTATCTGAATTGAAATCTATTTGGAACTGGTAATAAAAATGAAGTTTTTTTTCGACTTATCCAGGCACTGCATTTTTAAGACACTGATATTTCATAGATGAAATAGTTTTTCAAATCATCTTATTCATGAAAAATATTTTACTAAATTCTGATGATAAAATATAAGCTGTAACATGACTTATTCAGTTTTTGCATATGTTGTTTATTTAAAAAGTATCACTGTATCACTCTCTTCCCGTTCATCATCGATTTGCTTCGAGCGGGCCCCAGTAACATCTCCATATGTCCTGTCTCATGCTAGTAGAGCCCAAGGCATCTGCTTGCTCCAGAAACATAAAGAGCCTCAATCCATTCCGGAATGAGGTCTATAATTATTACTGGTATTTGGCATATATATCAAATACTTTAAAAAGTAACTTGAGAGAATATTAAATTTGTTATGAATATAACACTTTTGGAGACTTATGTATGCTGAAGTTATATTTTTCAAATACAATTTCAATGGACATGAGAGATAGTACTGCAGGTATGGCACTTAATGTGACTGACCCATGTTTGAATTTTACACTAAATGGTCCCGTAACCCAGGTAGCCATGATTCCTGAGCACAGAGACAGAAGTAAGTCCTAAGATATTGCTGAACATGGAATATATCTATACCCATATCTATCTATCTATCTATAATAATTTTATATATTATAAAATAAATAACAGATAAATTAGCTGGAGAGATAGTATAGGAGGTAAAGAACCTATCTTGCTTGTAATTTATCCTGAATTTATCCGGGGTACACATACGATCCCCAACACTGCCAGGCATCACTCCTGAACAAAGAGAAAGGACTAGTGCCTCAGCACCACTGTGTGGTCTAATGCTCTCCTCAAAAATTTGACAGATAAATTGAGTTCCTATCTATTCAAATGCTCATCCTAAATAAAGAGATAGCTTATAACATATTTAACATTTTGCAATTCTTATTAATAAATGTATAGAATATTTTTATACTTTACATTATTGTTTCTTTGTCTCTGTATTATAAATAAAAGTTTTCTAAAGAAAATATAATTTTCTTTTATAATCGCATTACTGGAAGATCAGTGATTCTTACATATGTAAATATATGAATCTCATATATTTTATGTGGGTCAAAGGTTTGTTCAATGTTTCTTTCCAGAGCCTGTTAAAGGTAAAGAAGTGAAGGCTTCAGCTTCCCTAAAGGATAAAGGTAATGTTGTTTAATGAAATAGGAAAATACTGATTTATTGTGTATTCAATTATTTGCAATCAAATGACATATAATTTGTTTTCTGAGCTTTCAAAACTAAACTTTCATATGCCTCATATGTTTTTTGAACAAAGGAAAATAAGAATTCATTTCCTGTCATAATATCTCAAACTGTATTTTGAAGCAACATCTCAATCTGGATTGTGAAGCAACAATGAAAAGAGTTGCTATGTCAGTAATGTTTCTGGAATGCTTTGAAAAATAAGTAGGTAGTTTATATATCAAAAATTTGTAGCAGAATAAGAAAATCTACATTTATAAGTGCCTAAAGTAAATCCTATTGAAAATAGCTCTGGGAACAAAAGATTTATGAGAAAGAAGAGCTGTTCACACTACCAATTTTCATTTATAGTTTGCCATTCTGTCAGTTCAACTATGTGATAGTCAAACAAAATTCACAATGAGAGGGGCTGGAGAGATAGCCCAGTGGGTAGGGCTTTTGCCTTGCACACAGCCGCCCATGTCAGCCCGGGTTCGATCTCCAGCATCCCTTATGGTCGCCCGAGAGCTGCCAGGAGTCATTCCTGAGTGCAGAGCCAGGAGAAACCCCTGAGCATTGCCGGGTGAGACCCCCTCAAAAAAAGGGCAAAAAATTCATAATGAGAAATTCAAGCCAAATTCATAATGAGTAGAAATTTAGGAGAAACTATATCCCAATAACCTAATCTAGTAGATAAAGTCATAATAGATAAGAAATGTTATAGTAGCTATGTAAGATTTAGCATTAGACTCCACCTAAATCCAGTGATCCTACTAATGAAATTTGTTTTACCTCCATATTTTCCATTTTGTAGAGTAGGAGTAACATGGATTCTGATATGCCATATATCTAATTATGTTCCCTTTCATAAAAGTAAATATGTATAAAGAAGTTTGTTTCTTATTAATCCTTAGCAAAACATTTGTATAGGCATGGCTTTTTCCCCAGAGTTTTCCAATGTTTTATTGTCAAATAATCAAAATACATATTTTCCATAGTGAACCTATTCGTGAATTATTGAAACCAGATAATACACAAAATTTATATCTGTAATTGTCGTAGAAAAGTTCTGTATAAATAATTACACAATGCCTGGGGAATGATAAAAGTTCAAATTTTATGGCACTTTTGATTAAACAGAAAAATATTTTGTTTTAACTTTATAGACATATGTTAAAGTTGAGTGAGTTGGAGGAGAGAAAGATGACAGAAGATTCAGTTAGAGAAATGAAGCCTGCATAGAGAGACCCCATTAATCAGAGCAACAATGTGTAAAAATCATATCCTTAAGTCATATTTTTCTAACTCTTTAATGAATTTTAAATTGAACAAAATTGTTATTTAATGGAATACAAGATAACATTATTTTCTTAGCCCACATACTTAATTGAATTTGAATAAATACTAAAAGCATACTATAGTTTCAAAACCTATATGTCCAAACTCATGTTTGTTTCAATTTTTTAAAATATTACTGTATACAGAAGTATTTTTTTATTATCTATAATAACAGGTATTGTAGGTAACTACTTGCTTTTTTGTATTTCTCACATACACAATTTTTAAAAAATTTTTAAATTAAAATTTTTTTTTTTTTTTTTGCTTTTTTGGGTCACACCCAGCTATGCTCAGGAGTTACTCCTCGCTCTGCAATCAGGAATTACTCCTGATAGAGCTCGGGGGAACATATGGGATGCCAGGAATTGAATTCGGGTTGGCTCCATGCAAGGAAAATGCCCTACCTGCTGGACTATCACTCCGGCCCCACATACACAATTTTATGGTCTTTTAATATAATACACCCATTAGAATAGTTAGTCTTTCAAGAATTTTCATAGATACTAGAGGAAGTGAAATATTGCTGACTGTATTAGCTGTATGTATATAAAAATTCACATTTTATATACATAAATAATTCATTTTATAGGCACCAGATTTCTTGATGCATAAAGAGTAAAAGGACTATTTACTATTCTTGTATTCTTGTTGTATTCTTGCTCTGAATACAACTATCCCAGTTCAATACCTAGTATTACATATAATCTCCTTAGCACAGAGCTCAAGAAGTGACTCTGAAGCACAGAGCTAGGAATAATTGCTAATCACAGCAAGGTGTGGCCTATACCCCTCCTAAAAGAAACTATATAAAATTATACGATAATTGATAAGAATAGAATTTTTCAAGAAAATCTTTATTTAGAATATTTGATAACAATAAATGGTTTAATCACACAGTGATATTATAACTCCTTTTCAAATTAAAAGTATAAAAATCATAGCAGGAAATTAATATTATACATTTTCGTTTTTAATTCAGGTAGTTCAACTCAAAATATTTTTTGGCAAATGAATGCTTGTGAAAAAATGTAAAATAACACAGGTTTCCAAAGGAAACATTTGTTAATTATGATAAACTTTTTCAATCAAAATTAAGTACATCTTTATTATTTAACTATACATCTAAATATATAGAACATTTATTTAAATAAACTAGAAACATTTCTTTATCACATCCTATGATAAGAGATGCTATCAATAATTATATGGTAGAATGGAGAGTAAGGCTATTTAAAAGTACTGTTTCTATGGAAAATAAAATACATATTTGTTGGGGAACGCCACCCGGGTCCTTGACAATGCCAGGAAGCGAGTTTCCTTTTACCTCCAAAGCCAGCGGGGAATGGATGAAAACTCAGGAATCTGACACAGGTTTTAAAATGCTTTACTTATCACAGGTTCAGGCACACAAATCAGCAATAGGAAAAACCGGTGCTTAGGATTCCCTGCTAGAACCCCAGCCACATGTAGGCCAAGATGGAGTCCACCACATATTAAGGAGACAAAGACTCCCAAGAAGCGTGCAAGCCCCAAAAGAGAGCCCAAAAAGAGAGCCCAAAGAGAGAGAGCAAGAGAGGAAGCAGCCTAGTTTTATACCCCTGCAACTCAGACCTCCCACTATTATGGGAAGCAGGAAAGGTTAAATGCCCTTAGGTAATTTCTCCCAGCACCTCACCTAGCCCTATCATATGCTAATGTTTTGAGCCAAGATCTGCCTGGAAATGCCTTTATACAGTAGAGAAGGGGGTTTCTGAGATGGCATGCCTCTGTACCAAAGACTAATACTAATGCCAGTTAAATATTTCTCCAAGCCTTCACAAGAGTCTTGTCTACTTCACGGTAGTTTTGTATTTTAGTTGCCTTTGAGTTATCAGGGAGCCATGCTTGCTTGCTTGGAGGCAAACAGCATTTCTCTCTGGTCTAATTACTTAGAGATCCAACCTGGCC
The DNA here is from genome assembly GCA_021461705.1 of Cryptotis parvus. Taxonomy (NCBI): domain Eukaryota; kingdom Metazoa; phylum Chordata; class Mammalia; order Eulipotyphla; family Soricidae; genus Cryptotis; species Cryptotis parvus. The sequence goes on from JAJIBD010000388.1 coordinate 464,778, forward strand.
AGGCAAATATGCTGGTCAGATCTAGCTAGTCCCATGATGATTGTGGTAGCATGAGAAAATATTTATACCAGCCAGTATAGAATACATGGTCAGATAAACTGCCACATTCAGACTACCCCCTTTCTACGAAGTGACCCTGCAGGAGGCAATCCAGGGCAGATGCAGAGGCTCTTAGAGGAGTCCTGCAACACATATTTAATCTTTGAGTCCTCTTATTTTCCTCAAATTCTTCAAAATATATAATGAAATGGAATAAACTGAAAACTTTATATTTAAATGCAAATACATTAGAATAAAACAGAAAAGAATGGCCAGACATAGAAGGAAGGATACAGGATGGAAAGCCTTTTCTTCCATGTGGCTGACCCCAATTAGATCCCTGACACCAGACTTGGTCCTCAAGCATCTTCAGAAATGATCACTGTACACAGGCCTCCTCAGGAAAAAAAAAATAAAATAAAGCAAAATTTGAAAAGAGAGTTGGGAGAGATAAACATTGGGCAAGGTACTTTCCCTTGCATATGGCTGACCCAGTTTTGATCCCCAACATCCAGATGTTCACTGGAGTATGTGTCAAGAGTAATTCCTGCATGGAAAACCATATTAATCCAGAATACTTCCAGATAAAAGTATGTTGCTGCCTAGTGGGTCCCCACGAATATTGGGGTCCGTAGGGTTCCCTGGTCATGCTCAGGCGCCTATGACTGATGAAGAATACGCCACTAGTTTACTTCAGATAAATCAAAAGCTTTGTACTTCTACCAACTTCACTCCACACCAACAACTACACACACTCTGCCACCATCACACCAGCTGACAGACTCACACAGACCATGTGATGCTACCCACCAAGTGCTGGGACCATGTGCTCTGTGTGCCAGGCCTCCAGAGCCAAAAGCCTCTGCCTCCCTGGGGGCAGGGTCTAACAAAGTCAAAACAGCATCTTCATAGTTGCAAACCCCCAGGAGCACCACCCCCTGGTTCAAGCTTAAGAGATGCTAATGTAGAACACTGCTCTTTTTCTCCCAGGCTGATAAACAATAATTTGTAGTTTTCTTATGTAAATACAGCAAGAGACAGAGAGAAACAGGCATAATAACTACACCTGACATAAAATATATGGGATGAACTTTCATGGGGAGTTCATGTCATATAATCCAAACTATGTTCCACAAATCAGATTGGGGGCTTTTCCAACCCCCTCAAGGTCCTATCTCAGGTTACAAACAGACTTGCTCTATTCCAGGACATTTCTTAAGTGCTCTTCCTCTGCTTCCCGCTGGGTTATGGGGGGCATTCAGCCCCTGTTGTGACCTACACTTTATTTTTTTTTAATTTTTAAAATTTATTATAATACCACCATGAGATATACAATTACAAAGATGTTCATGTTTGGGTTTCGGTCATACAGTATTCCAACACCCATCACTCCACCAGTGCCCATTTCCCATCACCAATGTCCCTGATTCCCTCCGCCCCTCCCGAAGCCTGCCTCTATGGCATGTTCTTTATCTCTCTCTCTCTCTCTCTCTCTCTCTCTCTCTCTCTCTCTCTCTCTCTCTCTCTGTCTCTATCTCTCTTCTCTTCTTTTACACATTGTGGATTGCAATACATACATTTAGAGGTAATCATGTATATCCCTTTGACTATATTCAATGCTCAGTTCTAGGCTGGTATTATCATTTTCCACAATTATTAGCACACTGTTTCCTTCTCTGTCTTAGCTAACCTCTGACTAGTTTTAGTCTTTTGATTCAGAGCAGTATTTATACTAAAGGTCCCATTTCATAACCAAGTGACTCTCTTCTTTGTATCTTTCTTGGTACTTCAACTACCTCACAAGTACCTGCTCCCATATTCCTTTTGTGTTTACACAAGAATAAAATCTCTTTGGCCTAAACATTTGGCCTAAGGTTATGCAAATGGCTTATAGGAAGGAGAAGAACAATTCCTCCACAACAATGTAAAGATCCAGGGCTAAAAGTTAGGGGCATCAATGAACAGAAGTGCCCTCCACAACTCAGCAGACTGCGCACCCAAACCTTTTAAAAAATTACCATGAAAGGGGTCCAGGAAGCAATTACTAAGTGCTGTCCCAGGAGCAACCCCTGAGCATCATGGTATGACTCAAAAAAGCTCAAAAAAAAAGGAGAAACAAAAACAAAACTTAACAAGAATGGTGGTTACTGAAAATACTGTTCCTTTTTTCATCAGGATAAAAATAATATAGGTAAACTTGAAATCTATGAAGCTAAAGAGATATTACACAGAATAAGGCACTTCGATTGCATGCAGCCAACCAGCTTTGATCCTTGGCACCACAGAAGATTATCCAAGCATCAGTCGGTGTGATCCTGAGCATAGAGCCAGATATAAGCCCTAAGTACTGCCAACTGTGCCCCCACAGTAAAGAAAACAAACAAATACACAAGAAGGGAAAAGGGAGGAAAAAGAAGGGAAAAATGGGAGGCAAATTCAAAATCGTGAACTAGAATGAAACTACAGAATGCTGTGTTCTGACATGTTTAAAACCAGATGACTAGGAGTTGCACTACTACTAAGTTAGGGCACTAATGCTCATTTTAACATGGACATATTTTAAGCCAGTCTCACTCCAATTCATTGTTTCCTTCAGTGGAGTTCAGATTCAAGGAAAAGATATGTATAGATCTCCAAGACTACAGTTAATGGATAATTATAGACAAAGAACATGAGAATAAACCCATCCAAGAGCTAAGCAAATCATCTGTGTGTTGAGTGGGTTGTTAAAGGATTTATCTGTTAACACTCAAGGCAGAGGTCCCCAGTGAACAAAGCAAATTTGAACTAGAGAATGAGTTAAAAAAGGAGCCTATAAGTGCAATTCAAAGAATAAAAGGGAAATAAATAGTTGTAAGACAACAATACAGTGATATCCTTCTTATATGAGGGTTCCAAAACCACAGTGGATGGCTGAAATTATTGTATATTATCAACCCCATTCTTGAATTAAAGAAACTTTCAACATTATTATGCAATATTGAATTCAGTGTTATAATTTTTAAAGATAAATTATGTTGCTAGCAGTTAACGAATCATTCACATTCCTATTACTATTTACTCTTCAATTAAAAATTTCGACACACAGGATCTTATATGATTTGCAGTCAGACAGAATAATTTTCTCTTATTTTAAAAATGCGATTTAAAACTATAATTTAAAAGATATCCTTGTTAGTGGTAGAAAGTGCTTGTGCAGTAGTAAACATGTGTTAAATATATGTTTTTAATATTCTCACTAGCTTTTCTAAGTTTTATTTTCAATTTTCCTCCTGCCTTTTTTTAATATACTCCTTTCACCAAGTGCAGAGGAGTAATTCTCCACACTAGAAAATGCCATTTTTTTAATTTCATGCATACTACATTGTACAAAAACTCTTCATTTATATAATAATATAGAGTTTGGGGAAGATGATTTATAATTTTAATATGGAATGCTTCACAAATTTACATGTCATACTTTCACAAGGAACATGCGTCTCTCTGTATCACTCCAATTTTAGTGTATGTTCTGCCAAAATGAGCACTTGGGGAAGATTATTAATACTTTCTTTACAGAAGCTTAGTAGTTACAATGAACGATGACCAAAAAATGAGCGATCATGGCTGATTCTATTTTTGAATGTGTAAAAACTATTTTTCCAAACACAGACTGGTAGAGAAGCCAGTATGTAATAGTTGTGCTAAATCTGGACTGCCCTTTTAGGAGGACTACTCCAAATAAAGTATGCAGCCAAGAAACATCTGCAATTAAAACTTCCTCTTCCCATTATTTTCTCTGTAAAGATTTGATTTTTTTTCTTAAAATGTATTCCATATTCTTTACCTAAATAAGATTTTCAAAAAGTCAAATCTTTTCCTTTTTCTTTAGGCAGACAGAAAATTTCATTGTCTTTGAATTTCTTCCTTCACTACAGCTATCATTTAATAGCACTGTCTATCATGAAAGAGCTGAAAATACTGATTTCATTTTAGTATAGGTTAATTTATCATCTTCCTGGGTCAAAGAGATAGTATAATAGGTATGGTGCTTGCCTTGTATGCATAGAGCTGGGTTATTTTCCTGGTACACCATGTGGAGTGATCGCTGAGTTTAGCCCCAGGAGTAAGCCCTGAGTACAACTGGATGTGGCCCCATTTTTTCACTATCACTATCTTCCCGTTAATCATTTACTTGCTAGAGCGGGCACCAGTAATATCTCCATATGTCCTGTCTCATGCTAGTAGAACCCAAAGGCATCCGCTTGCTCCAGGAACATAGAGAGCCTCAAACCATTATATTAGGTCACGGGAATGACCTAATATAAATGTTACTGGTACTTGGCATATCAAATACTACATGAGCAGCTTGCCAGGCTTGCTGTGCGGGTGGCATACTGTAGTAGTCACCTCTAAATAAAGCATTTATAGATGAACCACGCGGCCGCGACTGGGCTGTGACAGTCTGGTATGCTGGGTGGAGTTCTGACGAGAGGGAAGTCCAGATGTGGAAAATGGAGGGCCCCATGCAGTAGTGGAGGGTGGTCTGGATTGTTGTGAGGCTCACCTGAGGTGGCAGACCAGGGCTAGAACCCGCCATGCCTCACGAGCACTGGGCACAGGGAGAGCAAGGAGCAGCTCTGCCCATGTCTGAGAGTCTCTGGTTCTCTGGCCTGATTGAAAAGAAACTGCTGCAAAGTGGATGTGGATGATCCGGGCTGTGATAGTCTGGTCTGCTGGGTGGAGTTGTGACGAGAGGGAAGTCCGGATGTGGAAAATGGCGGGCCCCATGCAGTAGTGGAGGGGTTGTTGTGAGGCTCTGCTGAGGTGGCAGGCCAGGGCTAGAACTCGCCATGCCTCCTGGGTGCCTCACGAGCAGCTGGACACTTATTTTTTAATGGTAAGCGGGCGCCTCACGAGCAGATGGGCACCCATTTTTAATGGAAATAACTGATCATCTTCAACTTTATATTTCTACAACAAGTTAAGTTTTCAATAACTTCAACCTCTTAAGTGTGGAAGATAGTGTTGTGCTATAGAGATAAGGTGCAGTTACTTAATTCAATATAAAATATAGTTTTCTAGTTTGTTACCTTAAATTATGTTGTAAATAGCAATGCTATTTCAATAGATATTTTAAAAAATGATTTTAGGCATAAGTATGAGATCAGTCTATAAAAATTTAATCTACAAATTGTTTAATCACAAAGGAGATTAAACATGAAATCATAGTGTTAAATAAAATGATCATTTAAAAATTCTAAATTTTTTGTCTGTAAAATGAAGTAGAACTCACAATTTTCCTGTCACATATCTAATAATTATTTAAATAACATTGTAAATCACATTAAACAACAATAAACAATAAAATAAATATAGCAATATACTTAGTATGATAAAAAGGCAACAAATACATATTTAAAAAAGACTAGCTTTACAGAAGTTAGAATGAAGTGGGAATAAATTAAGTAAGTTGTTTACCCAGTATTATAAGGTGCCCAGCTGCTCGTGAGGTGCCTCAGAGGCATGGCGGGTTCTAGCCCTGGCCTGCCACCCCAGCAGGCCTCACAACAAGCGAGACCACCCTTCCCTACTCCATGGGGCCCACCATTTTCCACATCCGGACTTCCCTCTCGTCACAACTCCACCCATCAGACCAGACTATCACAGCCCAGCTCTCGCGGCTGCAAGTGGCCGAAGTGGTTCATTATTATATGCTTTATTTAGAGGTGACTACAACAGTATGCCACCTGCACAGCAAGTCTGGCAAGCTGCTCATGTAGTATTTGATATGCCCAATACCAGTAACATTTATATTAGGTCATTCCCGTGACCTAATATAATGGTTTGAGGCTCTTTATGTTCCTGGAGTAAGCAGATGCCTTTGGGTTCTACTAGCATGAGACAGGACATATGGAGATATTACTGGTGCCCGCTCTAGCAAATAGATGATTAACGGGAAGATAGTGATAGTGATAGTGACCCAGTATTATAAAGCTATAGAAAAAATTTCACTAAAAGGAAGGAGATACATCTTACATATACAAATGGACAGAAGTGTGTGAGTAATACTGCACTGGGAAATTTATTCTGATTACTCTCAGGGCATTTGTAATTTTCTTAAAATTATATGTGTAAAAAACTGATATATGTGGTATAAAGTGCTGTGTGATATAGGCAAAACATTGTCTAAGAAGATATCTAAGACTTAACCCATAAGCTTATAAAAGTACGTCACCAGCAGTTTTAGTATTAGTAACAGCTACTATTACATGATCCCTTTTAAGGTGAAGTTTCAATGGTTATATCCTGTGGATATAGTAAGCATCATTCCTGTGTGCGCCTCAACTCATCTTTTATGCTACCCCAAAATCTTACTTAAGAGTTTTTCTTTGCTTTGAGAAAGAAAGCAACTTATAGGAGGAATACCAAGACACAAAATTGATCAAATATGTCCAAAAGCAAGACTCTTTCTCCTTTCCAGCTTTGTTATAATTGGCTTGATTTTTAACCCTAATGAAGCAAAGCAGTGGCTCTATTTCCAATTTTCCTTTATATATTTTTGCCATTCAGTAAACGCTCGAGATGAGAGCCTTCTACTGAGACTATACCACCTACACTGAAAAGCCTGGCAAGCTACCCATGTTTTATTTACTTGTTATGCCAAAAACTAGTAACAATTATGGACCTCAGTTCCATGACCTGAAGAATGGTTTTCGGGCTCCTCCTGCCCCCTGGAGCAAGCAGATGCCCTTGGGTTACACTTGCTTGTGACAGGACTAATGGAGATGTTACTAGTGCCCACTCTAGGAAATCAATGATCAATGGGAAGACAGTGAGACAGTGAGATATTTTTGCCAAAAATAAGATGAAGACTCAAAACGCTATCAACATAGTTATTGTCTGAAACACCTTTTAGGAATTTTAACTCAGCATATATCATCTTAATCAACCAATATCCATGTATTTATATATAATGACAAAATATTCTGATGCACAATGATTCATATAATAGTGTAGTTTTGTTCTGGAAAGCTCTATTTATAGAACTTTTCAGATGGAGCCTCACAAGAAACCAGAGGAACCCCCACACCCATGAGGGCAGTCTTTTTCAACATCTGGACTCCACAGTTTGCCATAGTTCTACCCAAGAGAAAAGCTGATCTCAAGCCCTGTTCATCAGAGTCCCACCCTACAGCGAAGCCTATTTCAAGCCCAGGTATTCTTGGACCAGAGACACAGATACATGGGGCAGAGCTGCTACCTGCTCTCCCTGTGCTCAGGTCATCATGAGGCATCTGGGAAGGAAGAGGTTTCTAGCTCTGGCCTGCCATCCCATTATAGTCTCACAAGAGAGAGGAATACCCATAAGGGGAGTCATTTTCAACATCTGGACTCCACAACTCATCAGAGCTCCACTCAAGGGAAAAGTCAATCTCTCCCCATTGTGATTCATCAACTATATATGCTAATTGAGAGCCTATTACTGAGAGTATATCACCTGCAAGGCAGAGCCTGCAAGCTACCCATGTGGTATTTGATATGCCAAAAACCATTAACAATTATAGACCTCATTCCCATGTCCTGAACGAATGGTTTGAGGTTCTTCATGTTTCTGATCAGATGCTGTTGGGCTAAATTAGCACGTGACAGGACCAGAACATATGGAGAAGTTACTGGTGCCCACTTAAGCAAATCAATGAACAATGGGAAGACAAGTGATGCAAGTGACAAGTGTTATAATTAACCAATATTATATCAAAGAAAATTATTTTGTCCTTGGTAACTGATCATTAAACTGATAAGAAGAGATACTACACTTGATCTTACTTTGACCGAGAATGTGGAAAGATAGGTCTACAGCTGAATCTGAAGAAAACTATGTTCATGAAAAATGAACTAGTTCCAGAGGCCCCATTCACTCTCAATGGAACAAACATCTCTGAATGCAGCAGTTATGTGTACCTAGATCGAGAAGTCAACATGATGAACGACCTAAAACCTGAGCTGCGCAGGAGGAAGAGAGCAGCATGGAATGCCTTCAAAGGCATTGAAGAAATAGCTAAAAGGACAAAGAACCGCTGGCTCTGGGCACATCTCTTTGACTCCACCGTTCTCCCTGCATTAACATATGCCTCAGAGACCTGGGCCCTACGAAAAGCAGGATGAGAATGCAATTTGGGTCTCCCACAGAGGAATCAAAAGAGCTATGCTTGGAATATCACGCCTTACTCAAGTGAGTGAAGGAATCCGGAGTTCTGACCTCTGTTGCTATTCCAGAATCAGGGATGCTGTCTCGTTTGCCAAGGCTTCAAAAATCAGATGGGCTGGGCATGTAATGTGATTTGGAGACAACCGCTGGACTAGAGCCATTACCGACTGGATCCCACTGGATGTCAAAAGATCACGTGGCTGCCCACCTACAAGATGGTCAGACTTCCTTATTAAGACCCTGAAGGAATGGTTTGAGGCTCTTCATGTTCCCCGAATCAACCAGATGCCATTGGGCTACATTGGAACGTGATAGGATCCAATGGAAATGTTACTGGCACCCGCCCGAGCAAATCGATGAATAACGGGATTCAAGTGATCAAGTGAACTGATCATTCCAATAAGCTAACCCAATTAGCATATAAAGTTGATTATTATTGCAATTTTATAATTTTTGAATAACATTACAATTAACATATGCTTGTTATATTTTTATAAAATAATATCAAGACTTTCCACAGTATTATTTGGACATGTAATGCTTGATCTATATAGCATTTGATTTAAAAATTAACATTAGTGTTTTAATTTTAGTGCATTTTATTCTTCATATGTATGTACATTTCTGCTTTAATTTTTATTTGTTCATGTATTTGATTTGTGGACCATACCAGCAGTGCTCAAATCTTACTCTTGGCTCTTGTCAAGGATCACTTATGGTTTGCTCAGGGGACCTCTGGACCATGTGTAGTTTTGGGGATAAAACCCAGGTTGGCATCTTGAAAGGGAAGCTTTATTATCACTCTTACCCCAATGATTTTGCTTTAATTATTGATTTATGTAATTATCCTTGAAGTTGTTTTAAGGAAAAATATTACTGTCATATTAAGAGTTGGAAATGGAAGCACAAGATTGAATGCCTGACTATTCATAGTTTCTTATTGGATTTATTTCTTAGTGTTAGATATTAAAAGACCTAAAATAATCCTCCTTTCTTTTTCTAATAAATATTAATATATGTCTACATGATATCTTAACCTAGTATCAATGTTCGATATTTTTGTTAGTAATTTTATTTTATTTGGTCTGAATGTAGAAAAGTTGTATGTAATATGTTGATTAAAAGAAATAAATATTCAAAAGTATAAAATGTTAGAAATGCATTATAAATCCATTATAATTTGAATTTTGAGGAATTAAGTGAATATTGTATAAGTAATTGTATTTTAATTATTTTTTACATTTTGGGTCAATCTCAGGGTTGTTGAAAGAATATTTTAACTGTGTCTGGGGTCAATCCTAGAGATATTGTACTATTTAATCGCGAGGTTTGAACCTGGGCCTCTTGCCTGTGAAGCATGTGCTCAGCTCATTTAGTTATCACCCTAGTAGACATTATTTCCACACTGAATAGCTTCATACTACCCACCAATTTTTCTGCTATGCCTATTACAGCAAGATACAAAGTTGATAAATTAGATAGGGTGTATGTGTTGCTAAGAAAAATAAAGACTACCAGAAGCTTCTCTACAGTCATTATTTTTTACAAAATTAGTGCATCCAAGTTCTATGAAATTTTTCCCCATCCAACCATCAGTATATATTGATGGGATCTTTATAAGAAACACTTGACAATTATAAATGTAAAGCAAGAATATATGTTCCTTGGTAAAGTTTCCACTTAAGTGCTCATTAAGAAGGGCTGATTGGCTAAAACCAAAGTCTAGTGGGGAAGGCATTTGCCTTTCATATGGCTGACTGGGTAATCCCCAGCATCCCATATGGTACCGCAAGAACTGACCGCAGAGCCATAAATAACCTCTGAGCATTGTTGGGTGTGACCCAAAAACGCCAAAAAAAAAAAAAGAAAGGGGGCAGGACACTGTGCAGAATGAGAGGATGGATCACTGCGACTACATGGGATTTTACAATCACATCTTCCTACTTTATTCAAGTGTTCTAATATGTTCCTTTGACTGGAGGTGAGGGAAATTTAAAACGATCGTCATAAGCCATTTCATTTTCAATGAAAATTTGAATTTTTTTTCATATAGGGTAATATATTTCTATACATTATTGAACCTAATAGAAGATCCACTCTACATAATTTATAAACCAATTACCCTTACTTCAATTAAAGGAAACCAATCCTGGGTTCAAAAATTGAAATGGACTCAAAGCATGGCTATAGATGTGCGGGAAAAGCAATATCAATTTGCCATGACCCAATCTTTGAATAGCATTCTGAGATTATTGGATAACAAAAACCAACTAACTACATAAATATATTTCACCAGCTTCCCTGCCATTTTAAAATAAAATTACAGAGACATGTTTTGATTTTTTTTTGTATAACCTTCAATATAATTCAATTATTTTGTACTTACTTTACTGTATGCTATTTATGCAGGAATACTTTCAGTGAAGGGTGCTGGAGGAGATCAAGGAAACATTGAGTGGCATTAAACAAAAGTAGATACAGAGAGAGTGATGGCATTAGAAATATTATACATGATACTTAACATGTACAGGAGAAAAGGCTCATAAAATTAATATGACAGAATATTGCAAGAAAATATACTTATTCACTCTGTATTGAAAAAGAGAGAATGTCCTCTGGCTAATTTGGTGCTTTAATTGTCCACTCAGCAAACTTTCTTTGTGATCACTAAGTTTTTATGGAAACATTGCCAAAGAAGGAGTGCAGAATCAGGACTTATCCATAAATCACTGACTCATGCATTGAATCCTTGCATACCAAACAGGAACATTTTTAGATCTATACTCATAGAGTCTTATAAAACATATTTTTTCTTTACTGACCTAATGTAAATGAAAGTGGGAGAGGAAATAGAATACAGGCAGAGAAGGTACAAATTAGTCTATAGTACATTGAAGTAATTAAATGTGGCTTATCATACACTCAGCTATAATTATTAATACATAATATAATTATAGCAGATCCAAATCAAAAGTAGTGTATTAAGAATGAGAAATTATTTTAACTAAATTTTTTGAAGACATACTTTAAAAAATTATTTTAATAATTAAAAAATACAGGGGCCACAGGGAAAGAACAAGAGATAAGGCACTCTTCTTGCACTCAGCTGATCTCAGTTTGATCATGAGTACCGTATATTTTCATTGAGCAACACCAGGCAGAAACAATTCCTTGCACAACAGGAGTGGCCGACAAAATTTATATGTATGTATGTATGTATGTATGTATGTATGTATGTATGTATGTATGTATGTATGTATGTAAATAAAATTTAATTTTAAATGAGTTCTATGGGAGTTCCCTAAATACCAAATCTTGATGCAAGCTACATGGCATGATAGTAATTCTCCATCTCAATAATTCTCACACAGTAAGCAAAATGTGAAATTTTATATATACGTGTTCTTTATCCATTAAGTTGTTTCAAGAGCAACACAATACATTTATGAGCTTTAATAATATGTATTCGTGTACAAAATAGTACTATTGGCAAATATTTTTTAAAAAAATCAAATGATGACTTGTGATGCGAAATTAATGGATTTTGAATAAATTCATATTAATTAATTATTGATTATATACTTTTTATTTAAAATATATCCTATTTAAAACACATTTTTAAATTTTATAGTAGAAATATGTTTTTAAAAGTGTGCTGAAAAGATAGTACTGTGGGTAAGGGCACTTGCTTTGCATGCAGCTGACTCAGGCTCTATCCCCAAAACCATATATGGCATCTCAATCACTTTTAGGAGTGATGCCTAGAGCACAGAGCTAGCAGTAGGCTCTGAGCACTGATGGGTGTGACCGAAACCCTAGATATCCTATCTATAAAATTATTATATCAATTAAAAAACAAAGTTGCTTTGATTCGTATCTGGCATTAGATCACATGCAGTGATCATTTAAATTTTCACAGTAATTTTCTTTTCTAACTGATGTAAAAAAATGAAGTGCTGAAAATGGATTATCCCAGACACAGGCATGAGAACACAGGCATGAGAATTATCCCAGACATAGGCATGTTTCAAAGGTGGCTTTGAACTTGTGCCAGGCAGTCTGACTCAAGACCTTGTGCTTAGTGGCCACACTCCCCAACTATCCTCAAAACTGCACTCACATGAATTGACCAGGGAGCACTGCTAAATCATATTTTTCTAGATCACAAAAGATATGTTTGAAGACCTGATTTTCAATATAGATGTCGACTATTGTGAAGTTGAAAGAATATTTAGGAGTTTGTGGCTACATAGCACTCTAAAGAAATTAAAGATGTTCTAGAGAAGATGTTCCCCAAGTGGTTATATTGTTCATGGAAATGTTAGTATTAATAATTAAATAATTTGTTCAGACACTATAATATAGGTGTATTTGACCTAGTTATTAAACCTAGAAATAGCTTATTATATAGTTTTACACATTAAAAGATACATTTTAAAACTTTTTTATTATCTCTGTAGGTATAGTGGTTGAGCTCTCACGATTTGGACTTGGAAAAAATGGGTAGAGAAATACCAGCTTTCTCATAGGCAAATACATAGTTAAATAAACTATTAAACCTCAGCACTGTTACTTGAAAAGTGATTGTAATTAAAGTATTGATCTCTAAGAAGTGGTATATGAGGATTATACTACATGATTGTCCCTATTTGTGAAATACACTAAATGACAGTTACTCTGTGCAAACCACTGATCGAGGCACCCTATTATATAACAGAAAAGATTCTAGGATTCATAAAATTTAAATTTTAGTGGGAATAGTCCAACATTGCTCCAAGGGTTTGCTCTCATGAGCGGGGAGAGACCATGCTGGCCAGACTTGGAGTGGAGTTCTGGGCCCTGCCCTTTCCTCCGCCTCCATGCCAGTTGCCCCAGAAGAGAGAGACCCACCCAAACCAGACTCAGCTTATTTGCGACCCTGGAACAGATCCAGACCCATCCACTTCAGACCCACAGCTGTGCTGCTCGGCCCGCCCCATGTGGAAGCAACCCATGGAGCTGACCTCCCAGTAAGGGGCTCGGCCACCCCTGGCTGAGTCCAACACTGCTCCAAGGGTTTGCTCTCATGAGAGGGGGAGAAACCATGCTGGTCGGACTTGGAGTGGAGTTTTGAGCCCTGCCCTTTGCTCCGCCTCCATGCCAGTTGCCCAGGAAGAGAGAGACCCACCCACACCAGACCCACATGTCCCTTGGCGCACAGCCGCAAGCGGCAGCGCGATATTTTTATAGGATACTGAATTTTGCATAAGGTTCTTCCCAATTTCTTTCACATTAATACATAGTAAATAGTTATAGACATATTTTAACTGATACCAGTAAGCCTGGCAAGAAGCCAGAGCAAACCACACATCATGCAGTTCGTCATTCTCAACCTCCAGACTCCATAGTTCCTCAGAGCTCCATCCAAGAGAAAACCTGATCTTCCCCCTTTAAGTTTCATCAGTATATGCTCGGGTGGAGAGCCTTCTACTCAGATTATACCACCTACACTGTAAAGCCTGGCAAGCTACTGTGTTTTATTTACTTTTTATGCCAGAGACTAGTAACTATTATGGACCTCAGTTCCATAACCCGAGAAATGGTTTTCGGGCTCCTCCTGTCCCTGTAGCAAGTAGATGCCCTTGGGTTGCACTTGTTGTGACAGGACTAATGGAGATGTTACTAGTGCCCACTCGAGGAAATCAATGAACAATGTGAAGACAGTGATACAGTGATACAGTGGGAATAAATAACTAGTGCATATAAATTTATTTGCTGTTATAAAAATGTATATAACAAACTTATTTACTGAAACCCATTTTTCTCCTGTGTGAGAATTATCATTGGTATTTTATTACACATATAAAGCTTATGTGTGATGAAGAAGAAATGTAATTAGAATAATAATCAGATTCTAACTAGCAAAGTACCAAACGTTCTTTAAAAAAATTCTTAAAATCATGCAGACATTTATCATTTCCTTTCTTCTCATTCTATGAAGAAAAAGTGAAATATCCTTGGTAGAGTTTATCTCCACTACTGCCCATCTCTAACTTGAGTACGTGTATTTTGAAGATTTGGTGTATATACTTTACTTAGAAAGAGTATTGAAGACAGTGGAAAAAATCACTAAGGGAGCCTCCTTTCCAGGATGAATGAGCAATCACATGATATACATGAAATCAAAAGCCTGAAAATTTCATTGCTATTTATGAAATGGAAGAATTTCTGCCTCAATATCAGCATGTTGAATTCTTGATTACATTTCTTCAATGCTTGTATAAAGAGTTCAACGCGAATTGTGTGACAAATGTTTAGGGAAGCTAATTTATTGTTTTTGGTACTACTGCTACTATTGCTATCATTATTATTGTATTTATTATATTACTATCATTATTATTGCATTTGTATTTAATACTTATGCAGGTCCCATGCACCAAGCTTGTTGCCACTCCAAGATGTTTTATACAGTAACAATAAGTGGCAAAATAAATTCAGCAATGTACTTGAGGATAAAAGAGGTTTTCATTTCTTTCTTTGGTCCCAGTTCTTAAAGTATGGCATTAAACTATACTCCAGTTTCTTTACCATTCTTATGTTCTTCAGGGGTTTAAAATACATTTCTTAAAGAAGTCTTGACTAAATCTAACTTACCTCATCTACCTGATTCACCACTTCATTTTTGTGGCAAAAATATTATTCAATACCCTTGGAAATCTATTTTAATTAAGTAAATGAATGAAAATCTCACCTTTATTGTACATAAGACTGTTACTAATCCCTGGATTACTCTAAAAATTCCAGGGAGTGTACAGCACCATTTTGGGAAAACTTGACTAGAATTAACTTTATATTTATATATCACATGATCACTTGACATTCCATTATTTGTTGATTTGCTTGAGTGGATGCCAGTAACATTTCCATTTAACCCTATCATGTGCCAGTGTAGCCCAACGGCATCTGCTTGCTCCAGGAAGATGAAGAGCCTCAAATCATTCATTCAGGGTCTTGAAGAAGTCTGACCTTCTTGTAGATCCCACCTAAAAAATGGTGACAATCTTGTAGGCAGGATCTTGTAGATCCCACATGATTTTTTGATGTCCCATGGGATTCAGTCGGTAACAGCAACAAAATGATGGAGTCCAGCGGTTACTCCAAATCTCATTACATGTCCAGCCCATCTGATTTTTGATGCATTGGCAAATGAGACAATGTCCCTGATTCTGCACCATCAATGGAGGTCGGACTTTAGGATTTCTTCTCTCACTTGAGTGAGGCATGATGTTCCAAGCATAACTCTTTCCATTCCTCTTTGAGATACCGGAGAGCATTCTCATCCTGCTTTCATAGGGCCCAGGTCTCTGAGATGTATGTTAATGCAGGAGGAGGTCAGTGGAGTGGAAGAGAAGTGCCTGGAGCCAGAGGTTCTTTGTCCTTTTAGCTATTTCTTTGGCGCATTCCATGCTGCTGTTTTCCTCCTGTGCAGTACAGGTTTTAGGTTATTCAGCATGTTGAGTTCTCAACCTATGTACACATAGTTGCTGCATTCAGAGATGTTTGTTCCATTGAGAGTGAATGGGGCCTCTGAAACTACATCATTTTCATGAACATCGTTTTGTTGAGATTCATCTGTAAACCTACCTTTCCACATTTGAAGTCAGCCAGCACTTGTGCTGCCGGCTAATCTTTGGTGTTATTAGAACAATTCCATCAGTGAAGCAGAGGTCACGTAGTTGCCGACCGTCTATCTTCACTCCCATTGCTTCCCATTCTAATTATTGCATGATGTTCTCCAGGGTGGCACTGAAGAGTTTCAGTGAAATGGTTTCACCCTGCTGAACCCCTCTTTTGACATCAATGATCACTTCCTTGTAGAATGGTGAGAACCTGGTGGTGAATACTTAATGTACTTGGCTTGAATGCCCTGTTTGGCTTAGGCTTCGATGACCGCTTCAGTCTCCACAGAATCAAAGTCTCCACAGAATCAAAGTCCATTAGTTGGCACAGATATTGACAGTATTATCTCTCCATGAGATTCAGGATCCAGAAGTCCGAAATGCACCATAATTCCCTTAAATTTCAGCCAATCGCTCCCTGAATTAAACCCATACTACCTGGGGAGCAGGTCCTTTTTATCCCTGTTTTTAGCATGTAGGGGTCTTGACTTGGGTATATTGTGACAGTTTTAGGGCAGAGAATGTCGAGACTGCCATTGCCTGATGGGGTAGGCCAGAGAGCATTTATTGACCGTAATTCTGTGGATTCTGATTTGGAGGATACTGGGCAGGTGGAATGAAGGAGAGTGCCCCTGGATTCAGCTGGGCCTGGGGCTGGCCCCCACCCAGTTTCCGCGATTAGGGGAGGCATAGATGTTATTTGAGCCTGCGGAGCTTGTGGAACCTGGGAGGGGGTCCATGTAACATTTCCTATAAAGGGATTATTAGAATGTTGCCCTGTATTGATAGTGTTAGAAGATGGGCAATCTCTACGGGTGTGTCCCTTCTTTCCACAGCTAAAGCAGGTTATCTGTCCAGATGAAGCCTGAGGCTGACTTTTGCCTCCAAGACCGACAGTCTCTGGCCCAATGTTTTCCTTTTCTGCACCTTGGGCATGGTCCAGGTGGGGCCCCTCCGAGGGGTGGAGTTGCGATTATTAGAATAGTTTCTCCGATTATTGTTTATCCTTTGAAGTTTATTGTTTCTCCCCCTAAAGCTGTTTGACATTTTATCCCTCTCCTGATCCTCCTGCTGTATGGAATAAGCCTCTATATCATCCTGTGTTCTATGGGAGGTTAAACGGACATTTCTACAGGCCTTTAGATACCCCATGAGGTCATCCTTTTCCTTAATACTATATAGTAATGCTCGACATTTTTGATTAGCATTCTCATATGCTAAGTTTCGTTTTAGGACTTCTTGAGTGGTTGGGTCTTGAACCTGTCTTTGGATTTTTTCACATAATCTCCCAACAAAATCAAAGTATGGTTCATCACAACCCTGGTAAATTTTCGTATAGCTACCTAGAAATTCTGGGTCGGAACCTACTCTTTCCCACGCTTTTAATGCTGTCTCCCGAACAAATTTTAAAATAGGTTCAGGTAATGTCGCTTGTTTTGCTTTCTTTTGCCATTCACCTTCACCTTTTAGCATGGCAAAAGTTATAGTATGGCCTGATTCCTTTTCTCTTAAAGTGTCAATATTCGGTTAACCCCATCTGCATACCACTTTTGCCATTGCATGTACTGTGATTTGTTTAGACAAGTATTGGCTACCATTTCAAAGTCTCCCAATACCTGCTGACTATTTTCGCTCCAATCAGCTAAATATTTTAAAGTATAAGGACTTGATATTCCAAACCTGTCGCAGCCTTCCTAAACGGGCGTTATTGCCTCAATTTTTAAGTCTTCATGAATCGGTTTTACTTTATCTTTAGATTGGTCATGAGAAAAATTGCTGCGCTTTTGCTCTTTGACTCGAGCTAATCTGTTCCTCCAGTTCTTCCTCATCAGAGCTTGTAGTATCTGGCAGAGGAACATCTACCCCATTGAGGGTATTAACTCTGGGGAGATTTTCAGCTTGGGAATTTGCCTCCTCTGGGTTTTCCTGTTCCTCCTCTAAGTTATCAGCCACATTAGAATTCTTTTTAGATTTTTTTGCTGGGAATGTATACACCTTTTTCAAGTCTACAGCCTTGGGGCGTGTTTGTGAACAGCTTTTAGTTGGTTCACGCCTCAGTATTGGGTATGCGCTAGGTCCTGATTGATAAGTTATGAAATCAGAAATCTCCCTGCGTAACACATCCATTTCTTGGTTTAAGTTTTCAAGTTTCCTATATGTTTCTTCCTTTTGTTCTTTCAATCTTATGTGTAACTTCCAAACCTCCTCTTTCTGTCCATCTATTCTATCTCTCTGTTTGTCAATTTCTTCCTCTAAGATAGTGCTGATTTTATCGATATCCTTCTTCTGCTCTTCAAACTTTACTTCAAATTTTAAATCCTGTTTAATAATTTTACTTTCCTGTTCTTCTAATTTTTTCTTTGAATTTTAAATCCTGTTCTTCTAATTTTTCTTTGAATTTTAAATCCTGTTCTTCTAATTTTTTCTTTGAATTTTAAATCCTGTTCTAATTCTTCTTTGAATTTTAAATCCTGTTCTTCTAATTTTTTCCTCAAATTTTAAATCCTGTTTAATAATTTTACTTTCCTGTTCTTCTAATTTCTTTTCAAATTTTAAACTCTGTTTAATAATTCTGTCCTCAAGCCTTAAGACCAGTCTACCTGTAGTTTTATGATCCTCACTTATTTCTTTAATCGCTGAGTAAACCTCGTCCCTTAAGATTGCATTCAATTTATTACTTTCTTCCCTCTCTCTATTAAACATTGTCCTTACACAAAGGTACAGTTTAAAAATCGCAAGGACCCAGATGATTTGTGAAAAGATAGAGTAGTTCTCAGAAAGGAACTTTATAGACTGGGCTATGTATGGTTCTGAGCCAATAAAAGATACAATGTATCTATACCATGAGATATCCATCATTTTACTCACGGTTCGGAGGCAGATGATCTCTGTCCGATGATAATTAGACCAGACGATGTTCGTGGTGCCCACGCCAGGGGCGCCAATTGTCGGGGCGCTCCGCCGGGGTCCCCGACAGTGCCGGGAAGCGAGTTCCCTTCTACCTCCAAAGCCGGCGAGGAATGGATGAACACTCAGGAATCCAATGCAGTTTTAAAAGGCTTTACTTATCACAGGTTCAGGCATACAAATCAGCAAAAGGAAAAACCCGATGCTTAGGATTCCAGGCTAGAACCCCAGCCACGTGTAGGCCAAGATGGCGACCACCACGTGTAAAGCTTCCAAGCAGGGCGAATGCTCATAGCGAACAAGAGCCCCCAAAGAAGCGAGTGAGAGTGAAAACCGGTTAGTTTATACCCCTGCAACTCAGACCTTCCTCCCATTGTTATGGAAAGCAGGGAGTGTTAAATGTCCTTAGGTAATCCCTCCCTGCACCTCACCTAGGCCCTTTAGTGTGCTAATGTTTTGAGCCAAATGCAGCGGCCCTTAAAGGAGTCCTGCAACATCTGTAAGTTTCTGGATCAGCATACCTGGGCCGGATACCTGGGCAGCATACCTGGGCAGCATACCTGGGCAGCATACCTGGCAAGGTGTTACAATAAATTAAATTATAAAAAATGTAGCCTAATTAATGCATCAAGTATAGCTAAGTGAATGAGATAATTGCAAACAGAAGAATGCCATGAAAAAGCAAATTTCTACCGTCATTTTTTTGTAGAATATACTCTCTAGTATTATAATTATGTTGCTAATGCCGAATAGTTCACTACAGTGAAAAATTGTGCACTTAAACAAATTACTTTATTTTTATTATAATGTCAGAACAATTAGAATACATTATTAGTTTAAGACAGAGAAACAGCTGATGACACTATTTTTAGCATACAGTGCAACTGACTATCTTAACCAGAGGTAGGAAAATTAGAAGTACACAAAGTAAAGCTGAGGCAAGTTTGATCCCCTGGGACTACAAATAGTTCTCTGAGCATCACCAAATTTTTTTTTCTTGAGCACAGATACAATAATAAATGGTAGCATAGCCAGGTGTGGCCCAAAAAAGCTAAAAAGAAAAGAAAGAAAAAAGAAGAGAATCTTAATAATCAGATCAATTTTTCTGTTAAGGAGGAAAATCTCTAAACATAGGATACCTTCCACTAAATCAAAACAAATTATGCAAAGAAAAGAGAATACTCAGACCAAAACAAAGATATTTAAATGAAAAAGTGACTAAGAAACATGAAAGTATAATCACTTATGACATCAGTTAGAATTTCATAAATATATAAATATAACTGCATTAACTTATAAGGTTTGCATTTATCCTACAATAATGTTAAATTTGAATGAAATTTTTCTGGACAAGAATATTTCTAGTATGAGAGGGAAAATTATTGCCTTTTAATAACACTAATAGATTTGAGACCATTTTAATTTTGTTATGAAACCAATAGCAGATATAAACCAGTTTGAAATTATTAAATAGCCCACCAGGTGGCGCTCCATGAACTGAGTCTACACAGTCAAAAATCAAAACTTACCTAATTTGGATAAATTAGGGGAGGGAAAATAGGACATTTTGCTCCTGAGCAAGTTGCATTAATTTACTTATATTAAATAAGATGATAACTTAAAAATCAAGTACTTTTTAAAGAAAAATTACCCAAATTACCCAAACTATTGAACTTTAAGTAAATTTATTTTTAAAGAAAAATCCTTTTACTTATTTGCTAAGATGACGAATTACTCAAATTAGCCAAATTTGTTTTATATCTCAAATTTATACAAGCTGTATCACTAAGAGCTCAAAGACTCTAAACCGTATGGCTAGAATTGTAAGATGTACATCTTATTTTAAGAAATTGACAAAGAATAATGTCTCCCTGATATCTTGCTAATGAAGAAGGCAGCTTGTTGGAGCCGGTTTCTTGTTCCATCCTGAAAGGATGGGACAACTTTACGAATTCTAGTCCAGAATGAGATAATTCAATAAAATCTACGACTAGAAATCTACATTATACTCAATAATGTGAGAAAACAAATAAAACTCTGTAAAAAAAAATAAACTATGTAAGTCAAATTGCAAACAAACTAAATGTATTAAATAATGTATTAATTACTTAACAATTGTATCCCTTTTTTTCTTTCTGTTTGTATATTTTGTTCCAGAACCTGAAATAAAAAAGATGAAAAGTCATCAAAAGCAGGTAAGGACACCTTGTAATCTTTTTAAGTAAGAACAATGTTGGTTTTGCAATCAGGTAAGGGTAAGACTATAGATACTAGAAACATTAGAATAAATTACATCATCAATATATTTTAAATATAATTGTATGCTAAATTTGAAACATCTAAATGTGTGCTAAAATTGAAACTGTTTCTATGCATTCTGATAGAGGCTGTGACTGTTTTCTGGTGCTAATTCTTGTTCACTTACAGGGCATTTGAACAATGTTGACAAAATTCTAGGGTATCACACTTCAGAGTCTTTGTTCAGACTGTGACAAATGCCTGAAAGTAGTTCTTATAATTAAGTTTTGTAAAACCATCTATTGTTTTTTTTTACCTTGAAAAGAGTAGTTTCATATTGTTCAATGACTACATTCAGCCATTTTCTCTCTCATTAGTTAAATGTACATATACACTTTGAGGAGGTAACCATTGCCCTTTGGTCGTTAATGTGAGCATTGATGACAGTTTATTTGAAAACAGAATTTAAAGAAAAATATTTTTTGAGAAAAAAAGGAGAGTAGGTAGAAAAAATTTAAAACAGGAGAATCATAAGATAGTGAGAATGCAGAAAAAAATACAGAGAATTTTCCATTAATACCAATCTTTCTACAGCTGACTTATTCCCAATATTTTGATTTATTAAAATAATCTAATATGCCTCTGCTAGATAATATAGTTTTATCTGTATAATTACATGAAATGAAAGTGATATTGAAGACATTTATATAACTTGAGAACATTTAGATCATTCTTAAAAATGTTTGCACATAGTTTAAAAAATTCAGCTTATAATTGTAGCTGTAACTAAGTTATTAATTTTTTATCTTTCCATATATATGTCAAATATTAGTCTGTATTACTAAATTCACTTTCCTTGAAAATATTGCCAACACATCCAAAAGAATTGGCCAATGTTCTCTTATCTATTATATAAGCAAATCATTTCAATAACATTCTATTATTTCCTATCATGTATTCTCTATAAGATATACAACAAAATGAAATTTTTCTATTGTATAATATGAATAGTTTCATTATAGATATAAAATTAAACTTTGGGTCTCTTTTCGGGGTCCACTGGTGTCCCCAACAATACCAGGAAACGTGTTCCCTTCTACCTCTGAAACCAGTGCGGGAATGGATGAAAACTCAGGAATCCAGCACAGTTTTTAAAGTTTTTACTATCACGGGTTCTGACATAAAATCCAAGAACAGGAAAAACCCTGGACTCTGGGTTCCCAGCTGGGCCCCAGCCACGTGTAGGCCAAGATGGCTGCCACTATGTGTTGAAGCCCAACAGAGAAATGGAGAGGATGGAGAGAGTCAAATGCCAAGGGAAGCCAAAATGGCAAAAAGGCCCCTTCTATTTATTCCTAGCTTCTTTTATAGACAGAAGCCCACCAAAATCTTCCAGCCCAACCCATTGTGAGCTGGGCTATCTAGAGCTGAAGCCAGGTAATTGACCCTTCTGAAATGCAGATCTTTAGGTGGGCCTTTGGCTCTAGCTTCACAAAAGCCAGAGCTGATTCCCAGGGCAAAATCTGCCTAGCAGAGTGGGGAGGGGTTGCATCTCTGAACCAGAAAGCAGTTCAGAATGTAATTTGTAGGAGATGGCACTAATACCTTTATCATGTAATATATAGCTAGCAGATCCCAGACTCTGGATCCCACTAAGGTCCAAAATCCATCTGAATAATTCACTTTGTCATTTACCTTTAGAATCAGAGTGTGCCCGGAGGCACACTGGCATGTCTCTGAACTAGGAGAATTGATTACATATGGTTGATCCAACATGACCAAGTACTCTTGGAATATCTACATGTATGTCCCACACAGAGACCCGTGGGAACAGAATATTGGTCTGGGGCAAGTGACATTCATGATAAAAATATTTATGTCATATAAAATTATGAGATCAGTTCAATTCTGCCCCAATTCCCATTGTGTCTGCTCTGGAGATTCCCCCAAAGGCAGGGACCAGCTCTTCACATAAGCTAACTGTAGCTGGAGGCTAAAGTTCAGTAAGGCGTGTCACAATAGTCTTTAAATCAAAATTAATTGCTAAGCTTCATGTATAGATGTATCTTCAGAAAAGGGAAAATATACATATAAAAGTGATTACTGTTAGTGCTTATTGTGTCAGTAGTAGCTCACTGATGACTGATAAATAATAGCCCATCAAGTCTCTCCACCATATAAGCTTGACATTGCATTGTATGTTTAATTTTGTGTTGGCAAATAATAAATTAATGAATGCAGAATAAATTTCTGCTTTTAGTTTACATTAAATATTTATATCTGTTTTTGTTGTTTTTTATTTTTAACTTCCCAAAAGGAAAGAGAAATCAGCATAACATATTTTTATCAGATATAATCAACTAACAATTTATTGAAAACATATATTATACTAATAGCGGTGCTGCAATGACCAGAATTATGCCTAGGGATACCAGATTTACAAAACAATCTAAGATATAGTTTCATCTCAAAGGAGTATAATCATGATTAGTGCAAGAGAATTAATTATATTAGTGAAGACAAAAAAGACGGGCAGGCTGTTTCTGCTGTACTCCAGTCAGTGAAAACTTGAAAGAGAAAATGGGTTTAAGCTGAGATTTCAGAAAGATGCAAGAGCAGCTGAGACGGGAGAAGAATATAAAGTATGGTGGAGATAATTTTATCTTTATGGGAGAAAAATATTCATTTTATTCTCTTTTTTGAAATTGTGAACTAAAGTTTCCTTGCTTCTGCATCTAATTTCTCTTCTATTGAGTGAAGACCACCATACTCGCCTGTTTTAAGATATAAAATTGAAGAGTAAGAGAGCCATTATAGGGGTTAAAACGTTTGCTTTGTACACACATAGCCTACTGGGTTTGGTCAGCAGTACTACATATGGTCTCTGGCACACTGCCAGGAGTAATCCCTGAGCACAAAACCAGTAGTAAACTCTGAACACTGCTGGGTGTGACCTAAAGAATGAATAAAAAAGAAATAGAGGTAAAGCTTTCCTTTAGATTCAGTGTCTGTAAATGGCAATTTTATTTAAGAGCTAATCTAGAAAAGGAATGATGATACATTAAAAGCAGACAGGAAGGAGCAGCCCAGGACCAGCACAGATTCATGGGACCAAGGAAAGAGATATGGTAAGTAAGCAACTGAATGTAATTCTAGAATATAGGAAATAGAAGGTCACAGTAAAGATTTAAATTCTTAAAATATGACTAAAAAGGAAAATGTGGTCCTATAGCCTTATAAGAGAATGAAAAGAAATTCTGTAAATATAACTTCTCATCAAGGAGTTATACCTGAAGCCTGTTTTAATAGCCTTAAGGCAATAAAATAAAGGTAGAAGTGGATAGAGAAGCAAAATAATGAGGATGTTGTTCATTACCTTCAGAATTATTTACATTCTTGACTAATGACCGGGTGTGGGACTGTTAGGACTTAAATTTAAAAAAATATATATAACAAATCCAGCAATCTTTAGAAAATGCTAACATCTTACATATATTTAAAGTATAATGTAAATATATGCTTTAGAAATGTAAGTATTCTCTCTGTCTTAAGTTATCACTGATTTTGTTGTCAAGCTGCTTCACCAGAAAATAATAAACCCTGATAATTAGTTGCGTAGAAGTGCAATGTCTAAGCCAAGGAAGTTACAGAAGGTGGTCAGAGATAGGTGTTGTAAGGGAATCTTACTAGGGTTCTTGTTAGTTGGACAGCCTCATAGAAAATTTAAAATATTGAGGATTGTGAACATTCACTATGAATAATCAAGTTGAGTTTTGGATCTATGAGTGTCGTGGTCTTAGTAAAAGCCAAAGGAGAAAATTAGAAATAAAGAGATAGACTTGAAGTAAAGGTTGAGGGGCCAGAGTGAAAGCACATCAGGTAGGATATTTGCTTTACACAGGGCTGACCCAGGTTCGATCCCCAGCATCAAATAGGGTTCCCAGAGCACAGCCAGGAATAATTCTAGAGTGCAGAGTCAGTAGTAACCCCTGAGCATCTCTGGGTGTGACCCAAAAAACAAACAAAATAAAGTAGTGAAGGAGGGAACTGGCAGAGAGAATTTGCACTTTGTTGGTGGTGTGGTTCAGTAACTGCACATCTATTACATAGATGTCAACTCTAGTATAATCATGTGACCCGAGAATAGACAACAAAAATTCTTTATTTTTTAAATAGAAAGAGTTCTTCTAGAATAAAAACAGAGAAGAAAATGAAGGTTAAAGTCTTAAAAATGTAAAAAAAACCCACTTCTACAGGAATATATGCTCACTATAGGAAATACAGTTATTAATACATTGAAGTAGAAACTTTTTTTCAGAAATTGTGGGAAGGTTGGCATTATCAATGTTTCACAAAGGAAAAGGGAAATGATGACTGAGAAACAGCCATTATGTTAGGCCAAAACTAATAATTTCATGAACTTTTGGAGAGTGAATTGAAGAATGAAGATTTCTCTATAGGCATAAATCAGGGAATTTATTAGTAATAAGTGGACACAGAGAACAAAATAATTTTTGAGGACGTTTGTTTATGTGACATGGTAGCATATTCTATGGAAAAGCAGAGCAAGGAACTCAGGAGACACTAATAATTGAACTGAACTGTGGCTCATATGACAAGTGTTGGGATACACACTGTAGGTTGAGGGAAATGGCTTTTTTGTCACTTAAGTCTCTGTGTATATTCAATGGTGAGTTTTAATCTGCCATTACCATTTCCCACATTTAGTAAAACACTGGTATCTATTTATGTCCTGTTAATGAATGCAGTCATTCTATATCTGTCCTTTTCCTTCTGACTAATTTCACTCAGCATGATAGTCTCCATGTCCATCCATTTGCAGGTAAATTTCATAATGTCATCTTTTCTGACAGCCACATAGTATTCCATAGTGTAGATGAACCACAGTTTCTTTAGCCAGTTGAGGGAAATGGTTTAATTAAGAGGAAGATAGAATTTCCTTTGGTTTTGAGTTAACTGTTAAAGGATAGACAGAATTATAACCGTAGTGTACATGAGGACACTTGCTGAGTGATCTAATCTCCCAAAACCTTTCCAGAAAAGGTGACCTCAAATCCAAAGAAAGTTCTTCTTGCTTCTTGCTTCTTCTTACTGATTCCCACTGGATCACTACCTCTGTTTTCTAGGAGAATAAAAGCTTACCTGACAAAGTAAACTGGTTAATACCCAACTATTTTAAAAGGTGACTACATTTTTAAATAATGGTGTCACTTTTTAATAATTACTTATTTCTGACATAGCCTATTAACCACTAAATTGCTTTGTTTTTGTTTAGCCCCAATGAAAATGCTGACAAAAAGCCCACATATTTTATTAAATTAATTTGATGAGCCAACTACGTGTTTTCTTTGAGAGGGAGACTGGGAAGCAAAAATGGTTATTATAAAGAATAATGTATTATAAACAAATATATTTTATAAGAAATCACTTATTTTTCTTATTTCACAAAAAATAAAAATTTGGTAACAAAGTCTTAGAGTCTCTTTTTCGTATGATCTGTCTAACCAACCTCTGTATACTACTCTTCTACCTGTGACTATCTTTGTTCAAATTTGAAATCAACATCTTTTCCATTGTCTGTTTCTTTTGTTTCTTATCATGACTCACCACTCTGTTGCACTGACTTATGCTTGTGAGTCATTACAGCTTCTCCTGTTTCAGAACCCTGCAATCAAATAGGTACCAAATTTGTCCTTTCCTTTTTTCTTCCAGAATTCTAGTTCTAGTTCTTATCCTTTCTGTCTGCAGAAATATAAAAGCCTGTGAACTAGTCATCCTGATGTCACCTTCCTTTCAAAGATTGACTACAAAATATGCTTGCTAGTAGTCTTTTCTAAGTAAATATCTGTAGGGAACAATGTTAGGCTCTGTTATTAGCCCGGTACTGGTCTTCATCTATCATTCCATTGTTTCCATTTATCTAATGCACTACCATTATTTCCACTGCTTGAACAGAGACATTTGAAGAGTATCATCAGCTCTATAGATGACTGCTCAGTGTCCTTTGAACAGTGTTCTTTTATTTTAGGGTGTGTAAGAGCATCTGTTTACCTTGTTTCCTGTCTTAGTATCTTACTTTCTCATATAATATGAGCCCAGCTCCAATCACTACACAGAGATCCTCCAGCCTTTTACATGTTTTCCTCTAGAAAATCATGTGGGATTCATATTCTTTATGTGAGTATTTTTCTAATTTAGTATCTTATTGTCTTCATTATTTCTGATTTGGGCAGTATTTTCTAATTTTCTAGACAAAAAATACCTCAGATTTACCATACATAAAAATGCAAACAAAACAAAGCAAAACAAAAACCTATACTTTTGTGAAAAAATTGATTACAAATTTTCAAAACCTATTTTTCACCTGTGATAATGTGATATATCACATTTAGAGGCAGGTATTTTGTTGGTCTGTTCTCATTAAAATACCAGCATGGGTAGATGGTAAAGGGGTAGCAGTTCTAGATAAATAGGTGTAGAATAATTTTTAGCAAAGTCATTTCAGTTTTGAGCTTTTCCCTACCCATAAATTAGATTGGCATCTACTCTGTATATTGCATACCAGTCAAATAGACTTCATACCAGTTTAATACACTTAGGGTAAATACTATGTGTACATATATGTCTATTTGACATATATGTGTGTCAAATAGACATATATGCACATATATAGTACTTGACATGTATATTTAAATAGATATATATGAAATACCACTCAAATAGATTTACTGTGGAAATCCTGATATATATGTGTGTAAAAATATTTTCAAAAGCCATGGAAATATAAAACATAAATTGTTATGAAAATATAAGAGCATAAAAATGTATTATCTCAACTCTCATTTCAACTGGAAACCCACATGACATGGTTGCTTTGTAGAAATGTAGAAGATATGTCTACATTTATAATGTAGGTAGGTCTACGTCTGGAACTGCTGAGTGATAATTCAGATTTTAACAAGATACCTATGTCATTAATATGCACAGTGATTTGAGGAAGTGCTGTAGAATTAATAGACATGTCTTGAAATACTTCCAGGAAAAGAAAATATGGAACTTCTCTTCCATCACTAACTTGGTAAATGTGAAATAGATATATGTTTTTGAGCAGTTGTTTTCTCACTAGCTGTGAGACTTCACACTATCTGAAAACTGGTTGGTATCACACATCTTCTATCTCTCACTCAGTGGGTGCTTTCTGAATTTACCATTCTAGTAATGAGAAAATGGTCATTCTTTTCTCCTAATACAGAGTAGAAAAATGGTTGCAACATTTATCTATGCATTTATTTGAGCTTGAAAACAATGAATAAGTATATATTTCTCTTTAAGAACGTGTGTCAAGGGAAAACTCAGTTAATTTGTTAATAGCTAGCTAAGGTACTGACACAATGGTTGAATAACTTAATCATGGAACTTAACAATCATACCTATCAATCGCCAAGATATCTTTAGCTCATATCACTTAAAGAACTTAGATATAATTAGTTACTCTACTCAATTCAAGCCTCTCATGTCAAATAAATACCTTGAAATATAATTTCAAGGTTACTATATTTCTAATATATATAAAATATACTGTATATACATATAATATATACATATAATATATATGCATATAATATATAGATATATACATACAATAAATAGATATATACATAGAATATATAGATATATACATACAATATATAGATATATACATATAACATATAGATATGTAC
The DNA here is from genome assembly GCA_021461705.1 of Cryptotis parvus. Classification (NCBI taxonomy): domain Eukaryota; kingdom Metazoa; phylum Chordata; class Mammalia; order Eulipotyphla; family Soricidae; genus Cryptotis; species Cryptotis parvus. The sequence continues at coordinate 493,553 of JAJIBD010000388.1, forward strand.
ATATAATATATAGATATATACATATAATATATAAATATATACATATAATATGCATATAATATATAGATAGGGGATATTTTATTAACAATAATTATCTTAGATTTTTAAGAAACTACATAGAAGAGATAGAACAAATACTCTCACGTCTCTGTTGTTTCTCACACTCCTGTCATAAACAAATATCACTTAAATATTTTAGTATATGTAACTATAAATCCCAAGTTAATCAGAAAGCATTAAATATGAAGAGCTTATATAAAATGTTGAAAATTTCAGCATTTCACTTTTCTTAAGCTAAGTTATAGGAGGCTCAATGGCAATTTTAGTGAAACCAGTATTCATTAAATTCATGCAATAGACCACATATTTTGATAATGCCAGAAAAGGGGGAAATTGCACTTAAACCCCTTTGTTCATCTGACTTCTCTAATAATTACATTGACATAAGGCAGATTTATAGAAGAAAGTCAAATATAAGCTCATAGGTGCAAGGTTCCCTTGAATATAAGCCCTAACATATATACAAATCAGTTACATTTTATATATTTTAGACAAAAACAATTGTTTTTTTATAATGGTATAACCTTTTAATTTGCATGCAGCTGACCTGAGTTTAGTCATTGACATCCCATAGGTCTACTGAGCAGTGTCAGGAGTGGTTCCTGACTGTAGAGCCAGGAGTAACCTGTGAGCATTGCTGGGTGTGTCCCAAGAGCAAACAAAATTTTTAAATAAATAAATTTATCATTTCTTACTAAAGTTTTTTTTTTTCTTAAATGATACTGGGGACAATTATAATGTTTAAATAAAGTGAGGTATAGACTAAATTAAAATATCAATCTGTTAATTCTAACCACAAAGATACCTGTAATTCCAGATAATCACTTCTTCAAGATGATGTGACTTACGCTGATGACTCTAGAAATGTGAAAATATTTTTTTTAGGTCAGTAACATGAAGGAAAAGAAAAGAAAGATTTTAGAAGCATTTTGAAACTAAAATTAAATTTGGGGACAGGAATAGAGTCAAATCTACACTAAAACTAGGTCTTGACCTGGTATATGGATAGTAAAATCATTTCCTGATATAATTTCTAAAGGTTACAAATTTCTAAAATAACAGCATCAATTATGAAAACTTTTGATATTTATTTAATAAATCATTATTGATTGATTTTATATTCTAAACAAATGTAGTCAAAATTTTACCCTCTAGAATTTATAATCTAACTGAAGTAGAAGTATGGTAAGACATGATGAATTAGAAATACCTATGGTAAATGAATGCAGGGCTGTTTATCAGACATCTGAGAGACATCAATAAATTTGGAAGCTTACAGCTGAATGTTTAAATAACTAGAGTTATTAAATATACAAATGAGACTAAAGTGAGGGAGATATTCTTCCTTTGTCCTTTGTCCTTGGTCCTTCTCCAAGGACAAAGGAAGAATATTAAGAAAGGTATTGGTTTTTAAGGTGAGATAGTAATTACAAGAATCATGATTAAAAAGGTAAAGGAAACAGAATGATTTTCTCAGGTAGAGTTACTATATCAAGAAACCAGGGAAAGGGCCAGAGCGATAGTCCAGCAGGTAGGGCCTTTGCCTTGCATGTGACCTATCGGGTTTGAACCCTGGCATCCATTATGGTCCCCCAGCATTTGCCAGAAGTAATTCCTGAGGGCAGAACCAGTAGTAACCCATGAACATTGCCGGTGTGACCCAAAAGGAGAAAAAAAAAGAAGAAATAAAAGAAACCAGGGTAGAAATAATCTCAATGAGAAAGTAGCTATCAGGGTGTCAGAGTACTAGAAATTTGCAGTAAGATCAGGTCTGAAAATATTCATTTAAAAGTATTACATAAAGTCGCTGATGATTTTATGAGCTGTTTCAGTAAATTCAAATGGACGAAAACCAAAGTGCTATAGTTGGAGTTATTTACCTAAAGATCAAGAAGCTAGATGATATACATTATCTGTTTTCTATACACAGTAGGTTATTTTTCAAAATATGTCTGAAAAGATGGGAAAAGATTATATTCAACTAAGTAGATATGTTAGAGTAAAAAAAAAGAAGTCATCAGAAACACTAAAATATTCTTAATAACCCTTATTAAAATAAATCCATAAAATAACAAATTCCCTTACAATTTTATCAGTTTTTTGTATATAAAAAAGTCAATACATGGGAAAATTATATACATTATATACTAAGAGATAGAATAAATGCAATTTTAAAGTCCTGAAATATAATGAACATATATTAATGGCACCTAAAATATCTTACTTGTTTATTAACACTGAGATCAAGTAATGTTGGAAATGGTGTGTGCCCAACAAAGTCCGAGAGCAGGGTAGGGTATAGGAATGCCCTCTGCCTCTGGGTATCAGAGGCCGGCAGACAAAGACACAAGAATGCATCAAAGTTTCAAGAGGCTTTACTTACATGAGTTCTAGCATACAAATTAACAATAGGAAAATCCCTGGACTTAGGGTTCCCAGCTGGGCTCCAGCCATGTGTAGGCCAAGATGGCTGCCACCACATGTTAAGGCCAAGCCAGGAAGAGAGGAGAAAAGAGCAAAGAGAAGTCACAATGACAAAAAAGCCCCTTCTCCTTTATCCTAGCTTATTTTATAGACAGAAGCCCACAAAAAATCTTCCAGACCAGCCCATCATGGGCTGGGCTATTTAGAGATGCAGTCACACAATAGACCCATCTGCAATGTAGATCTTTAGGTGGGCCTTTATGCTCAACCTTCACAAAAGCCAGAGCTGATTACCTGAGTTAAAATATTCCTAGCAGAGTGGGGGAGGGATTGCATCTCTGAACCAGAAAGCAGTTCAGAATGTAATTTGTAAGAAATGACATTAATACCTTTATTACAATATAGCTAGCAGATTCCAGACTTTGGATCCCACTAAGGTCCAAAATCGATCAGAATAATTCACTTTGGCATTACCTTTAGAATCAGAGACACATCACTTTTTCTTGAGGCACACTGGATTGTGTCTTTGAATTTGGAGAATTGATTACATTATGGGTGATCCAAGGTGGCCAAGTACTCCTGGAATATCTACATGTATGTCCCACGCAGAGACCCACGGGAGCAGGAAGAGTATAGAACTGGGGCAAGCAAGATTCATAATATTCATGAAAAAAAAAATTATGCCATATAAAATTATGAAATCAATCCAATTCTGCCCAAGCTTCCCATTGTGTCTGCTCCGGAGATTCCCTAAAGGCAGAGTAGCTCTTCGCATAAGCTAAGTGTAGCCGGAGCCTAAGGTTCAGTAGGGCGTGTCACCCAACATTTGTGCATCAAATATACTTAGGAAATAATTCCTTGATAGTTCATACAGCAACAACGTCAAATAAATTTGATTGGCTAGGAGTCCAAGAGTGGCTCCTCTGAAAGCTTACTCCTGACTCTGTGTTCTCTGGATCACTCTTAAAGTGAGGCATCACCTCAGTCCCTGGAGTTTCTCTGTCTGCAACCCAGAAATTTTATTTTAAGACCTTAATTATTTCCTATTAAAGTTTCTATAATTGTATACAGTTTGGATGAGAGTATGTTAGTAACTTTGTCGCAATTTTGTTGTTGCTATTTCAGTTCTAAGGGGAAGGCTTCTACAACAGTATAAGAAAGTTTTTCTGTACACTTTAGATTTACTGAAAACTTAGAAGTTTGGCTAAAGTAACTGGTGCATAAAAGAACTTTGATGATAAATAAGCTTTGGTGGAGGGAAACTTTTGAATTTCTTGTATATATCATGAAGAAATAAGCAAAATCTAATAGTAAAAAATTGGTGCAACTGTTTTCACAATGTTTCCAAATTTACCTAATGATTCTCTTTCCTGAATAAGTGCTCAGATGAGCATACTATCAAAATTATGCCTAAAACCCACCACTGGTACAAAGATAATAATTATAATATGTCAGGAAGTGGCTGGGGTCCCGGTCCCCCAACAGTATCAGGACAGAAGTTCTCTTCTACCTCCAGGGCCACTGGAGAACAGATGAGAACTCACAAATCCAGTGCAGTTCTAAAAAAGGCTCTTAATAGTACAAAAAGTTCTACCACTGCAATCCAATGTAATGGAAGACCTTAGCCCTGTCAGAACTTAGACCATACACAAGGGCCCAAGTCTCCCACCAAAGAGAATCCCACCAGAAAGGAGTCCCACTAAAGAGAGTTCTAACAGATAGGAGTCCTAACCAAAAAAGGGTGAATGCCTCAAGTCAGTCCCCTTATATACACCAAAGTAATCCTGTTTACAGGGAGGGTGCTGTCAACAAAGAACCCTAAACAGCTTCTAGATAGTAGAAGAGCATAGAAGGGTGGTGCCACACCCTATTATAAGTATAAACAAAGGATTAAGACAAGGACTAATCCCTTCTTTGGAGATTATCTTTTATGTAAAACACTGGAGATAGAGAGGGGCTGCTATAAAGTCACTTGATCACTTGATCACTTGAATCCCATTATTCATCTATTTGCTCCAGCTGGCTCCAAAAACATTTCCATTGGACTCTATCACCTGCCAATATAGCCCAATGGCATCTGGTTGATTCAGGAATATGAAGAGCCTCAAGCCGTTCCTTCAGGGTCTTGACAAGGAAGTTTGACCATCTTGTAGGTGGGCAGCCGCGTGATCTTTTGACATCCCGTGGGATCCAGTCGGTAATGGCTCTAGTCCAGCGGTTGTCTCCAAATTGCATTACATGTCCAGCCCATCTGATTTTCAATGCCTTGGCAAACGAGACAGCGTCCCTGATTCTGAAATAGCGACGGAGGTCAGAACTCCAGATTCCTTCACTCACTTGAGTGAGGCGTGATATTCCAAGCATAGCTCTTTCGATTCCTCTCTGGGAGACCCGAATAGCATTCTCATCCTGCTTTTGTAGGGCCCAGGTCTCTGAGGTGTATGTTAATGCAGGGAGAACGGTGGAGTCAAAGAGATGTGCCCGGAGCCGGAGGTTCTTTGTCCTTTTAGCTATTTCTTCGATGCCTTTGAAGGCATTCCATGCTGCTCTCTTCCTCCTGCGCAGCTCAGGTTTTAGGTCGTTCATCATGTTGATTTCTTGACCTAGGTACACATAACTGCTGCATTCAAAGATGTTTGTTCCATTGAGAGTGAATGGGGCCTCAGGAACTAGTTCATTCTTCATGAACATTGTTTTCTTTAGATTCAGCTGTAGACCTACCTTTCCACGTTCTCAGTCGAAGTCAGCCAGCATTTGTGCTGCTTGGCTAATGTTTGGTGTTATTAGAACAATGTCATCAGCGAAGCGGAGGTGGTGTAGTTGCCGACCATCTATCTTCACTCCCATTCCTTCCCATTCTAATTGTTGCATGATGTTCTCGAGGGTGGCACTGAAGAGTTTTGGTGAAATGGTATCACCCTGTCGAACCCCTCTTTTCACATTAATGATTACTTCTTTGTAGAATGGTGAGATCCTGGTGGTGAATCCGTAATACAGCTCACGAAGGATCTTGATGTATTGGGTTTGAACACCCTGTTTGGCTAGTGCTTCGATGACTGCTTCAGTCTCCACAGAATTAAAGGCTTTCTGTAAATCAATGAACGTGAGACAGAGCGGCATCTTGTACTCCCTACAAACCTCAATGAGCTTGGTTACCGTGTGGATATGGTCGATTGTGCTGAATCCTTTCCGGAAGCCACATGGCACATGTGTTGATCACATGGTTGTCCTTCATCTAGTGTTCTGCTAATCCTGTTCAGGATGACTTGTGTATACAGCTTGTAGATGATGCACAACAGGCAGATGGGGCGATAGTTGCCGATGTCGTGAATGTCTCCCTTCTTGAACAGTAGAACTGTCCTGCTGGATTTCCATTGGGAGGGCACCTTGCATTCGGACAGGTAGCATGTGAAGAGCTGAGCTAGTGTATTGATGAGTACCGACGGCAGATTCTTCAGGTGTTCGGGTGAACACCAGATTCTTCTTCGGGTTATAAAGTAGTACATCTTAATTTCATGAGATTCATGTAACCTAGATGGTACAACAAGTTTCTTCTTATTTATTACCAGAGTGATTCTGTGTATCTTGTTCTCTGTATATTGAAAGGGTCACAATCACCCTGCTTGAGGGCAAAATAGAATGATACTTCCTATATTAAAATATAATTTCAACATAAACAGGGTGGCAGTCTCCTGGTAAATTCTACCTGTCCCACACTGGGTGTAGTGGGTATAAAGAGGAGCTGTGCACAATCTGGATAACATAGATAGAAGTCTTAGTAGATGTATAATAAGTCCAGTTATTCAGAATCAAGGTGACTTCTGTAGCTGCCACATACTCCATAAGTGTTTACATAGAAGAGACATGTCATTAGAATGAACCTTGGTTTAAGAACATGTAAATAGATTAAGCTGTGTGTGGATAAAACAGCAAAGCTCCCAAGCTAGCAAAGTCTGTCATCCAACAATAATAAAATAATGTTTTGTAGATATTTTATTGGAATGGATTGAATTAAAAAATTGGATACATTATTTACATACAGACATAAAAAATAAAGTTGGGGCCAGAGAGATAGCACAACAGGTAGGAATTAACCTTTCACATAGCTGACCCTAGGTTGACTCCAGCACCTCATTTCTTGCCTGGAGTCCCACTAGGAGTGATACCTTAGTACATATACAGGAATAAGCCTTGAGCACCACTGGGTGTGACCCAACAAACAAATACAAAAAAATGAACCAGAAAATAAAGAAAAAAAAATTAAACAGGATGTATTTTTGCACATATATATTTACTTATGAGAAATATATATTGATGTTACCTTATCAAAATATTTTTTTCTTTTTACTACAAGAAAGAATTATAGTTACGCTGACATAAAAGATTTAGTACTCAATTGTAAGTGACTGTAGTGATAGAAATATTAAATATCTCTTTAGACAGTCATAAAAATCTATGAAACAGAAGTTTAAGTAATATTTCTGTTTTTGATCAATATTTGAGTAGTCACAACCATGGTTATTATACATATTGAGAGAATTTCGTTTTTAAAGGAAGACTTGAGAAATTGTAACATATATTGAGAAAATGTAATCAGTTTTATTCTCAGTTCAGGAAATTTATTGATGAATTTAAATTTTCCAAAATAAAAATGTAACGAAGATTTTTACAATAATCAAACTGCTAAACAAGAGAATTTATTCACAGGTATAGTTTAATTTAGATATTGGTGATTCAAGAATTGTTGAGTTCTCGACCTAGGCACACATAACTGCAGAGATGTTTGTTCCATTGAAAGTGAATGGACGTCTGGAACTACTTGGTTTTTCATGAACTTTGTTTTTTTGAGATTCAGCTATAGACCTACCTTTCCACATTCATGGTCGAAGTCAGCCAGTATGTGTGCTGCTTGGCTAATATTTGGTGTTATTAGAACTAAGTCATCAGCTAAGCGGGGGTGTTGTAGTTGTCGACCGTCTATCTTCACTCCCATTCCTTCCCATTCTACTTGTCACATGACATTCTCGAGAGTGGTGCTGAAGATTTTCAGTGAAATGTTATCACTCAGCTGAACCCCTCTTTTTACATCAATGAACATTTCCTTGTAGAATAGTGAGATCTTGCAAGTGAATCTGTAATATAGCTCATGAAGGATCTTGATGTATTGGGTTTGAATGCGCTGTTTGGCTAGGGCTTCGATGATGGCTTCAGTCTCAACAGAATCAAAGACTTTCTTTAAATCAATGAACATTAGACAGAGCGGCATCTTGTAATACCTACTTGATGAGTTTGGTTACTGTGTGGATATGGTTGATTGTGCTGAATCCTCTTCAGAACCCAGCTTGCTTGCATGGTTGTCCTTCATCTAATCTGCCAATCATGTTCAGGATGACTCAAGTGAACAGCTTTCAGATGACGAACAATAGGCAGATGGGGAAATAGTTGCCAATGCCGTGAATGTCTCCCTTCTTGAGCAGTAGAACTGTCCTGCTGGTTATCCATTGGGAGGACACCTTACATTCAGACAGGTAGCATGTGAAGAGCCAAGCCAATGAACTGATGAACTGATAGCAGATTCTTCAGGTGTTCGGGTCTGACTTTTTTCTGGGCCAGGATCTGTTCATTTCTTGACTGACAAAATGCATGTCGGATTTCAGAAGGGTGAACGACATATCCATCCTGCTAAATTTGGTATGTGGGCAGGTGGACGTGGCTATCAAAGAGATCCAAGTAGAAGTCATGGATAATCTTTTCCATTGCCTTTCTGGAAGATATGATAGATCCATCAGGACATCAGAGGGTAGTCATCTTGGTCTTATAGTTGCCGAAGGACAGGCGGGCGGTGCAAATGCTTTTCCCAGCTCCTGCTGCATCAGCCAGAATTGCTGCTCTTCTCTCTTTGAGGTCTTCCTTTATCACTTCTCTGCACTGCTTTGCAAGCTTGGACATTAGCTTATGGTTGCCTGAGGCTCGTGCCTTATCACATTGGAAAATGAGCTTGAGAATTTTTGAAGACAGGTGACCTTTTGTGGCTTTCTCTCTCTCACTATTCCTTGCACAATCATGGAGGTGCTGAACCAGTACATTGTATTCTTCATCGATGTCATCAATGATGGCACCTTCCCATGCTGCCCCAATGGTGCCAAAGAGCTCCCAGTTGGTGGTTGTTCTGGGAGTTCTCTTCCTGAACTTTGCAACCTTTTCTCCCAGTTCTGTAAAGTAGAATTTTTCACAAAGGAAATGGTGGCCTTACGTTGTTTGAAATTTTGGGACAAGAGTGACATCAGTCAGGCAAAACTGTTGATTGACTATGATGTGGTTGACCTTGCACCTGAGCTGCGCAGGAGGAAGAGAGCCGTCATGGAATGCCTTCAAAAGCATCGAAGAAATAGCTAAAAGGACAAAGAACCTCCGGCTCCAGTCACATCTCTTCGACTCCACCATTCTCCCTGCATTAACATACTCCACAGAGACCTGGACTTTACAAAAGCAGGATGAGAACACTATGTGGATCTCCCAAGGAGGAATCAAAAGACCTATGTTTGGAATATCACGCTTCACTCATGTGAGAGATGGAATTCGAATTCTGGCCTCCGTCGATGAATCAGAGTCAAGAGATGCTGTCTCATTTGCCTAGGTGTAGAATATCAGATGGGCTGGACATGTAATGTGAATTGGAGATGACTGCTGGACAGAGCCGTTTGTGACTGGATCCCACGGGACATCAAAAGATCATCGCGGCTGCCCACATACAAGATGGTCAGCTTTCTTCGTCAAGACCCTGAATGAATGGTTTGAGGCTCTTCATATTATTGGAGCATGCAGATGTCAACCACCAACTGGGAGCTCTTATATGTTCAATGAATAAAATTCAAAAAATTTCCTATAAATATTAAATATTTAAATTAAGATTCTAAGCATGGGACAAGAAAATTACTTAGTAGAGGATTATATACCTCGTATATGCCCAGACCCTGAGTTTGACCACCTATGCTGTCAGGGAGTTGCAGGGGTTCCCAACAATATTAGGGAACGAGTTTCTTTTTATCTGTCAGCATCAGACAGACAAACCACAAGTTAAGCACAGTTTACTAATCACAAATTTACTAATCACCAATAATTAAACAAGTACTGCTATTGCAATCCAACATAATGGGATTTCCCAGGCCTCTAGCTCTTGGCCAGACCTCCAACTGTGCACTCAGGCCCAGATCTCCCACCAAATTGGATGGAACTTCCCCAAGTCAGTCTCTTTATATACCCAAAAGGCAGAATTCTTTCTTTAGGGTTGGTTGTGTTAACAAAGATCAACAAATCGACTCTCAGGTGTAAAAAGTTTGGTGGTGCTACACCTTTGGTTCAGTCCTAAAAAAATGATAATGTTAGGGCCTAGTCCCTTCCTACAAGATTATCTCTTGTCAAAATACTGAAGAAAAGGAGAGCTGGTACAAAGAAGTACATCTTAGTGGATATATATTCATGTGGAGAATCACATCATAAGTTCATGGAATTTATGGAATCTAGATGGTACCCACAAGGACCTTCTTATTTCTACGCTGTTCCAGGGTAAGTCTGAGTATCCCATCCTCTGGTTTCTGAAAAGGTCATGCTCGCTTGCATGAGGAAAAACCAGCATGATCTCTTCTTTAATCTCAACATAGCCAGGGTGGTGGTCTGTTGGTAAATTCTAATTGTCCCATTCTGGGACCAGTGTTTGTTAAGAAACTGTGCCCAATCTAGATAGCATTGAAATCATAGTAGATATATAATAATATTCTAAGAGCTATTAATTCAGAGTCAAAATAACTCCTATAATTGACACACCCTCTATCTGTGTTCACACAAAAAAAGACATCTCTAGCATGAATCTTGACTTAAAGACATGTAAATAGCTTAAAATATAAGTAGCTTAAACATCAAAAATCCACAGTCATCCATGGATGACAGGCCATGTCATCCAACACTGTACTGCATAGTTTCAAGCTTTAGCAGTCTCTGAGCTCCACAGTTCATGGCTCAAGTAGCAAATTTGAGGCCAGTATGTTGCTGGGGTGACTGCTATAAAATAAAAATAATTAATTAAATTTAAACAATTACCTTGCTTCTCACGTAAAATATACTTTTAATGTGTTTACTACAAATTATACTGTACATAGAAATGAAAAACTTTCTGGAAGCAAATTGTTTCTACTTCATACACATTTATTGCCAATTTGATTTTCTAAATGAAAGCAAACATTTTATGAGGGGAAATATATGGCCTTTAACATGCTTAATCTCTGTTAATAACTTGTGCATTAAAGTATCATTTTGTTTTAGTAAAATGGCATAATCGTGAAATTTCTCTGAACAAATTTATCTTCTAAAGATTGGAAGACATATATTTCTTAGACAATTCCATCAATCAAGTGCAGATCCATTAGTAGTTTTTGAATTAGTCTCTGACAGCACCATTTGTTCAATGGATTGATAGGAGAGAAGATGTTCTGCACTCTCATCCAAGTTATCTATAGAGAACTAGAACAATGAAGGATAGCTTTACTTAAAATTACTAAACTCAATCCATGAATTGTGGTTAATATAATCTTATCATTTTATATAGTTAAATTGAGATAGTTCTTTAACTTAATGTCCTATTATACTTACCAATATATGATATTATGGAATATATAGGCATATAAATCCTACTATTATATAATGAAATTGGCTGAGATTAACCCAAAAGTCACACCTTTTAGTTTTCAAATATTCCTAAGAATGGTTTCTGCCTTCTTTAGAATAGTAGCCAATATTTTTCTCACTTTAAATAAAATTTTCATTAAAATCAAATTCTTTCCAATTTCAAACCAATTTAGAAGATTATTGAGGCAAGGGTTTATGATGAGACTAGAGTTGGAGTTTTTCTGGGGAGCAGAAGCAATTCCCTGGAGAAAGATTATATTTTGCTACAGAAGAAGTTGATGGTCTGTTCTTGTACATTACAACAAAAACACATTTTTCAAGTTTCTTAGACACTTCCTTCTTAAGAAGTCATCTCTATTAAAAAGTGTTTGTTGCCAAGTTGATTTTTAAGTTATTCTGAGAGAACATAAAAGAATACGTAAATATCATTTTCCATATTAATTTTACATTTTTTTTGTTATTTGCAAGTAAGTTTCATTAAGTGTCTTGAAATTATTCTCTGAATTCTTTAACTTTGCATCTGATCAAAAATGATTTTGTACTATTTGTACTGCTCAATTATTTTAGAACAATGACCTTATATAAACTATTTTTACTTTTGAGTTTAATTAATGTGTCTGCCCCTTGAGGTGTGGCAGGTGTGGCTGCAGTGCCCAACTGCTTCAGCAGGTGGCAGACAGGAGACAGGCTAGTCTACACCCAGGGTTCTGGCCTGTGGACCCTGGATGATTGACGGTCTGACACTGAAATAGTCTGGTTCCCTTGGGGTGATCCTAGAGCCATGGCAGAGTTAGAAAGCTACCCATGGTGTATTTGATATGCCAAAAACAGTAACAATAACAGACCTCATTTCCAACAAATGGACACATTACTGGAGCCCATTCAAGCAAGTCGATGAACAATGGGAAGTTCAATGGGAAATTCAAATCGATGAAGAGCAAATCGATGAACAATGTCAGGTGTCACTTGTCATTTGACAAGTGACAAGTGACAATTTAGTGGGTTGGTGCAAAGATATCCATAGATTAAGAATTTCTCAATCCTGTAGAAAAGTAGTTCACATTTGAGAGTCACTTAACAGAAGTTGTTATTTAATATTCAAAAGGATAAATTCTCACAAACTCTTGTGGAAAAAACATAAGAAATCCCCCTTCTTGCTCATATATTATTCAAGTTTATCACTAGGAACAGGACAGGCTAAGAAAGAAACTGAGATTATTTATTTGGGTACAATAGAAAGGGAATACAGTAGCCGGAGTGAGAGTCCTGAGTGTAGGGTGTTTGCCCTGCACCTGGCCAACCCAGGTTCAATTCCTTGACATCCCACATGAATCCCAGGGGTAATTCCTGAGTGCAGAGCTAGGAATAACCCTTGGGCATTGCTGGGTGTGACCCAAAAAAGCAAAAATTTTAAAAAATGGGAATACAATAATATCAACTTCTATCATATATTTGTATCTGCTTCAGAAGAGATCAGGTGTTTTCAGAGTGGTATGGCCATTGACCACATATCTGCTTTCAGAACAAAATATTTTCATACTCAGAAACCAAAATTAATATAACAATTATTGCAGGAATAATGATTCCTGTGGGCCTATGCTTGGGCTATTTTAAACTATTCCATCAAATTTTGGACATTTTATTGTGCTGTCCTCACTCCATCCACACACTCTGAGCTAACAGATGTACTGATCTTTGAGACAAGGAATATGTCTCACAGGGATTACATCATAGTAGGAATCCATCTTTATTATTATTTTTTCCTATGGCTCTCTTACAGAGTCAGTATGTTATGCAGAGGACTTTGGCTTAAGTAATCTAGTAAATAAATTTTAGTAATTAAAATATGCTGTTCCAGGCAGTGCTATAAAGTTGAAATGCTCTCTAATAGATTTTATACTCTGTACCAAAACTAATCAGTAGAAACCACAAAATATGGAACTCTCTAATCCTTATTCTTGGGTGAAATAACCATAACCATCATTTGTTAAGAAATGTTGTACATAATTTAGGAAATGTTATCCATAACTTTCACATCTAATTTTCACTCTCTTTTTTGTTTTTGGGTCACACCCAGCGATGCTCAGGGCTTACTCCTGGCTCTGCGCTCAGGAACTACTCCTGGCACTGCGTGGGTGACTATATGGGATGTCAAATCCAGGTTGGCTGCATGTGAGGCAAATGCCCTACCTGCTGAACTATCACTCTGGCCCCTGATTTTTACATATTACAAGCAAGGTGATAAGCATTATTCCTGTTTATGATATGTTTAAATAAAAAAAACAGAGTTAACTGCATTATCTATTTTGTAATATTTTCCTGAATATTGGAGCAGATTTTTCAAAGAGCCAATACTTGGAATGCATTTAGTATGTCTATTACTAAACAGAGCAATTTCCCACATACGTGTTCCTTGTTCGCTAAAGGAAGTAATTATTGGCTTTGTATAATATAATGCGCAAGTTCTACAAAACAAAGATGAGAGTTGTAGTGCTGCCCGTGAATCTCATTTTTCATTCAGAGAAGACAAATGAATACATAATTATAGTGCATAATAAATAATTACACATGTACAAGAATGATTTCTAATGTAGGATGCTGAGAGTAATATAGATTTGGGACATCTAATCCATCGTGTAAGGAGGTCAGAAAAGCTTCCAAGAGGAAAAACCATCTGAAGAGTATTTCTGGGGCAGGAGGGTCCTGTGTGGTTCTCAGGGGAAGAGGTGGAGACAAGGAGTTTCTCCGTGATTCTTGGCCAAGCAATTCTCTTCAAAGGTCTGGGTACAGTGCTGCTTGGGTCTGTGGTGTTTAGAATTACCTGGGCCACCAAAAAAGGGGCACAGGGATCCAAGCCTGGCAGTGTTCAATGATCATATGATGCCAGGAATCAGATTTAGATTGCTCATATGTAATGTATTCTCTGCAACTCTGGCACTACCCTTCTCTGAAGTTACAACCTTCATTTTAAAACATTATTTGAGGTATCAGTTTCACGAGAGCACTAAAAGGCATTGACTTATAGTTACAGTGCTGCTACTTCATTCCTCAACCATGCTTTTCTTTAAGATGCCTCTACCATGAAATATTGATCCTTCCCAACCCGCACTCTTAGCATCCATGGTTCCCATTACTATTGATCATTCTCAAGACTTATTTCCATTGCAGGTTGTCTAATCCTCTTCCTTGTTTCTTTATTCTCAGCATATGAGTTACTATATTTCAGTACTTATGTATTTATTTTAGCTCCAACTCTTATTAAATAAACTCGATTGGTGAAGGGATACTAGAAGAGAAAGAGGACTTCAAGTGTGAAAAGTACAAAGGAATGAAAGCTAGATCAAGTCCAGAATTTGAAGCTCTGGCAAACTAGAAATTTAGGAAAAAATGAAAATATTTATAAAATAAAATCAAATGAACTCTGAACAATTAAGTATGTATGGCAGAGTAAGTAAGGTAATTTGGCAGTCTTCCAAAATTTCTGATTGGAATTAAAGTTGAAATGTGGTATCATATAACAATATTTAGAAAATGTTTGAAGTTGAAATGATTGGTCAAGAACTCAGTTTTGCATTTAACTTTAAATTTTGCAAATTATATACATTTTTGTTTAAAAAGTTAGATACAGTTATATAGTGGAACAAACCCATTTTTCAAATTACATTTTATAATTTTTTCCAGAGTATGTGTAAAGTCAGAGCTTAATATTATTTTTATGTTCTTTGAATAATATTCAGCTAGCATGGTCTTTCAACCAAATCTAATTTCTACGACTCACAACAGGATTAAATTCTTCCATAAGAATTCATTTTTGATTACTAGGTTAACCTTATAGGCTATTCTTGAGGTACAGGAGTACATAGGAAGCACTAAACTCAGAGTCAATGCTTGCTTGCAGGGTCAGTAATTGAACAGTTGAATAATCATAGTATGGGGCTGGAGGGATAGCACAGCATGGAGGGCATTTTCTATGCAAGCAACTGACCTGGGTTTGATCCCAGCATATGGTCTCCTGTGAGCATTGCCAGGAATAATTCCTGAGTGCGGAGCCAGGAGTAACCCTAGAGCATCACTGGTTGTGACCCAAAAAGTAAAAAAAAAAAAAAAAAAAAAAAGATAAGCATAATATGCTGTTAATGGAAAACCAAATTCTATACTTAATAGACTTCACTATATTTGTTATATTTGTTCCAATTATCTTCCATTCTCCTTTGGTTATCTGTAAATGTATTTTCATTTTTCATATTTGATTATGTGGTACAGACAATTACTGCCAAATATTTTCATTAGTATTATTTTAAGCCTCTTTGAAAATCAAAGAAATAGAACTCAAAAGATCTCATGTCACTCATTTGAGACAAAGTTATTGCAACAACCTTACAGAGATTCTAAGAGAAAAGTAGTAGTAGCTGAATCACTTAAATAGCCCAAAGGGATTTATTGTAGAACAATTTCAATAAATTTAATATAATAATTTATGTCTAGTATAGTTAGCTCAATAGGAAGTCAACCAGAATAAAAAAAATGTCATTTCCATATACAAATTATACTGTTTGTTTTCTGCCTAAAAACCTCTATAAATAAGAACATTCCAAATTGTTTTATTATTATTCTGCCAAGTATTGCTGCTTGCAAACTTTAAAGAATTCCATGAGTAATAATTATCTTATAAATGAAATATTTCATATTCAAAAGAACTGGCAAAATATTTTTTTAAAGAAACTAAGTACAAATTTAAAAAGGAAATTCTTGTTAAGTGGTTTTAGAAGACTAACAGGCAATTTTATAATAAATATCATTTCTTTTGGTGATTTTGAGGAAGATTTAGTGCTAATATTAGATATTTCTCTATTAAATATCTAAAAGTAAATTTAGAACATAAGATAAACAATAACAGATTTTTGTTTCAGCCTAGTAATTAGACGCAGTAAGTACACTTATTTATGAATCACTGTATGAGAATGTTTCTATAGGGTAAAACATAAGAACAAATTTACTAAAATCTCTATACAGATAGAGAGCATTTCCTTTGAGAGTTTTCTAATGTGTTTTATATATTTTATAATCTTACTTCTTCCATTTTAATTTTTATAATTAAAAGATTAACAAGCTTCATAAAACTTATAACTGAATAATAGTAGATTCTAATAAAATATAATAAGATTTCTGAACTGACCGGAGCATCCTGTATAAGTCCCAATGATACTTTTTGCTTCATATAAATGACTTGCTGATACAATATGTATGCTACAAAGCTTAGACATTAATCTTCAAGTCAACTT